>JBAWJQ010005196.1:0-600000 GCA_037783105.1 Bactrocera zonata | reverse complement strand
ACTATTCCTTACAATCTTCACTGTCCTTGATAACTATTCACAAAACATTTATAACTGTCTATGGATTTATATAAACACATGCATATGTACATATATGTAGAATTTTTTTTTATAATTTTGTGAATTTAAGTTTTTATTTAGGGTTTTTTATGACTTTAAGCCTTATGTCGATAATGAAATCTCTAAATTACGGAAATCTTTAAGTCAATCTAAAAGCATATATTAAACATTTCCCTCAGTCAATTGCGATTAACTTAATCTGCCAGGCACTTATCAGCGAACGAACGAAATTTATCATGCAGAAAGAAAGCGCAACAAAAGATAATTAAAACAACCCAACAACAACAATAAAAAGCCAATAACAGAACTAAGCAAATAGCCATAAAACGGCGACACACGTGAAGGGCCAGAAACTTTGCATGTTTTTTAGAAATTATGACATTGTTATTGACATTTCGCTTGCAAATCACAAAAATGTAGATAAATATTGTAATGATGTGAGCGATTACGTTCGCCAGAGCAGTCAGTTTATTGCACACTACACACACGCATACAAAGCCATTAACTCGCGGCCGCGCTGCCAGCAGGCAATTTCATTAAGTGGCTGCCAACTACTACAAAAGCCAACAACAGCAACAACGGGGCAGTGGATCATCAATGAAATGCATTGCATGCAAATAAGTGTATTTCAATGTGTGTGTGTGTGGGTGTGTGGAAATAGCTGTGTGCCTGTAACGCATGTAGTTGTTTCATCTGCTGCTTAATCCACTTTGTAACCTTTACAGCTTTTCTTTATATTGCGCCAGCATGCAATGTCAACGAAAAATTATAAGGAAAAAGTTGACTTCGGATGCATATAATACCCCTCACAGGTCATTTCTTATAGTATAAAATAGTATAAAAAGATCATTTCTTAATTTTTAACGGTTAGTACATTGGTTAGTATATCCGTTAGTTATATAACAGCTATATGCTATATCGGTCCGATCTCAACATTTATTTTGAAAATTATAGCTTTCTTTTAATAATAATTTGTGTCAAATTTCTTGAAAATATCTCGTCAAATAAAAAAGTTTTCCAAAGAAGAGCTAAATTTGAATCGTTCAGTTCGTATGGCAGCTATATGCCATAGTAGTTCTATACGAACAATACATTTGGAGATTGCAGCGTTTTCTCGAAAAATAATCTTTGTCAAAGTGCGTCATGATATCTCTGCAAATAAAAAAGTTTTCCATACAGGGACTTGATTCCGATTGTTCAGTTTGTATGTGAGCTATATCCAGTGGTGTTTCGATATCAACAATTTCGACAATTGAACAACTTTTTAGGGTGAAAAGGGCGTGTGCAAAATTTAAAATCAATATCTCAAAAACTGAGCGACACGTATGTAGACAGAACGAAGGGTATGAATAAAAACCTCGTGCCAAACTCGGTATACACTATTCAGGGTATAACTATGAAAACAAACAACCGTTTAAACAATCAGAGACACAGTGGGTGATGGTAGAAAAGTAGCGTGTTCTGGAAAATTAAATATAATAAATATAATCACAGTCAAATTGTATTAAATAAAATCATAAATATTTGGTACCCTGAAGGAAATATATCGCGTGCGATTTTTACAATTTATTAAGAAAACTTGTATGACACTTATAGACATATTCGATACGCCTTAACTCTGCTATGTAGAAGAAAATTGTAAGGGAAAATGACGATATAGTTATCAACTTGACTTCGATCTGCGATAGTAAGTGGATATCAAATTAGAGTATTATAACCACTTAGCAATCTGCGACTATTCCTTTAGGCCAGTTTATGTGACTTATACCAGTTCCTTGTTCAACCCGCTTCGCCCCATTTATTTGGCGAATCGAAGACAGCTTACATAAAACTAGCAAACAAACAGTTTTCCAAGTGAAAGCTAACTCAATAGTTGTCAGATTTATTTAAAAAGTATTCAATATGCTCGTGATCGTAACCCCATTTTTTGTATGAAAGCTCTGTTTCCTATATATTTGCCTTTTTGAAAATAATAAAAAAAGAAGAAAGAAGGTCGATTCCCATCGGGAACGAAAGGTAAAATAAAGGGAAAAATAATTTACGAAAATTTTAAATAGTTATTTTCCACATAAATTTTGAGGTTCTGTGAAAAAAGTCTGTATATCAAAGTTATAGATCTTACAACGGTCTTATACAACTTCATTTGATTGGACTTATAGATTTTCCTACATGTTCGACAAACCGTTTTTACCGATTACAACATCAACGACACCTCTGCCCTTCTTTTCCCGACCTTAGATCGCTCGTAAATTATTTTTCTCTGAATGTTATTTTATCTTTCGTTTCCAACTAGTTTCATTCTAAACTATGATTTTTGTTTGTTTTCAGAAACTATCTATTTTCGTATATACATATTTAAATTGTTCGTGTTTTCTCTCTGGAAAATTTTCCAATTATAATAATTTATAAAGAACACATGCGAGTTTTTTTAAGCAAATAAATAAATTTGAATTTGTTCATTTAGTGGGACTGTATTAAATAAAGAATCATATAAGTTATAGGTAATTGAAGTTGAGCAAATTAATTACACGCTTTTAAAAGCGGTAAAGACAACGGAAAATGGTCTTTATACCCTGAACAAGTTATATTAAGGGGTTACATGGGCTTCCTCTGGTAAAAAAAACAGCACTTTTTTAACAATTTTTCCTCACATAAAAATTAAATATTTTATAAGAATTTTTTATTGTTACAAAAATACGCTATTAACAAAAAAATTCTAAAATTTTTAAAAAAAAATATTTCATTCTCGGGTTTTCAGGTGACCCTTCGGAAAAAAGATGGGCCTGCATTAGCAAGATAACTCCTCGCAAAAATACGTGTTTTGTTTAAAATCTTAACTTAGAACTTGAATGAAGGAAAAAAACTGAAAATTGCATTTTTGGCAGACATTTTTACAAAAAAAAAAAATTAAAAATTCAATGAAAATTTCGCGATATTTTTTTTTTTTTTCAAATAGTTGTAATCGAAAAAAAATTCTTCGTCCTAGTGTTTAAGAATTCTATCTCAAATACCTCTTTAAAATTTTATGAATATCGCTTGAGTAGTTTTCGAGTAGCTCTTGCTAACCGACTTCAAAAACACAGTTTCGAGAAAAATGCATTTAAAGACGACGCAGATGGCCTAGCTAGCCTCGAGCTCACAAGCTCTCAATGCTATATTTCCGAAACTATTACCTAGCTCAACTTGAAAATTTAGGACAAAATATGAGTGGCTTCTATTGTATCGTTTTTCCTTCGCCAGCAAACTTATGAAAAGTTATGTTACGTTATTTTGATTTTTAGGTGGCGACATGCAAAAATCATATGTTTATAAAGGCATGTTCGCCTAACGTCATAAACATTATCAAGAACTATTATCAAGAGTTTTTTTCGTTGGCAAATACTTGGAGTTCTTCGTCTGCCATCGAATGCAATAAGCTTATCGCATGGCCAATAAGCGAAGCAAATCCATAAATCATATTAAGCCAAAACAAAGAAATCGAAAATATATTACCGTTTAAAGTAACATATGTTGATTTACGATCCATAAAATCAATTAGTTCGATAGAGAAACTTAAGTGGAGAGCGGTTAATTGGTATGAGAAAAACATAATAACAGTAATAGGCAGGGAATACCTACTAATTAATGAGTTTTTTAAGGCTAATTTATAAAGTTTAGAATATTTTTCCATGCGACATTTAACTCGTGTCAATTTGTATACTGTTGCACGCTTTATGGAAGAATTTTTAAGTTAATAAATTTTTGTTTTATCAATAAAAATTAGACTTGATAACGTTTTATTAAAACGCTGTAGATAGAGACAGCAGTACAGCGTTTTTAATATTAACTTAGGTAAGTTTATAATTTTTATAGTTCATTTAATATAACATTGATTTCGGTGTGAAAAAGTGGATTCTAATTCTAAGTGGATTCTAACCTAAAATACCAAGATCTTCACATTTGATGTAATATAAAAAATGTTCTCAAAAATAATCAAACTTAAACCGTTAATATATTTTAAACGGTTGGCTTTACGAAGAAATCGTGGAGTCCTTTTTTGTAAAGCATTCAATTTCCCACAAATTCTAAAGAACAAGATATTGTTTCAAGTAGTTGTTAGCAAGATATAAATTTTTCTATCTGATAATAAGAGAAAATAGAAAACTGTATGTAGGAGGACCTTCCCGTTACAATTACAAACTCATATTTGGA
The DNA here is from genome assembly GCA_037783105.1 of Bactrocera zonata. NCBI lineage: Eukaryota > Metazoa > Arthropoda > Insecta > Diptera > Tephritidae > Bactrocera > Bactrocera zonata. The sequence continues at coordinate 595,749 of JBAWJQ010005196.1, read as the reverse complement.
GAGGCTTTCTAAGATGTGTCTAGAAACCTATTTTTCCGAGTACCAATCGAAAAAAAATATTTTTGAATCACCCTAATGTATAAGGAAGATTTTACGCTCTATTTCTCATTAACTGTTGTTAGTCTACTAAAATAATTTTCTCCATTTTTCATTTCATTCATTTTGTGGTCGATTTCAAACAATCAGTCATAAATCTTTCCAGAAATATGAGAGCGAAAAGTGTTTTGAACTACTTGTTTTCAGAGAGGTCAGACTAAAGATTTTGACCTAGACCAATTGTCAAAATGATTTGCAAAAAGGCGCGATAACAGTTCAAGTTAAACTAAACCAAAGTTGGGCTATCACGACGAATCACGTAATATGGCTGAATCGATGTTAGCTGTCTCAGCAGAACGTTTTTTACTTACTTAAGATCCATAGTTGTCAAAAAGGACCCGTCTTTCAAGTGAGAAGTGAGATTTTTGTGAGGAAGCTCTGTAACCTAACTTAACCATGTTCTATTGACATATCGATTATACTTTTAACCACGGTTTATTTTTGGGAGATTTTTAGTTTAATTATGTATTGTTTTTCAGATGTACTTTTATACCCTGAAGAGGGTATAATGGGTTCGAAACCCTATAAAATGTTTTTTTTTTCTAGGGACGCTACAAAAGTTAACCGAAGGGGACAACAAACAATGCCATATTTTTCACGCTTTTTTGAAATTTCTCTTCAGTAGGGTTTGCCATTTCATCATGAAAAGGTACACGATCCAACAACGAGTCGAATTTATTAAAATTTACTGCCGAAATTCGGAGCCAGTGGCCTCAACTTTAAGAGCGCTACGTCCAATTTATGGTCGTCATAATCGTCCTGTCTGATCAACCATTGAGCGTCTAGTGGAAATTTTTAAATTTACGCGCACAATACAAAATGTTTCCGTCCTAGTCAAAATGTTTGTTTGCTGTCTCACGCTCCAAAATGTTTAGAATTTTCAACTATTGTTGTTCTGAGTTGTTAACCATGGTAGTTAGATAAGTCAAACCTTAAGCTCATTCTAAAGCACATTGATTGAGTTTTCATCACTTTTTCTAGGAATATGAAGATTAATGCATAGGCGAAATATTTTTTTAGTCAGTGTTAATAAATTAATTTTTACTGCAAATCAGATCTAGCCATCAATTTCAAGCTTCTATAGGCAGTGTTCTTTAATAGTTCATAGATTTACTGCTGAAAAATAAACTCGTTGAAGGGGGATTTTTCGTTTCTCGACTTGCAATTTGCTACTACTCGTTGCAAAGCTTGCATTTGACGCGTGACTTCTGAGAATTCAAATTTTATTTTTTATGTTTTTTGACACAGATATATATATATATTTATTTATTTACATACGTACATATGTATATACACATATGAGAAGTTACAAACTCATTTACATGCGCAAACCATTATGCACTTGCAATAAAGTTCATCGCCTCAAGATAAATGTCAACAATTGCAATTTTTGCTACCAAATAAACACACATACATGCAGGCTTGCGTACGTCACACATTTGGTGCTAAAGGGTGATTTTTTAAGAGCTTGATAACTTTTTTTTTAAAAAAAACGCATAAAATTTGCAAAATCTCATCGGTTCTTTATTTGAAACGTTAGATTGGTTCATGACATTTACTTTTTGAAGATAATTTCATTTAAATGTTGACCGCGGCTGCGTCTTAGGTGGTCCATTCGGAAAGTCCAATTTTGGGCAACTTTTTCGAGCATTTCGGCCGGAATAGCCCGAATTTCTTCGGAAATGTTGTCTTCCAAAGCTGGAATAGTTGCTGGCTTATTTCTGTAGACTTTAGACTTGACGTAGCCCCACAAAAAATAGTCTAAAGGCGTTAAATCGCATGATCTTGGTGGCCAACTTACGGGTCCATTTCTTGAGATGAATTGTTGTCCGAAGTTTTCCCTCAAAATGGCCATAGAATCGCGAGCTGTGTGGCATGTAGCGCCATCTTGTTGAAACCACATGTCAACCAAGTTCAGTTCTTCCATTTTTGGCAACAAAAAGTTTGTTAGCATCGAACGATAGCGATCGCCATTCACCGTAACGTTGCGTCCAACAGCATCTTTGAAAAAATACGGTCCAATGATTCCACCAGCGTACAAACCACACCAAACAGTGCATTTTTCGGGATGCATGGGCAGTTCTTGAACGGCTTCTGGTTGCTCTTCACCCCAAATGCGGCAATTTTGCTTATTTACGTAGCCATTCAACCAGAAATGAGCCTCATCGCTCATCGGACGTAAAGCGCGAAACACATTTCGAACCGAACACTGATTTTGGTAATAAAATTCAATGATTTGCAAGCGTTGCTCGTTAGCAAGTCTATTCATGATGAAATGTCAAAGCATACTGAGCATCTTTCTCTTTGACACCATGTCTGAAATCCCACGTGATCTGTCAAATACTAATGCATGAAAATCCTAACCTCAAAAAAATCACCCGTTAATTAGATGCAGTTATATAAATATGAAAATCGTTAATATACTTTTTTAATAAAAAAAGTACACTGGCTCTGAGAATTTCATGAGAAGTTTGCTATGGAATTGGTAAATTGAGGTGTTAGCCTTGCCTTTACGTGAAAGAACCACTGTGAGATTATTATTTAAATACAAGTTTCTTGGTAAATTTGTAATATAAATAATTTTAGTAATCATTTTACTTAAGTGCAAAAATTCTCTTTCAAAATACTTCACTTTTTCAGAAACAATTCAATAAGAAGAAAACTAACATTTCCTATTAACAATTCTTAAATGATTTATTATTTTGTTAAACATATGTTTCGTGCTTCGGATAAAGTTTCAACAATACATATATGTATAACACACAGCTTCATAAGTATATATAAAATATATTTAAAAGTGGTATACATGCATGTGTATGTAACTCAATTTGTTTTACTTAGCCAAAGGCAAAACCATTAATTATAATACAATAAATTTTGAAGTGTGCAGATATTAATATATATATATATATCCATATCCGAACCAGAGGCTGAAAATGCATTACGTTGAAACCGGTTTTCTTTCTGCAGCTTCTGTTTTATCTCCTCTATCAATTACTTTATATCCGGCAGCCACCCAACACTATGGCTTGAATGCTGATGCTTCAGGCGCTTAACCAATGTGAATAAAAAAATATACATATTTTATTTTTCTTATTTCGATAGGTTATACCTCCAAAAATAATGGCATAGAATTGTAAATCGATATTTCAAAGTAATTAGTCATAGACTATAATCCGATCCCTATCAAATTTTTTATGCGTGTTCGGTATATAGTTCTCTGAACTATAGCATACCAGTTTTTCTCATCCAAAATCCAATTTGGGCAAAAGTGAACAAAATATTGGATAAATTTGATTATTTTTCAATAACGCTTTAATTTTCACATTTTTTTATTTTTTTGTCACACTTTCTAACACGGAAACATTACATTATTGAGTTTTCACAGCACCTTTCATAAGGATCTCAGAGCCTATCTCTTGAACAACAAATATCCAATGAGAAGTTGCGTTTTCATTACTTACATTTTAATCTCACTCTCATTGATATGCGTAGCTTTTAATTATAACATTCGTGAGATCCTTTATCTACCTCTATCTCTGAACTTATAGAAAGCTAAATGAAGAACGTTAGTCTTATGTCAATTGCTCTAAAATGAAACTTTTCTTATTAGTTAGCGCTTTTCTTTAAACTTTTCTTTTCTTTTTTGTTCTTATTGCTGAGAGCTTCACGACATCATAAGCGCATCGATTCAAATGACCGCTCCGAGAAAACCGTTTTGAATCAAGTGGAAAATTGACTTTAACAACTCTTTCGAGGGTTCGAAAAAACGTTGGCATAAGTGTAATGAGACCAACTTATCCCAGTTTTGACTTTAACAACTCTTTCGAGGGTTCGAAAAAACGTTGGCACATATGTATTGAGACCAATTAATCCCAGTTTGAGGGGAACGACATACAATAAATTAAGATTTTTAAAATTATGAACAAAGTCTTACTATTTTTTGTCCACAGAACAACTAACAACTTATGTATATCTTTTTAATATTTTTTATGACTAATTTATTAGTAAATCAAAGTTTTTTGGTGTTCCAAAGAAAAAAAAGACAGAAATGATGTATTTCTGATATACCAAAAATTCCCAGCAGAAACTTTACAATTTTTACCTGAAGTCTAGCTCTTAGTTGCCCTATTCCCTTTCTTAAAAAATATATTTAAAGTATGAGAGAAATGTTCAATTGTAGGGATTTATTAGAAAAACATGTCATCCTCTTTAGTTTCACCTCACAAAAATGTGAGAAAATAACTCAAGTTATTTTTATTAGAATTTATTATGATTCAATTTCTTAAAAAATCCTATACAATCATATGGAGCTATCTATAGTGCAATTAGCCACACTTTAACAAATTGTGAATCGAACATACAAATGATATTAATCAAAGAGACTGGCATAATCAAATTTGTGGACCCAGCTTGCTAAACGCTTATTAAATACTAATGAGTTATCCTCTCACGCTCTAGTATTGAGTTCAACGGAATAACTCTGCTGTTCCCAACACATAAAGCAGAGAATAAAGGTAATTAGCAAAGTAACGGTTAATCAAAAGCCCTTAATACAAGCCTAGTGAATGTTCGACAATTATGAAGGTTAGGCTTACAAGGCTCATAAGGCCTTTAATGCAATAGTTGAATTTGTTACATAACTTGAAGAAAGTGAAAATTAAAGTTATATAATAATTACTGTGGGATATTTAAATGAAGTCGAGTTTTTGTTGAAGCCGAAGTTAGGCTAGTAGATGAAAGAGTTGCATTAGCAACATACATATAAATACATTTTAGCTTTTTCGTTGTCATTTTAAAGGAAACGGGAGATTGTTTGAGTATTGGAAATTTTTTTGGACGAAGACCTAGCAGCCAGTTCCCTTAGTTTCTAGTCTGTCTGTAAATTTATTTACGGGTCATATTTACATAAATATATAAGAAAAATATTTCTGGTCTACATTCATTTTTCTGAAATTAACCTAAGATATACAGGTACTCGTATATACATGTATACAGTACTGGGCATGAAAAGCTGGTCAGGTTGTCACATTGACTTGAATTTTGATTATGTTCACTATTCCCAACTGGATTGGCAATTATTTCTTGTGTAAATAAAATAAAACTGTAAAGACTCCGCCAAACTACTGTGGCAGATTTCATCACTAAACTTTCAGGTCGCTCAAGACAGGCTCATTCGAAATCTACCGTATCGCTTTGAATCTTCGTCAGAAATTAAAGAGGACCTTAATGGTGCGACGAGAATGTTAGTGGATGTATCAAAGGTTCGCCGAATGCTGAAGAAGGCAGGTTTCAACAACGTCCTGGAAAACATCATTTGAGGAATAATGAGGAAACAGCGGTAAGTATCGGTAAAAATGAAAATTTGTTGTTAGTAAAGTGCAGACCGTATTCTTTTCGGCTGATTCCAAGTTTAATTTCTTTTGATCAGTTGATGTGCAAAGGAGCTCATTTATTCACTAAGTAATCTGGTTTGATGGCAACAACTGATCTTGTGGAATTTTTTTCCCAATCAATTTCACACTTAACCGCGTTATATATTTGAACAGCTGATTTAGTAAAGCATTTTTTCTACAGTTTTGTTCCTACATTTTTTGGTGCAGCTTTGTTGGACACCAGTCCTATCGAAGACGGAAGATCGAAAACAGTATTTTCTATTAAGTAATTATGTAATGTGTATCGAAAAAGATGAGTTGACTGAGCGCAAATGCCAAAATTGGTTTTCGACAAATTCGATGTTGAGGCTGCACCACGTCCTGGAAGGACTCTTTGAGCTGATGGTGCTAAAATAAAGTAGTTGGTCGATGCAAATCGTTGAATAAAAACTCGAGAGATTAATGAACGTTTAAATTTGGCCAACGCGACAATTTGTAAACACATGAAACGTCCAAGATTAATTTCTAAACTTCTTACTGAACAAAATTTTCTTCGTCACATTGACAACTATGATTTGCTTATCACACGTGAAAGAAGCGCAATTGATCAGTTCAAACTACTGCCAACCATACAAGCTAATGATTTTGTTGATATAAGAAATGCACTTGTTAGGAATACTAGTATGGGTTCTGTTCAGCCTTGGTGAAAAATTATTTTTTAGTATGAAATAAGCTATTAATGAATATATATTAATTTTTTTAATTAATTAATTTATTTTTTTTTTTTTTTCATTGTAAAGAGTGTATATGTATAATTTTCATACTCGACAAATAATCACTAACATGAATAAAGCTTTGTTGATACTAATTTAGAAATCTGTAATTATTATTTAGTACCGTGCAACTAATATTTGTGAATGTAATTTTTTTTTTTCAACACTGAGCTCTGTGGAGTACATTTTTGCATATCTCGGTACTAGTGAATCAAAGTTAGATTTTATCTTTCCACTTTGAATAATAAGATAACAAGTCACTCTTTGCACTCTTTCATTATCTTTTGCACTTTCCAATCCACTAGCGAAATTAAACACAATTTCATTGCCTTTTCTTTCTCGATTAAAAGAAACAGATTTGCATACTTAAGAATTAATTAATGACCTTCACTTGTACATATAATTTTCCTTTCTCTGCGACACACGCTTAAGACCGTCGTAAGAATTGCACACGCGCAGAACCGGGCGCAGAGTAGTTTTCCGCAAAACAGACACAAATGAAAGCCAAACCAAACCGGGTACTGTAACGCTGAGTCAAATTGGACGCGATCGTTTTTGCGCTGTGCGTAGACGGAACCGCGCTGAACGCCCGAAATGAAACACGTTTGACGCGGCTCAGCTGTGCAAGTGCACTGATTGCTGAAAAAGTCGGCTTCGAGCCGAAGCTACCAAGCAAGCCACGCTCTCGATATACACTTGGAAGTATATAGGTATATATATATACATATATAATATATGTATGCACGTGTATAGTATGTCAAAGTGCCACAAGCATTTCAAGCCGAACAAGCTTGGCTACAAACACACATATTATTATACTATATTTCAAACAACAACTTGCCTAAATTACCTGATAACTGACAGTCTGCGTTCCGTATACTCGTGTACTCGCGGCTCAGTTACGTTAATATATAAATATTTTTGTTTAATTTGAAATTCCGCCTGCGTTCACTTGCTCTTAGCCACACTTTCAGTTGCTTATTAACCGACTTGTTGTTACAACTTTAAAGTTATGATAACTATACAGTAATTTTGTACAACAACAACTGGTGCAGTGCGCAAAGCCAGCGTTATGCCGCCTTCAACGTACGAGTCTCAAAAAGCGACTGACGAGCGTCTCAAACTATTACCTTCCAACTTTCTTTTCGCAAAAGTCGGGCGACGCTTTTGACTGCGTCTCGACGCAAGTCGCTTTCGGGCGCTTGATCGTGTCGTTTATTGATACTCAGTTATGAACACACGATGGCATTGGCGTAATTAATCTCTTCCAACTGGTTTTACAAGCCACTATAAAGGAAAATAAGGCAGGCATTAATACTTGTCTTATCAAAATTTATCGTTGCACACACGCATTGACAACTTTTAGTGTCTTAAGAACGCCACGGCGTATGAGCCTTATCAATCCTCGCTCGTATTCGACCATATACACACACATACATATATATACTTTTTTAAGTAAAAATACGGTTGTTAAGTAATTACCGGTTAGCTCATAAAGATAGTATGAAGATAGTGAAAGTGTCGATTTTGAAGTTCAAATCCCCACCATAATAATAAAAAGCGCGAATAAGCATATAAACAGCTCCATATAAACCCTCACACATACACACGTTTGCAGACACGGTGCCTGCAAGTTGTAAATATCTAGTCAAATATTTACCCCCTGCTGTTTTTACTATTTAATGATATCTTTTTATGGAGTGATAGCTGCAAATAAGCGTGGGTTTTGATAAAATATTTATTGCTTTATAGAACTCACATATCAGGCGAAATTTCGTCGAGGAGAAATGCCAAGTTTATAACTCTAGAGTTGAGCCGTTATCTAGGCTGAATAATTTGTTATCAATTTAAGTTTATCCGGTAATGATTTCTTTTATTAACTTGATTTCGTTTTTGAGATAGCAGAACATACAGTATTATATAACTAAACAAGTAAGGGAATGCTGAGTAAGAGTCTGGCCGGTGAACTTTTAGTGCCAAGTTAACGTAAGCTTGATGATACATTTTATTATACATATGTTACTAGTCAGTTGAAAAGTGCTGACTTAACACATAGATGGTGCTGTGGCACCTCCTCTGCCCATGTACCGACGAGGGGGCTATGGGTGAGAAGAAGCCGTTGAAGGAGAAGGATGGTGAACTTCCTTACGGATGGGTCAAAGCTTGGTAGATAGGTTGGTGGAAGGGTTTACTGTCAGGAGCTATCTTTCAAATCCAGCTTCCTGACCATTACAGTGTCTTCCAAGCCGAGTTTGCAGTCAGTAAGGTAGCAGTAAATATGCTGCTCCGCAGTGCAGCCTCTTTCAAAGAAGAAGTCTCAGAAAATTGTACAGGTGTATTGCCCTCTTTTGTTCAACATATTACTAGACAGCTGACTTTTGGTACATGCGCTGTCGCAAAAGCCTTTTGGCCCAAGAATGATCGAAGGAAATCCAGCGATCTCTTTGCCTTCAATAAGGCTAACCTTTCCCTATCGTACTACATGATATTGAAAATGTTTAGTAAGTAAACGAATTTTGCCAAAAGATGTGTTTTACTATGGTAGGTTGTGGCTTTACAAATAACCTGTTATACCATCTGATCAAATTTTACCCGGATTTACAAAAAAACTACATTTTCTGGTATTTTAATAAAACTCTTTATGATAGCCCTCCTGAGCAAATACAATCATGCCAAATCCAATTTTCCATTCACTTGCTATAGGGCTCGGCTGGGATGGCTTTCTGTGGTTCCAGCGATTTTTTTTGTTTTTGGGTTTCGGCTCGTTTGTTGGGCGCCATTCGCTAGAGTGTTGAGCAGTTTCGACGTCATGTTCATAAATCCACATCTCATCATCCCATCATCAGTAATGATGCGTTTGTTAAAAGATCGGTCTTCAGCTACGTTTTTAAGCAAGTATTTTGCAACCTCTGCTCGAGATCTCTTTTGCAAAAGATTCATGGCTTTTGGTACGAATTTAGCATTGACACGCTTTATACCAAAAACATTAACTAAAATTTGTTGAGTTGATCCGTAAGAAATGTTGAAAATCCTTAAAATCCATCTATCTTTCTTTCTTTAACTCTTTCAATATTATCGCTATTAATAATTAATGGATGAACGAATCGCATAAGGCAAGTTTTCGATGGCTTTTTGATCTTCACTGAATGCTTTGCGCCACAGACATTCTTGTTTTCGTGATTAAGAAGACTCTCCAAAATACTTCTGCATCATTGAAGTGCCTTGTCTTCTTAAGCACGAGTATTCGACGCTTTATTGCTGAGATCCAGTCGCAATTGCTGTAAAATCGGACATCTCGGCTGGAATTTATTCAAGCCGGCCAAGTCACCCATTTTAACACGAAAATATGGACAGTATATCCAACACGTTAGACATCTCATCGATCAATCGATATTATAGTGACCCGGAAGTGCGAAAGTTCTTTTATTAGGCATTTATGGTCTTGTGTAAGTACTAAACTGATTCTATTCATTTCATTCTAAGATATTTTACACAGTCACAGATATTTGCGAAAGGTCTTCATTATTGGTATCCGGGGGCTAGAAAAGTTAATGTTTGATTTCAATCGTTTTTAGCTAAGAGGTCCGAAACCTTCATAACACTACTGTGCGCTTTGTCTTAATACAATATCGTTATCTTTTAAGTTAAGGTCTCTAGCGGTGGTCCAAAGACTATTTTAAGTCCCGAGAATGGAATAGAATTGAAACCCTAAGCTGTACATATTTCTAGAACTTCTTGGAAAAATGTTATCAAATAAAGATTTAGTATATAATGTTAAAAATATTCTGAACTCTCATTGATTTCAAATAAATTTAAGAAATCGTCAATATTCTGTACTTTTCATATACATATTTATAAAAAAGTTTTGAAATATGGAAATAAAATATTTTTTCTCGCATGAATTTTCAAGCGGACAGCCAAACAGGAAAATATATTTTTTGAAAATTTTCATTTTAGAAAGCCAAAACAATATAATTGAAAGAAAATAACAAAAATGGACCCCGCTGAGCTTATAGATATGGCGAAAAGAGCTACTGAATTGAAAAGTGTGAGTTATATAGATGAACAACCACAACCAGAAGTGGCGCCGGTCAAAAAGAAGAAAAAGAAGCTAACCAAAGCACAAAAGCGTGAATTGCGACTACAAAGAGAGCTAGAGTTTAAGAAATTGGAGATAACGGTATGTTGAAACTTACACTTTCGGCTGTAGACATGCTCATAAATTTTCATACTTAGGAACATCTCAAACGCGAGCTCGAATTATCCAAGCGTTCGGCGAAAAGAGGTAAAGAAGATTGGGAGGAAATATGTCGAGAGATTAAAATCGAGGAGTTGAAAACCGAGGTTTTGGTATGTGTGGAAATAATTGCATAAGCCATATATTGAAAGACTCTAAACTTTATTTGTACTTTATTCTGTGGTTCTGCACAGGAGTGGTCGAAGAAGACACAGCGTGTAATGCAGCAGAAAGATGAAAAAGTCCAAAGTCTACTTGCAGACATCGAATCCACACAGGAGTTGCACAAACGGAACTTTGAACGTCATTTACAGGTGTTGGATTTTGCCATCAGTAAGTCATAGAGGTGTTCCGGGGAACCTGTTTCTATTTTATAAGGTGGAAGCTTAGTTCAATTTAGTTATTGGGCCTTGAAGGTACTCTTAAGACTTAAACCTCTGATGAAGAGTTTAAAAACTCTTAGTAAATGGAGCTCACGAGCTTACTTCTCTTATTTCTCTTGTGGTTCAGTCAAAAAGGTTTGCGACTTTGATAAATATGCGTCTAAATATAGGCAACGTTTTTTCGGAATTGTTTCTGCTTCTAAGGAATTTGCCAGCAATCAGAAACAATCCAATTGAATCAACCCAAATTAAAAATATAATTTAAATTTTGGATGATTGCACTCAATGGAGCTTTGGATTCATTATAGTTTCAAAAAAGCCCTAAATCCACCTTAGTGTCTATATTTTATTACTTGTGAATGTTTTCAAATATGAAATTAATAAAATTTCCGCTCCCAAATCCAGGTTGCTACAACACTTTGCTCGAAGTTTCCAAACAACTCTACGAAAGCGAGGCCCAACAGCTTATCGAGGAGTTCAAGGAAGAATTGAACGCACATCAGAAGATACAGGATGGCTTCCGACTCAATTGTGAAAACATTATGCACGCCACGAATTTGGTGGTAGAAAATCAAATGCTTACCGATTACGAGATCTTCGTGGAGAAGCAAGATAATGTAGTGAATACGGAGATTGAGAAGCGTTTTTGCATACGCGACGCGGTAATCGCCAAAATGAAAACGCTACACAAACAACTCATCGACTTTATCAACTCGTTGGTGAATGTCTCGTTGGACACGAAGAAATACGAACACATACACATGCTGATGGATCGTCAACGGAACTTCGTCACCGAATCACGACGTCTGAATGATATAGAATTTCGACTGACGCGCACAGCCGGCGAATTGCAACGTGATTTGGTGCATAATGAAGTGGAGGCGCAACGCAAGCTGGCGGACTTGCGTCTGGAGCAAGAGTATTTCTTGCAGGTGCGCAAGGGTATCGAACGAAACATCAATTACGATCGAAATGTCACGTTTGAGAAGCTGCAAACGCTTTCTGGTGAATGTTATGGCATGTTGAAGGTGTGTCCTGGTTAGAATAACTTTTTGGTATAATTTTTAAGTTATATTTAGGATTATCAGAAACTGCTCAAATACGGCGAGCTGCTGCTCTCACATGCCGCCAACTGCCGAAAATTACAGACAGAATCGGAAAAGGTGGTTGCTTCCAAGAACGAAGATGAGGCTTCCGTCGATGATGCAATATTTGAACTCGAAGCTTTGAACTTGAAGGCACATATTGATATATCCGAAGAGGTATGTCTCCAATGAATAGCTTTCAGTCAGTTTAAGTTTTCTAGATCGGATTTGCTTAAAGTTCGAGGTTAGTTTGGTAGATCTTATGCTGACCGGTTCGTTGGTAGCTAGAGGAAAGTGAAGAAGAATTGTAAGCTCAAAAGCTTTACGATGTCCTTTTTCATAGAAGTAGTACAAGATAGTCGTAGAGCTTTTTATAAGCTATCTACTTTTACCTCTAAATTTTTTAGTGTCAAATAATTTCGAAGCTGGTACTTTTTTTGAGAAGTTGTCAGGAAAAGTTTCTCGGTTCTAAATTCCGGGCATCACCCATAAATCATTTTAAATATTTATATTGCATCAGAAATTTATTTTTAGGCTTCGTCTCGTACAAAGTTTTCGCAGCTTCAATGCCGAGGGCTTTAAGAGGTTCTGAATTCACCTTACAATCTTTTCAGTGCTTTCGCAGAGTAATTTCTTCCTTATGTAAGCTTCTTTAAAACTTTTGCTTGGTTTCAAAACCTTTTTAACTGGACTGATCCAGAGAAGAGCCAAGCTTTGTGTTTTGACACTACCATATTGGATAGCTTTAACTTTTGAACCATAAGCATTTTCTAACTAATGAACTTTAAAGCAATTTTCCAAAGTTTAAACTTTAAAAGCTTTCCCAAATATTCAAAGACTTAAATACATAAGTACTACAAGAGCTGTTGAAGTAAAATTTTTACACTTTCTGAAACTAAGAAAGCATAAAAGCTTTCACCAGAGCTTAAAACTTTTTCGCTGCTTCTTTAAAATAAAAATGTAAGCTTTCATTATTTTTCCATACCATATCTTAGGAGCTTTCAAAGCACATGCATTTAATGAAAAACTTTTGGCATCGTCAAGCGCTCGCTTCTACACAAAATCTGCTCTTAGCCAAAGAGAAACGAGAACTATTGGAAGAGAATCAGAAATATAAGGATTTCATAAAACTTATGAGCAAACGAGAGAATATTGATGATATGCTGAAAACTTTCACAGTGACGCCGCTGCTAGTGCCGAAGGAGCAGAATTGTTTCAAGAAACACGTTTTGAAATGATTTGCTAGAAATTATGAGACAACAAAATCAAATGAACTTTCTTAACGACATTTGTACTTTAATTGTAATTTTGGCTTTGCTTTGGAAATAATTTTTCATAAAAATCGTAAAAATATATATTTTAATTTCGATGCAGCTGGTTTCTTTCTCTTTGCTTAACTCCTACCCACTCTCTGCTGGCGTCATGGTCGCGGATCGTAGTTGAGCACATCGAATGTGAGTATTTTGTAAAACGACACCGACCAATCGGAATCCCGCACATTATTCGATGAATCCTTGGTTTGACGCGTGTAGTCGCGCCGAAAACGCATGAAAATCTCGGCAAAGACGATGCGATGTGGCACCGAGGTAACCTCGATGGGTGTGCGCAAGTCTTGGTCCAACTTGCGCAAGACATCGTTTATTTCCACTAACTCTTCGGCCGAATCGAAGTCCTTCGTATTACGCATGCCGACAAAGAGCATATCTATGAAGCAATAACGGCGCCCTAAGTGGGTATCAGAGAAATTTTCAACTCATAAGTAGTCCAGTGAAGTTAACTTGTATGTTTGCTTACCGAAATTCTTTCGCGTCGCCACTTTCATTGGTATCGCTTTACGTATGTGCTCCGTGTCGAATTTCACCAATTTGAGTCGTGAATCGTTTCGTGAAAGCAACATATCACGTGTGATTTGCTGAAATCCAACTGGTGTGGTGAATTTACTAATTCTCCCGGTATTCTGTGTGCGTATTATATCGGTGAGCACAATGGCTGCCTGTAAAAAATTAAAATTGAAAAAAATTACTTTTAAGATTCTCAGAAAAGTTGAAGAATGCTTAATATTTGTAACAGGTTAACTTCAATACTGAGGGCAGCTCTTTCAAGTTGACCTTGCAAGTCACATTGGTCCATACTTTCATTACCATGACAGCCTTTCAGCACTGGTTGTTAAAATAGCGGCAAAGAGAAGCAACTCTGTATATTAATTGACTAAGAAATTCTAAGCCGACGCTCAGACGGTAACTTTTAGTAACGATCAGTAGACAGGAGGGGACAAAAGCTTTTTTTAACCATTAGCTCAGGTTGAGTTCCTTTCTATGTTGTATTTTGTTTAAAGCGGACACAATCTATTTGGAAACGACTAAAAGGAATGTGCCGTTATTGAATCAACTGGGGTTCTCTTTTGGAAACCTTCTCTTCAGGGTTCTGTAACCTTGACGAGCTTCATTACCTCCTTTTAACTTTTCGACAAACTTTTCATTTTTCCACTAACATTCCAGGTTTTCCAAGGTCTGAGCTGGGCTGAGCTGAGAACCTAAAACTAGTACCGTTACTGTCTTCTCTTATATTTAATATCACTATGAATTTCTCGGATGAATTCAATAAAGATCTATGAATAAAAATTGTAATGGGCTAATATCACATGAAAGAATATCTGCTAATATTTAGGTGAATATTCCAATCTACCTTTTAGTTATTCACTTAATATTTTTGGTGGGTTTATGTCCACAACGCAATCCAAACGGTTTGTGTCTGCACTAATTATTATTTATCTTCTTCTCATTGGAGACGTGTGGGTTCTAAGTATAGACAAGCACCATATAGCTGAGACATCGCAACATTTCGTGCACAAGGCGATTAATTCCGTGATAGTCAAACTCTTGCTCAGTTTCCGTTCAAGTTCGTTTGTCTGATTCTATCATTCAGTAATTATTATTTAATTAGGTAATTGTAGATGAAAATGAAAATATTAAACAAAACAAGTAAAGAAGAGTTTATACATGTATAGCTGAACCATATATTTCCATATTGATATGTTAGATGAAGCTTCTTTAGAGTCTACCAGGAATACAGATATGCTGTTTTTTCGTATCGCAACAAAGATTATAAATATGGCTTTTGTAGCTGACGTTGTAGCAGCAGTAGTTATCTCAAGTAGTTTGGGAAAAAGCTGCCGAGTTGCCAGTTGTTGGTCGTCTGGCTCCGTTTCAGTTACGTAGTCATGACTATGGTGGGAATAGTACATGGCTTTGTTGTCTTGCCAGCTTGAACCTATTGTGGGTAGGTAGAAATCTGTACCGATTTCATAAATTTTTTAATATCATTTATCGAGAAAACAGGCCCAAAAATTACATTTTGATATTTATCATACTTTAGTGAGTTAATCGAAAGGAAATCGAAAGTATAAAATTTACTGGAACATAACATGGCTAAATTTTTTAGTGAGAACCAGTTTAGCAAATACTGATAATGAATATGAACGTTGGGATGGTAAGGTTCCAGAGGGAAGTGATCATGAAGACCTATTAAAAGTGCAGAATAATTTGTGAGTATTATCGAGAAAAAAAGTAAAAAAAAATTTTAAATTAATAAAATACCAAAATACTCCGTCTTCCGGTTCTCTAAGCGTGTCTGCATAACAAAGCGACTTCCAGCAGACTTCACAACCCTATTGCAGAAAACATTGTTGTAGGAAAATAATGAAAAGTAGACTCAGACTCCTATTTAAGGTACTATAGAATAACTTCTTTAAATAAAAAGTCTTCATTTTGCCAATTGAGAAAGGAGTAAGACTGAGTAAATTCCTTTACTTATATTGACAGTCCAATAGAATACACTTGATCAAAAGAGCAAGGATATTTGCGATGAATGGATTTTCACTTGAACTAACAACATATAACATTGAAATGGACTCATTGAGAACCTGGCTTGTTTCTTTTTATTTCAAAAATATTGATCCCAGGGACTCTAAAAAACCCATTTATCAGTTTTGATATTCTCTTCTTCTTTACTGGCGTAGATCGTTTGGTCTTAATAGTCCATAATTGAATCAACCATTAAACAAAAATTAGAGAATTCTAGTCTTTTACTCAGTCTACATCAGTGAAGCCGATATCCATCTTTAAGCCGAAGGATACCATAAATTTTGATAATAAAATTATCATGCTTTCATCCGAAGTTAATGTTCGGGGACCAGATTTGAAATGAAAGAACGTGAATTCGCTGAATCTACGTTGGATTAGATTAAAAGGCAAATCCTGTTGTAATCTCCATCAGACAGTCAAAAACGCCGGTCCGTTGTGATACCTACAACTCCCATATGATGATCGTAAAGACTCACATAATGCGATGAAGCGCTTTTAGCCTACGCCAGATTTCTTAAAGCGACTAATATCAGTTTCGGCTTTCTATCCTAGTTCGCCGAAGGTATGACGGCCGAGATGTTTCTGTCTCAGTCCTACAAAAGTTTGATAATGGAGAAGAAAATGCTTGGATGTGTCTACCACACCTTGCTCCATACAATTTTGCCAATTCTTGTCATATGAAATATTGACCCAATTGGCATCCACTCTTATGTTTATGAGAAGATGAACCTTGCTAAGAGCAAGTAGTTCAGTGAGTCTCTTGTACTCGACTCGAGGTCAGAAGGACATAGCGATTATCGAACAAATTAGAAATAACAGCTGAATGATGAATGATGAATAGATGAATAGAAATTCAGAATGTTTAGTTTGGGGACGAGTTCGATTCGCTAGTTAAAACTTAGACATATAGACCTATTGAAAATTATAATCCAAACTAGAAACTATCAGAAATCAATTTTAGCACTTCCAAGTTTCGAATTTCGCTTATTACCTGCTTCGAGCCACGTATGAAGTCCTTCTCGGTGAAACTGCGATCCCACAGCAAACGAAACTTCAACAAATTAAACTTGGTGACAAAGTATTTCCAGGGATTATGCAAGTAGACCAACTTCGGTATGGTCTTGCGCTGTTCATTGTTGCGATTGAAATTCTTCTGCCAATTATTCACGTACGAACGAATGCAAGCGCGATTTTTAGCAAGAACTGCAGCATTGCCGACTGTTTTTAGACGCGAGCGCTGACAAGCGTGAAAAGCGCGATGCGTAGGGCGCTGCCAAAGGCCAGCGCTGGAGGGGAAGTTTAAATTTGCTGCAGCACATTTTGCCAAAAAATTACAATCGAAAGTCACTAATAATTTTGTTAACATTTTTTTTTTTTCAAATTTTTATTTTATTTTTTCTTTCACATTTATTTGAAGTGAAATTAAATATTTTTGTGTTTTGTTTTATTTTTTTTTTGGAATTTTTGACTTTTTTGGAATTCTTGACTTTTTTGTTTTGCCTCATATTGTTTGATTGAGTGGCAGCTACAGGGTTTCAGCGCTTAATTTAGCAATTGTGCGCGATTCTGTGTAAAAATACCGAGCAATTTACATGCTTACAAGCACAGCACAACACAACAAAAGACTTAAGACACAAACTTGGCCTTTATGTGCCGGCCGCTTGGCGAAGCTTGTAAATTGCTGCCAGTCGATAAGTTAGCCAAAGTGGCTACATTAATTTTAGCGCGACACAACGTGAGAACCATAAGCAACAACAACAAAAATAAAAACAAAGAAGTGGAATTATATCCCTCGCCAAGAACCAGGCTTTACCTGCAACAACAACAACAACAACAAAAATTACAAAAACAACATGGGAGTAGAATTTTATGTCCCACAAAGAATCAAGTACAACTCAAGCACTTCAGCAAGTAAAAGTGCTGGGCACACACACACAGGCAGACACATTTCTGCATAAATCTCCACCAACCAGTTTGCTGCCAGCGATGAAATAAAGGGTTTATTTTATTCTATTATTTTTTTTTTTTCATTTGTTTTCACTGCTTTTTCACTTTTTCTATCTGTTCTTTCATGCTTTGTTGCCACTTTATCACCGCAATCAAAACGAAAAGTCGAAAACTATGTAACTATGTATGCTAAGGGTTCCTGCTGTCCGCTGGGCCAGACAAAAGCGTTCAAATTGCCAATCCACCATGGCGTTGCGATCATCGTCTGCAGATTTCTCGCGTCCTTTTAACTCTTCATTTTTAATTTTTATGATTTGTTATTGCTATTGTTGTTGTTATATTGTTTTTAGCAGCGCTTTTGGTGAGCGCGACTTGTGCGCGCTTGCATGAACTGGTCTTGGCTGGCGGGCAAGTAGCATCATCCTCCTTTGCACATTAGCAGTTTTGGCAGCCAACAGTCGTGACTGCGGTCAGCACTTCGGTCGCTTTGTGTCAGTGTGTGCGTTTGCATGTTGAAGTAGCCCAGTGTGAGATTTTGTTGTATGGAAGCTTTTGCTTGAATTGGGTAAGATAATTTCAGTTTGATGAAGTGTTTTGGAAATTAAATTAGAAAAAAATTAAAAAAAAAATATTTATAATTAAAAAAAAATTTAAAAAAAATATATTTATATATAATTTTTAATTTTTTAAGCTCGTTATTATTAGAAAAAAGTATTATTGTCAGTTTTTTTAATTTTTTTTTTTTTATAAAAATTTGGTCTTTTTTAATGGAAATACCTAGGAAAAAAATATTTAGAATTATTTATATAAGTTTTCGATCTTTTTAAACTCATTGATATTAAAAAAAAAATTATATATGTATTTTCTTATAGAGTAATTTTATATAATGTAAACTGGATAAGTAAAATATTTAAAATTTTTTCTAAATATCAAAAAATACGTTTATATATTTTTATATGTCAATAATAAAAATTTGTAGAACTTTGGCAACCAATTTTATTTCCATCCTGATATAAAGTTCTCATTTTTCACGGTTAGCCCAGTAAATTTCTTTTCTAAGTAATCGAAGAAATGTACGAGTTTTATCAAAAGCTGTTAACAAGTAATCGATTTTAGTCTCAATAATTATTTAATATTCTTTGAACATAAGTTTTTTGTCGATATTTTGCAAAATAAATTTGTATAAAATTGTTTTCCATACAAGAACTTGATTTACATCGATCAGACTGTATGGCAGCTATGTGCTATAGTAATCCGATCTAAACAATTTCTTCAGAGATTATAGCGCTACTTTGCGAAATAGTCCGTACCAAATTTCATGAAGATATTTTCTCAAATAAAAAAGTTTTCTGTACAATGACTGCTTCCCGATTGTTCAGTTTGTATGGCAGCTATATGCTATAGTGATCCGATCTACACAATTTCTTCACAGATTACACAACTGTTTTGCATAATAATTTGTGCCAAATTTCATCAAATAAAAAAGTTTTCCATACAAGGACTTATTTCGGATCGTTCAGTTTATATGACAGCTACATGCTATAGTAATCTGATATAAACGATTCCAACAAATGAGCGGCTTCTTGGAGAGAAAAGCACGTGTGCAAAATAGCGATATCTCAAAAACTGAGGTACTAGTTCGCGTATAAGAAGACAGTCGGACGAAGCTAAACTGGCTCAGCTCGTTACGATGATCATCTATTTATATATATACATAAATATAATATATGTATAATTTACGCGATTACCAATACTTACTTTGGGCGTTACAAACTTCATATCAAACTTAATTTACCCTGTTCCGTATATAAAAAGAATTATTATTATATTGCATGAGACCTCCCTATCACCTACTGGGTTTGATTTGTCTCGCACCAAACGATCATTCACTTCTGAATTACTAAATACTTATTTTTGATTCTTTTCATTTTGCAACGAACACTACACAGTGTACACCATTATTTAAGTCGGCATTTTGCTTTGTTGCTATTTTTGTATTTTACCTTTTTGACACTGTAGAAAAGGTAAGTAATTTTAGCTGACTAGCTGCCTTTAGTTTCCAACTTTTTTCAACGCTTTTATTGATTTGGGTATCGGTAATTCAAGATATTTAATATTCTTTAAAGAGCAAGGGAAAGGTGAATCAATTATCTGCAAAGATATATAATATATAAATATACTCTTATATGCATATTGTATATATACATATATATATAAACAACTACTCATATCCATAAGCCAAAGTGATATAACTGCTGAGAGAGGGTGTACTGCTGGGTTGGGACTTAGTTTGTTTCAGGTACTTGATTAGATTTTATAGAATATATCGATTTTAAGGGCCAGACATGTCAGAAGTGGTTCGTAAGTTCTGCAGTTCTAAAGTACGCCAAGAAGTTGCAAGGCAAAGATCCCTAAATACTCATTTTCACATAGAGGGTTACTACTTTGAAAGGTAGCTGAGACACTTCTTAGAAAAAATATCGAAAATTTGTTTTCCAAATACTATATTTTGCTCGAACCTAATCAAGATTTCCAAACCACCCATTGAGCAATATTACGGATTTCTTGTTGAAGCCAGTTAATTATGCTTTCCTTCAGTCGGTTTTAGTTCCATATTAAAAATAAACACGCTTACAATGCGTTTACATGCCCTGCGGCCAGGAGTTGCATGCAAATATTTACAAATACTCCATATTAATAGCCGGACCGTGCCTCGAAGCGGGCGAATCGGTGCATTTTATGAGCAGCGTACAACGCATTTGAACTTGTGCGCCGCAATAAAGTACAACACGAAGCATAAAACACAAGTCCACCTACAGCAGGCGGCCGTCAATGGAGTCAGCCCGCCAAGTATCGATGATTCGATTCGGCAGGCGCATTTTATTGCATGCAACATGTTCAACGCATTCACAAGTGCCGCAATTGCAGGCATTTATTTCCACTGACACTGCTATACATGTGTGTGTATCTGTGTTTGTTTGTTTGCATGCTCACCGTGAATAAGTGAAGGAGGTTCTAGCCCCTAGCGCTTTGGCATAATGGGCGTTGTGTTTAGCTACGCGCTTGTGCGACTGCTCACCGCTGAAGCACTTTCGCATGGTGCACGCAAAAAACGCAAAAAGCTTCAGCGGCATTAATAGATTGCCGAGATCGTATTGCATCGAAATAAATATGATTTAAAATTAAATGGACACAGTATGTGGGGAGAAGGAGGGAGAAGGGTATCATCAGTAGATTATTATGGACTAATTTGTTTAGAGTTTTAAAACTAAACTCGTTATTAATAGGAATGCAAGTTTCGCCGCAGCTTTTCACCGAATTTCAAAATAGAGAACAAAAATTTGGATTTAAAAATAATCTATATATATAAAAGAAAGTTGATGTTAGTTACACCATTTATAACTCAAGAACGGCTGAACCGATTTGGCTGAAAATTGGTGAAGAGGTAGCTTAGAACCAGGGTAAGGACATAGTATATCTTTTATCTCTTTATGTCAAAATTTAATACAACTCATAAATACAAAAATTATATATTAAATCATAAGCATTTGTTCAATATTCATGTTTTTCGGAATCATTTGAATATATGCGTACAATTTTAAACAGAGTCTTCTCATAAATAATACAATTGCTAAATATTTGGAATAGAAGAAAAGAACTGCAACCAAATACGCAGTGAAATAGATTATAACTAGCTCAGTAATCAGTCGTTGAGTATGTATTATACCACGTGCATCCCAAAAGACTGATGTCATAACCTTTCCCGCCGCCTTTTTGTTTTTCCATGCCTAAGAACCGGTTCATCAGGTTCATCATGTGGAGTCCACTACAATGACTGTCGATTGGACTCCAGTGGGAAATGATGGAGCTATGTTTCTATCACTGACGAAAAATTTCGGCTTTATTCCGATTACAGAGCACTTAAACACTTCTCAGAATCAGTTATTCGTTGTTTTTGTTGGATTATGAACTTGCGAGGCACCTACTTTGCTCATTTCGCCTGTTTCCAGGTTAGCAAATATCTTCTCAACGGTGGATTTCGCTGAGCCCAAATTCAACAGTATTTTCCCCAAAAAGCCAAAAAGTCTTGCGGTATTTTTATTGAATCAATTCGTATGGCACCCATACATCGAGCTTCTTAGTGACTCTAAGCTTCTTCAAATGGTTTATAACGGTTTGATGACTACTATGCCGGTCTCTTTCGACCAATTCAGTGATTTTATCGCAATTTTCCACGACAGGCCTTCCGGAACGTGGTTGAAACCATCGTTGTGCGGTGGAAATGGAAACTGTATCGGGTCCATAAACTGCACAAATTTTATTGGCGGCTTGAGATGCATTTTTGCCTTTTTCGTAGTAGTACTGTAAAATATGCCGTATTTTCTCTTTATTTTGCTCCATGTTTGCGACGCTATAACTCACGAACGACTTAAAAGAAACGACAATCAATCAAACACGTGTTAGCGCGTGAAATGAGCTTTCCAAAAAGGTATAGCATGACCCGATGCGACGATTAAAACCAGAACTACGCGCTTTCAGCGCCAACTAGCGAAAATACCGCAAGACTTTTATATTTCATTAACTAATAGTTATAATCCAACTAATAGAAATCATATATATAGATGGTAGTAGTATTATCTATGTATCAGCCACAGTGAAGCGTGGACGGGTCCTCTAGTTGAATAATAAACAATGAATTCCACTGAATAGAGATAATGGTGGGAGATTTATTGACAGATCACGTATGAGTGGTGTGAAGCTGTCATATTATTTTTGTTCAGTATTGTTTGGCATTTCATCTTTGGAAGTCTTACGCCTGAACAACGTTTACAAATCTTTCAACTGTATTATGAAAATTCAAGTTCTGCAAAGAATGTGTTTCGGGTCCTCCGCTCAACTTATGGTCGACATTGTGGGCTCTCAACACCATCACACATCTTGAGATCCAGCATTCATTATTGCATAATATTCTACCAAATCGATCAAGTCCAGTACGCAGTGAAGAATAATACAAGCATAACAGCCGTAGCTGAGATTATATACGAAGACCATGGAGAGTTGATTCGGCGCAGCACCTCGAACTGACACACATATTAAACGACTTGGTGAATTTTATGTCGAGATCTTAAATTAAAAACGTACAAAATACAGCTTGTGCAAGAACTGAAGCCACTGGACCTTCCCAACTGACATCGCTTTGCTCTGTGGGCTATGTGGAAAAGTTCCAAGAAGGTCCGATGTTTTCGAGCCAAATTTTTGGCGACCGTTATCGTGCCATGATAAACGAATGTTTGATGCCTGAAATTGAAGCTCGTGATATCGGCGACATTTGGTTACAACAAGACGACTCCACCTTCCACACATCGCAACAATCAATGGATTTATTTGGAGAACACTTCGGTGAGCAAAAAATTTTACGCTTTGACTCGGTCGATTGGTCACAAAGCTGGATGCTATGCGGACATTCCGCATTATATTTGATCTGTGTATCTGTGTTTTTTTCTTTAAAAAGTAAGGCACCTCAAAAACGATCACCCTCCATATTATAGGATTACATATACATATGTTACAGACCATATGAAAATTAAACACGTTTTGGTCAAAACTTTCTGAAGACCAATGCGAAATTTGTCGCTTTTGGACTGTTTCATTTTACATTCGCACTTTCGCCTTCGTATTACTTTTGCCACATTCTCAGGGCTGTCAAGTTGGTTTGATTTTTACTATCATTTGCTTATTCTTTTAATTTAGCTTTTGGCATTGCCTGAAGGGAAAAACCTTTCATTGAAACCAGTTATTAAACAAAATCGAAACTTGTTTCGAAACTTGTTCTGAATTGGCCAACAAACATTGATCAATAAATGCTAACGAAAGAATAAAGAATTTAAGTCCTTCGTCAGCTCAAGAACGTGCAAATAATGTTCAAAAGACGAAAGTAAATATAAAAAAAAAAAAACGAATGTTTGTAGTGAAGAAATTACGGAATAAAGCATAGAGTTTGATGATTTGGGTTTTAGGTGTGTTTACTATATTTACTTATGTACAAATCCACTGCAAGTTTCTGTTCCTTTAATTTTATTATATACGTTTCTTAAGAGACTGACAGATTTTTGTAAAAATCGATTATTTTGATAGATGCAAAATAATGCTTCTTCTTCTTTACTGGCGTAGACACCGCTTATGCGATTATAGCCGAGTCAACAACAGCGCGCCACTCGTTTCTTCTCTTCGCTACGTGGCGCCAATTGGATATTCCAAGCGAAGCCAGGTCCCTCTCCACTTGGTCCTTCCAACGGAGTGGAGGTCTTCCTCTTCCTCTGCTTCCCGCGGCGGGTACTGCGTCGAATACTTTCAGAGCTGGAGCGTTTTCATCCATCCGGACAACATGACCTAGCCAGCGTAGCCGCTGTCTTTTAATTCGCTGAACTATGTCAATGTCGTCGTATATCTCGTACAGCTCATCGTTCCATCGAATGCGATATTCGCCGTGGCCAACGCGCAAAGGACCATAAATCTTTCGCAGAACTTTTCTCTCGAAAACTCGCAACGTCGACTCATCGGTTGTTGTCATCGTCCAAGCCTCTGCACCATATAGCAGGACGGGTATAATGAGCGACTTATAGAGTTTGGTTTTTGTTCGTCGAGAGAGGACTTTACTTTTCAATTGCCTACTCAGTCCGAAGTAGCACCTGTTGGCAAGAGTAATCCTGCGTTGGACTGGATTGGCTGACATTGTTGGTGGTGTTAATGCTGGTTCCTAAAAAGACGAAATTATCTACAACTTCAAAGTTATGACTGTCAACAGTGACGTGAGTGCCAAGTCGCGAGTGCGACGACTGTTTGTTTGATGACAGGAGATATTTCGTCTTACCCTCGTTCACTGCCAGACCCATTTCTTTTGCTTCCTTATCCAGTCTGGAGAAAGCAGAACTAACGGCGCGGGTGTTGAGGCCGATGATATCAATATCATCGGCATACGCCAGCAGTTGTACACTCTTATAGAAGATGGTACCTTCTCTGTTGAGTTCTGCAGCTCGAACTATTTTCTCCAGAAGCAGGTTGAAAAAGTCGCACGATAGGGAGTCGCCTTGTCTGAAACCTCGTTTGGTATCGAACGGCTCGGAGAGGTCCTTCCCGATCCTGACGGAGCTTTGAGTGTTGCTCAGCGTCAGTTTACACAGCCGTATTAGTTTTGCGGGGATACCAAATTCAGACATCGCGGCATAGAGGCAGCTCCTTTTCGTGCTGTCGAAAGCAGCTTTGAAATCGACGAATAGGTGGTGAGTGTCGATTCTCCTTTCACGGGTCTTTTCCAAGATTTGGCGCATAGTGAATATCTGGTCGGTGGTTGATTTACCAGGTCTAAAGCCACACTGATAAGGTCCAATCAGTTTGTTGACGGTGGGCTTTAATCTTTCACACAATACGCTCGACAGAACCTTATATGCGATGTTGAGGAGGCTAATCCCACGGTAGTTGGCGCAGATTGTGGGGTCTCCTTTTTTATGGATTGGGCACAGCACACTTAAATTCCAATCGTTGGGCATACTTTCGTCCGACCATATTTTACAAAGAAGCTGATGCATGCACCTTATCAGCTCTTCGCCGCCGTGTTTGAATAGCTCGGCCGGCAATCCGTCGGCCCCTGCCGCTTTGTTGTTTTTCAGACGGGCAATTGCTATTCGAACTTCGTCATGGTCGGGCAATGGAACATCTGCTCCATCGTCATCGATTGGGGTATCGGGTTCGTTTTCTCCTGGTGTTGTGTGTTCACTGCCATCCAGCAGGCTGGAGAAGTGTTCCCTCCATAATTTAAGTATGCTCTGGGCATCGGGTGCTAGATCACCTTGGGGGGTTCTACAAGAGTATGCTCCGGTCTTGAAACCTTCTGTAAGCCGCCGCATCTTTTCGTAGAATTTTCGAGCATTACCCCTGTCGGCCAGCTTATCAAGCTGTTCGTACTCACGCATTTCGGCCTCTTTCTTTTTCTGTCTACAAATGCGTCTCGCTTCCCTCTTCAACTCTCGGTATCTATCCCATCCCGCACGTGTTGTGGTCGATCGTAACGTTGCGAGGTAGGCAGCCTGTTTTCTCTCCGCTGCGACACGGCACTCCTCGTCGTACCAGCTGTTCCTTTGCACTTTCCGAAAACCAATGGTTTCGGTTGCAGCTGTACGTAAGGAGTTTGAAATGCCGTCCCACAGTTCCCTTATACCGAGTTGTTGACGAGTGCTCTCAGAGAGCAGGAGTGCAAGCCGAGTAGAAAATCGTTCGGCTGTCTGTTGTGATTGCAGCTTCTCGACGTCGAACCTTCCTTGTGTTTGTTGGCGTGCGTTTTTTGCTGCACAGAGGCGGGTGCGAATTTTGGCTGCAACAATATAGTGGTCCGAGTCGATGTTAGGACCTCGGAGCGCACGCACATCTAAAACACTGGAGACGTGTCTTCCGTCTATCACAACATGATCGATCTGGTTGGTGGTTTTTCGATCCGGAGACAGCCAGGTAGCTTGATGTATCTTCTTATGCTGGAATCTAGAACTACAGATAACCATATTTCGGGCCCCGGCGAAGTCGATCAGCCTCAACCCATTTGGGGATGTTTCCTCGTGGAGGCTGAATTTACCGACCGTAGTGCCAAAGATACCTTCTTTGCCCACCCTGGCGTTGAAGTCGCCAAGCACGATTTTGACGTCGTGGCGGGGGCATCTCTCATAAGTGCGCTCCAAGCACTCATAAAAGGCATCTTTAGTCACATCGTCCTTCTCTTCCGTCGGGGCGTGGGCGCAAATCAGCGATATGTTGAAGAACCTCGCTTTGATGCGGATTGTGGCTAGACGTTCATTCTCCGGAGTGAATGATAGTACTCGGCGACGGAGTCTCTCTCCCACCACGAATCCAACACCAAACTTGCGCTCCTTTATATGGCCACTGTAGTAAATGTCACAAGGACCTACTCGTCTCTGTCCTTGTCCCGTCCACCGCATTTCTTGGACGGCGGTGATGTCAGCCTTTATCTTTACGAGGACATCTACCAGCTGGGCAGCGGCACCTTCCCAATTAAGGGACCGGACATTCCAGGTGCATGCCCTCAAATCATAGTCCTTATTTCGTTTGCCGTGGTCGTCATCAAAAGGGGGGTCTCTCATCCGAGGCTGTTTAAACTTTTGCATTGGGGGTGTTTTTTTACGTGGCGGGTCCCAAACCCAGCGCACAACCCTATGCAGGGGGTGTTTCGCCTTCTCACTTTAGCTCGCCTTCAAACGGATGTTCTTAGGCTACCCAGAGGATACTTGGTCAAAGACCGGAAGTCGTGAGCTGCTTGAGTCAAATGTAAAAGAATCGTTTCTGGCCACTCCCAAGTGAATGGCGATCAGAGAACTTTCCTCACTTGCGTGAACTTCTACACATGACCCCATCCTCCTAATGCTTAGTGAGTATAATTTTGAGGTTTGGAATTGACCTGTGGGGAAAGCCCAGCTAATTTATCGTTTTTAGCGACCACTATCTAGTATATCTGGCTAAATTACATTATATTATAGTAATTTATACTACTGCTTCAAATTGGAAAGCAGCGAATCGAACAAACAACTTTTATCATTCACATACTCAGACTAGTCTACTCCAAAAGGAACAGATTGATAAGCGATTATTCGTTTTTAATGACTTACCGGCATACTTACTATTATTGAATATAACTGAATTACTCTATTTTTACTTTCGTATTTGAATTTTGTTACGAAAAATCTAGACTCAAATTTAAAAAAGGACAGCATTTAAAAGCTTGCTTCTTCAGTGCTAGAGCCTCATTTTCACTTTATTTTGCAATAGCGATCCTCTAATAATAGCTAATAGTTTGAAGTCCATACCTATAAAGATTAAAACAAGGTATAAGTTCCTTCATATTACGCTTTTTCATGCCATCATCGAGATAAGTAAGTATGTAGGTTGATAGACTGGTTCTTTGACGATAGCTTTAGGAGGCCCGTTGTAAGACCATCGATTTAATGCCCTCACTCTTTTGTTTCTTCTCTGAAACACCCCCCGATTCTGGTAAGATTTATCAGTACAAAAAGTTCTATCTGTGCAATCTATGAAACATCGTCAAGAAACCATCGAACCATAGTTGCGCGCCTTTTCCTATACAAAGCCTTCCATTGGCATAGAATATGTACTTTCTACCTCCTGAGAGGTGTTGTCAGAACAACAAGCCTTTCATTGATTGCTGTGATCTCTGCTTGGCAGTTACCAGACGGTATCTAATTTTGCTGAAAGGACAGCACCACCCCACAGGGGCATAGAATAAATGGATCTTGTCTTTATTTTGTTCTGGCAGATGGCAGCTTTGTGCTACTTTCGTCCGATCTAAACAACTTCTTCGAAGATGTTAGTACTGCCTTCGATATTATCTCTGCCAAATTTCTTGAAGATACCTCGTCAAATGAAAATGTTTTCCATAAAACCACCATAAATTATCGGAATTTAAATTGTATGGCAGCTATACGCAATGGCGGTTCCGGCAAATAAGCAGCTTCAGGTGAAAAGAGACGTTACTGAGGAATTACTTCGCCAGTACACACCCGGACAAACGCACATGGCTAAATGGCCTCAGCTCGTCGCGCTGATAATTTATATATGTATAAGTACATACATAAACCTACATCTACTTTGGAGGATGGAGCCATGTGTAGAAGTTCACCCAAGTGAGGAAAGTTCTCTGACCACAATTCACTTGGGAACGGCCAGAAACGATTCTTTTACTTATGGCTCAAGCAGCCCCCGTTTT
This sequence comes from Bactrocera zonata, assembly GCA_037783105.1. Taxonomy (NCBI): domain Eukaryota; kingdom Metazoa; phylum Arthropoda; class Insecta; order Diptera; family Tephritidae; genus Bactrocera; species Bactrocera zonata. The sequence continues at coordinate 567,207 of JBAWJQ010005196.1, read as the reverse complement.
TGGTCCTAGACCAAGTATCCCCTGGGTAGCCAAAAATATCTGTTTGAAGTAATGTACCTCCCTAGGGTTGTGTGCTGGGTTTGGGACCCGCCTCATAAAAAACACACCCAATGCAAAGGACAAAACAGACTCGGACATGTAGACTTTAGAGGTCTTAGATTTATTTTCTCAGTTTAGGGTATAAAAAGAGAGTAGAAGCTCTCTATTAGATATTTTATGAAAGTTTATTGAAGAATAAAAGTATCTTTAAAGTTTCAATAACAATTTAATAAATAAAAAAAGTTTAATATAAAATATTCGCTAAATTTTTCTTATCGGAAATTTTTATACAATTTTAAAAGCCAACATAAATCTTAAAAACGCCCTTGAAAATCAAAAGTTGCTAGACGTACTATATATCTACTCTCATATTCTAACCGTAAACTCACTTAACTATCCAAAAACAGCCGTTTTAAAAACACAAAAATAACTGTACACACAAACTTATGTATCTCTGTAAATACATACACATCTATATACCCTTGAAAAATGTAATTCATGTCTGAGCATTTTGGGATTTTCGCAACCTTCGTGGTAAAAACGCCACCACTTCAGCTCTACAACCCAACAAATCGAGGGTGGAGTATCATCAAAAAAGTATAGCAAAGCATATGACTCTGTATATACATACATATCTACATACATACCTAGGTAGTATATACTATGCATAGTATGTATGTATACGAGTAGTTGTTGCTGCCTCCCCACCTTCGCTACCAAACTCCTTACAAATGCCGAAAAACTCGCCATTTCCATTCATTTAACTGCTGAGCGCGTCACTCACGCGACTGCCTCAACGCACAACGCACGCAGCATCAACGTCAACATCAACAGCAGCAACAACAAAAGCAATCAACACCAACATCACGCCAAATTGCGCTCACAATAGAATCAATAATAACAACAATAACTAAGCCGAACAGCTGCAGTCGCCTTGCCAACCACCCTTCAAGCGAGCAAAAGTAAAAATAGAATATTACAACAAAAGCAAAAAATACAAAAGCACAATAGCACTCACCGCCGCAGCGCACCGAACAGAACAGAAGATTCATGTCGGAAACGCGATGTGGCGCTAGCGAAGACGTGACTGTCCAGCTGACAGACTAACTGACAGCGCTGCCACCCTAAAACAACGCCAAGCGCCAACAACAAGAACAACTGCAAAGCACTTAGCGCTGATAGCCGGTGAAGGAAAGCAAAAGAAAAACCAAAATAAAAGCAGCTGACGAGCGACGAGCAACAAACACCGGCTCACGCATTCACACCAACAAATACACTCTCACTTGCACGTGAGCAACCGAAGCACACATACACACACACACAACAATAACAATGCGAAACAAAAGCAAAAGCCGGCAAGCAAACCGATTGCGAAAATCAGCTGAACAACAATCAACAAAAGGAAAAATACAAAAACAAGCAAAAAACCGTGTGCTCACCAAACCGGGTGTAAAACAGAGAGAGCGAGAGAGAGAGAGCTAATTGTGGAAAACATGTAAAGTTCATTTTCCGAGTCATTCGTTTGCTTGCAAGTCGCCTTGTTGCTACCAATTTCCACAAGTTCATTTTCTGCGTTCGTTTGCCGGCTTACAAAGCTATGTACATACATACATACATATGTATATTGCATTAGTCAATTACTTTTAATATCATGTGTGTAATCAGTTGAGTGGAAAGCTAGAGAACACTTGCACCATGACTTAAGAAGCTAACTTTTTTATACCCTCAACAGCGCGGAGAGCTGAGGCAACCTACATATATCCGACTGTGGAGACGCGACTTAGTCTCTCAGTTTTTTGTGATATCGTCAAAAAAGCTACGCATTTGTTGGAATGGTCTCTAAACCGCCTCGCTACAGCATATATTTTTTATTGGCCCCGAGCGGAATTTACAACAGCGAAGACTCTTTTCTTCCTTATTTTACGTGGCTGGTCCAAATTCAGCGCAAAATCCTGGGGAGGGATGTTTCATTTTCTTATTTTAGCTCGCCTTCAAACAGATGTTTTTTGGCACCCATAGGATTCTTGGTCTAACATCGGAAGTCGTAGCCAGCTTGAGCCATACGTAATAGTAGTGAATGGCGCTCAGAGAACTTTTCTCACTTGAGTGAACTTCTACACATGACTCCATCCCCAATCAAGCAATAGATGACTTTTCTATGTGACAAGACACATTATCTTATCGAAATTTTACACAGATTATTGCCCTGGTCAATACCACAATCTATAAATATATTAATCCGATCAGGCCACTATAGCATATAACTTTCATGCAAACTGACCAACTAAAGTTCTTTTAAGGAGTTTTTTGGAAGTTAACGTTTTTGTTTTCTTATAATATTTTAATTTTTTGTTCACCTTAGTCCAAAGACGGATAATCTAAGATTTCAAAAATACTTTGCTTATAAACGTTTCTATTAGTTTAACTCTCTCTTTATACTCAAGATACCATAACACCTCGTATACGCATCTTGTAAACCTTGTTTTATTCAAATCTTGAACTTTTTTGATTCCAGATATGTTCAGAACATAAGTAAATATCTGAAATAGTATTCAGTAAAAAACAGAAATAAAAAATGGAAAAAAATATGTTCGGTAGAGAACAGAAATATCTGGAATAGTCGAAATAATCATCAAAATCCAGATTTATTAAAGTTGGAAATTCAATTCAAATTTTTGATCAATCTCTTCTGAGGATATTTATGATCCGGATTATCTCTGAAAAAGCAGTTTACAATTTTGGAAGTATTCAGCCTCTTTTCATTCAATAAAAGTAACTCTAGGGGCTTTACCACATATCGGTATTCGAAATAATAAAAATTTAGTGGGATTTCGAACAAGTCAAATTTAGTTCTTACAAGCTTTAGATATTATCTAAAATTGCCTAAAAAAGGGCATATTTATACATATTTCAAGAACACACAGCGAATTTAAAAACAAAAAGATGTTTTTGAGTTACACGAGATCTCCGACGGCATTAGACAAATGGTCCTCCACATTTTTTCAGTGATTGCGGCCTTCTCCTTGGCTGAAACTTAAAACTGAAGCACTCCCGTTAAACGGATTTCAAAAAATCGAATTTTTTTTATTGCCTTATTAAATTCCACAACACCTCTAGAATATTGTCCTAAATCTTTAAGTTGATCCGTGTTATAGTTTCGGAGATACAGCATTGAGAACTTCCTCGCTGGACGCTAGCTAGGCTAAGTACGCCGTCTTTAAACGCGTTTTTCTCGAAACTGTCTTTTTGAAGTCGGTTGGCGAGATTTCACACGGGTCTTTGAGAGACAATTTTTAAAGACTTGGACGAAGAACTTTTTATGATTACAAATATTTGAAAAAAAAACTAGCGAATTTTTTATTGAAATTTTAATTTTTTTGAGCAAAAAATGTTTGTGAAATATCCAATATTCAGCTTTTTTTTTTCTTCGTCGAAGTTCTAAGTTAAGGTTCTAACGGAAACACGTATTTTTGCCGGTTAGATGATCCTGTAAGGAGATTTCATGCCAACTCGGGTGCATCTTTTTTTTGAGTAGTCACCGGAAAACCAGAGATTGAACTATTTTCTCCAAAACATTTCAGAATTTATTTGCTAATGGTCTATGTTTTTAACAACAAAAAATTCTAATACAATATATATGTAATTTTTAATGAGAAAAAATTTGTTGTAAAAAGCTGTTTTTACCCGAGGAAACTCATGCAACCCCTGAACTGCTAAAGGAGTCCAAAAGTCCTTGCTCTATAATAATATGTCCAATATGGCATTTAGTACGAGCTTCCCATGACACTTTCAAAAGCCTAGAGATTATGCGAGTGAAAAAATATTTATAGAATTCTATTATTTAGTAAGCTAACATTAAATAAAAAAGCTGAAAGACAAAAAATTAGCATTCCTTAACGAGTATGCAATTCATGCCACTTTACTTCGACCAGCAGCAACCAGCATTACCCGCCAGCAATTGCTAGTTCTCTTCTAACGCATGTACAAACAAACACAAACACTGCTGAGTGCTTACAACAATTTTGTTTGCAACTTTTCCCCCCTCCAGTTGCCAGTGCTGCCGCTTTGGTGCCAAAAACAATTTCGCTTTTGTTGAAGCAAACAAAAAACAACAATAACAACAAAACCGCCGCAAAAATTGCAGCAAACACACACCATCCACAATTCACCCGAGCACGCTTGCATTGCGCCGACACTCAGCCGCTCGGCAGCCAAGCAACTTGCAGTGCTCAAGTCGGGCATGACGTCCGATTGGACTGCACTTGTGCACACGTTCACTGCGTTCGCGGCGGACAGTTGGAAGTCGTTGTCGCTGCGTTGCGGATGCTCAAATCGGATGTGCAAGGCACCAATTTTCGCAAATTTCACTTACAAATGTATGTGTGTGCGTGTGTGTAGGCAAACGGGCGTATTGTTAACGGTTATTGTGCTAATTTCGTGCGGAATTTTTTTTTTAATTGTGAAAATTTACACTTTGGTGTTAGAATCGTACGGAACTTATGAATTGCAACGAAAATTTAAGAAATATGCAAATTTAGAGGTGTGTGCGAAAAATTGCGTGTGTGTGTCGGCGTGCGTGCTGAATTTCCAGCCGTGGCAGGCAGAAGTCGGAAATTAGTCGTGAACAGTTATTTTTGTCACAAGGTAGCTTCAGCTGCCTAACTGGCTGGCTGGCTGGTCAATTCCGGTCAGCGATTTTCTCAGCTGTTGGTGATTTTTAAAGTGAAGTAAGTTACTGTTGTTGTGATTTGAAATCAAAAAACTCTTTTTTTGAAATAAAAATTCATTTGTGGCGTATTTTTTCGATGTGCTGAGTGGAAAGTATTACCTTTGTTATATTGAGAATATTTGTTTATAAGATTTACTGCATAAAAGTATGGAAATTACTAAATTTAAGTCGCGCTATAATTGACGAAAGTATGTTTCTAGAACAACAAAAACAAATTTCTAAAAAATTAAAGAAGTATATAATTTTTCTACAAAAACAACACTAAAACAAGTAAAACAAATATATACTTTTTTAATTAAAAATTTAATGTCGCGATATCATTGAAGAAAATCAAACAATACCAAAAATAAAATTAATAAAATTAAAAAAATGTGTATGTATATTTTACAAAAAAACAAATAAAATTCCGAAAAAAATAAATACAACAAATATTGTTTTTGCTATTCTAAACCTCACCACAAAACACAAAATTAAAAGTATTAACAAAAACAACAATTTTTTTTTGCAATTTTTCTACCTATTTAATCCATTAAGTGTTGCAAATCGCACACAAGCGTGAGCAACCTACCCCAAGCTATTGAGGTGACGCTCAAGCAAACGCAATAAAATAAAGTTAATAAGCTCAGCACGCCATTGAAAAGCAGAATAAAGGTAAAAAATCGCAACAAACGCAAAAACAATAAAGAGCAAAACAAAATAACAACAAAAACAAAGAAAAGCGCAACACTAAGCGGCTTTGTCACACGACGGAAATAGCACTATAGTGCTCGCATGAACCCATAGTCAACAGTTTAAGGTGAGTAAAGACTGCAAGCGTCTCTCCCCTTGCGCCACAAGCGCTTTCCGGCAAGCCAACTTTGGGTTGTTTGGCTCAAAACACTTGCGGTAGATATAGGCATATATAAACTATATATGGTACTAGCGATTTCTGCTGAGCACATGTGTTCTTCAGCGTCATAAGCAAATAATAAAATAAAAAATCTAGTAAATAAATGCAACAATAAATAAGCGGGGAATCACAAAAGGCATGAAACTCAACTTCAGTGTCTCTGCTTTGGAACTTTTGCTTTTCTCGCCTCTCCACTGTGTGTATTTTTTATTCAATATACTCAAGTTGTGCGATTCTAATGCCACTTTGCTCAAGTGTCTTCAGCTGCTTAGTTTAACAGCTTGCTGACTTACACCGTGTGCTATAAAAAGTTAATTTCAGGAAATAGGAAATGAAAACAATCTACACTCATGCCTGTTTGTTGTTACTATATTCTCTTCATTTCGGTTTTTTATGGATACTGTGGGAATAATTTTTCCTTCCGTTCCTCTTCATTTGCTTTATCTTCTCATAAGTAAGTGAAAAAATTTAAAAAAATATTTAATGATATGATAAAAATATATCAATAAATGATAGTTAAGAGCATAAAATGAATTATAACAATGATATTGTAAAGTTAAAAAAAAATTGTTTCTTCGGATATTCACAACTGGATATACCCACTTAATACTATATGTTCAATCAAAATGGTGGTTCCACCAGTCTCTACTACAAATTGTTCCTTAGGTGGCGCTGATGGCAAAAGATTTTGGATTTTCACTTTTGAGCTTTGACTTCAGAAAACAAAGGGTAGTCGAAAAAGTCGTATTTCTAATCAAACTTCAACTAATTTTTTTTTTTATTTATAATGAACTTTAATTAGTCAAATATACACCACTTTTGAGGACCACTTTTTGCCATTTTTCCGCAAGAGACATTATTCCATTAGTGAAAAACTTTTCTGGTTTCTCGGCGTAAAGCTGCGACAAGTAATTTTCACAGGCTTCTCTTCAAGCCAACTTTACTCCATTAAAAGAGCTTTGAATGGACCGAAACAAATGGTAGTCCGATGATGCAAGATCAGGGCTATAAGGTGGATGCATCAAAAGTTACCAGCCATGCTCTCCCAGTTTTAGCCGAGTCATCAAAGATGTGTGTGGTATAGCGTTGTCCTGAAGGAAGACGAAGCCCTTTCTGTTGATCAGCTCTGGCCGTTTTTTCGATTGTTTGCTTCAGACTCATCAGTTATTGACAGTAGAATGTAGAATCAATCGTTTGGCCGGAGCAGCTCATATTGGATGATTCCTTTCCAATCCCACCAAACACTCTGCATAACCTTTCGAAGCGTCAACCCTGGCTCTGCGACCATTTGTTGAGCTCCGCCACGCGTGGACCATATTTTTTCGCGCATTATCGCCGTATTTGACCCATTTTCCGTCTTTTGTTACCATTCGCTTCAGAAATGGTTCGATTTCATTCCGTTTCAGCAAAGAATCGCAGATGTTAATTCGGTCCATTAAACTTTTCAGAGATAATTCATGTGGCACACAAACATTCAGCTTCTTTTTGTAGCCAGCCTTTTTTAAATGGTTCAAAACTGTTTAACTATGAATGCTAAGTTCCTTAGTGATGTCATGAGTGCCTTGTGTGACGGTTCTGGTTAATCTTTTCTATAATTTCATCGACTTTTTCAACGATAGGTCGACTAGAGGGAGTGCATCTTCCACATCGAGATTTGCAGAAGAGAAGCGAGCGAATCATGGTTGTGCTACACGAAGCGATACAGCTTTCGGTAAACTTCACAAATTTCATTGGCGTGACATTCTTCTCTTTTCAAAAAAAAAAAAAAAAAAAAATTCAAAATATAGCAAATTTCTTCATTATTTTCACTCATTTTTTAACAGCTGTAACTTTTTTTCAACTTCCCATATTCGTTTTCCACCATGCGCTCGTAAGTCATCTTCTAAGCATCAGCAAGGCTTTCTTGTTTAAAAAAGTCCAATGCGTATTCTTTTTTCATCGGTTAGGGTGTGATAAATATAGTTTTTATGAAAACCCCTAACTTTGATCTTCTGAGCACAACTTGTGTTTTTGATAAGTTACAACTAATAATTTATTTCGAAAAAATTTATAGTGATTTTTTCAATAAATAAGAGGATGAAATAAATGCAAGGCCACTAGCTCTAATTTGAGATAATTATAATCCATTCACAAGTCACTTGTTTCGCATATTTGATTATGTTTATAAAAAACCGGGAGCAAGCGGTTGCAAAGTCGCATTAAAATGAACAATGCAGCAGCGCGACCGTCTGTCGGTTTGGCATATGTGTACGCCAAAGTTTTGCCATAAAAGGAAAAGTAGTCTAACAAGCTGGAAATTATCATTGAAAACAAACTTGACTTTTCGCTACCAATTTCACATTTAACACAAAGACACATAAAAGTCGCGTGAAACAAAAAAAAACTCAAAGTTATTCAAAGGCAATAAAAGCAAATATTGAAATAATGAAGACAAACGGATTGAGTTTTAGAAATGTAAATACAATGAGCTTACAATTAGGCTGAGGCAAAAAGATAAAGATAGGTGGAAGTATTGGAAATCATAGCACGAAATTTAAGTTTGAATGAAAGAGAGTTTTGGTAATTTGTTTCTAGATGCTGAAGGACGAGAAAAACATAATAAAAAAATTGTCTTTAAAAAAGTATTGGTTTCTGCTTTTTAATTATAAAAAAGTATTATTTAAATTAACTAGGCCCAAATCTTTTTATCAGCCTCCTTAAGCAAGAATTTTTTAGTACCCGTCAAACCGAATTTGCTCCTCTAGCCGTCTAATATGCCTTAAGACAAATTCGCAGAACTGATCCCAGACTCATCAGAAATAAATTCACTTCATTTAAGTTTTTTCGAGAAAATTTTGCTTAGCTCAAACTTTTTTTTACTGATATTGTTTGAAATCTTCCTAATACATAGTCAATTAATTAATAATGTCAAAAAGAAATTAATTTTTCTTTTTCAAGTTGACTATTTTATTTAGTTAGAATGATTCGATTTAGGTCCAATATTTATTCAATAATTTTTTGGCATTTAGAAGGCAATTTTACGATGCCAAGCTCCTAGAAACCCTCGTACATATTTGTAAAAAACTGGGATTTTCAAAAGCTTGTCTGGAGTCGATTTTTCCACGAACAATATCAATTGTCAGAGACAGGATCAAGTAGTAATACTTAACTTGGTGCTAGGTTCGGACCATAAGGTGGATGTATAGAAATCTCTTATCCAAGCTGACAGAGCTTCTGAAGCGTCACTATCGATGTGTGGTTTGCGATTGTCCTGAGGGGACATAATACTTCTTCTATTGACCTCTTTTGCTCGATTGCTTTACTATTTAGATAGTAAAATTTTTGACAATATAGGTTCGAATTAAGAGTTAATAGGTAGTAGGGAAATAACTGTAAGTAAATAATTTCCTGTCAATACTAGCAAAGACATGGCAAAACATGGTTGTTTTCTCTTGAGGTGGGTCCTCAGTGACACTCTTTTCTTTTTGCTATCCGTTGATTTTGTTTATATATAATATATTATGAATTTTTATTATAGTAAAACGACATAAAATGGTTCCTAGTATGAGATCAGTGGTTAGGTAATCTTTTCTCGGAGTTTAGCCTGCGTTGGAACATTTTTTTAGGATAATATGGTTATTTCGACCCAATTCCGATTTCTATACATCTTGATAACATTATGTAGATATAAGATTTCTTTTTTTGTTTTTTTTTGTACTTAAAAGTCGAAAATATTCTTTGAGGTCTTTAAATTTCATGTGACACTTTGGTTCTTGAGAATGTAGAGTTAGAAAATAGAGTCATAAATATCGATTTTTTGCACGATCTTATATCTTAAAAACCTTTGTGCTAATACCAGACCTTTTTTCTTATGAGCAAAGGTGAAATAGTTTTCAGAAGCTAAATTTTGGACTATAAGTAATTAAAATTACAAGAAAATAAGTAGTATGAGCTTTTTGAGGTTAGTTTTTGCCATAAACTCATTCTAAAACCAATCTACACTAAGAAAGGGAAATTAGAACCCCAACAAAATAACTTAAATATATACTATAAGCTCCTATATATGTATATTCCAAAGAGTAATGCATTAAAATTGATTGTTCCATCAAAAAGACAGCTCTTAGCTTACCACAACTTAGCTATTTACTTACATTTTTTACACACACACACAGGAACAAAAGAACGCCTAGACTGCATAAATTATTTAGTTCTAAGCCAAGATTAATAAACTCGTTTCATCAGTACGCTTTCTACTCGCGCGCTAATTGCTGGAAAAGTCAAAGATCTCGACGAGAAAACTTAAAAATAAACAAAACCAAACAAAATGAAAAAGTAAACAAAGAGACAAATACACAGAGGCAGGCAGAAAGACCAGCCAGATCAATTAAGAGTGAGCTACAAACGAGAAAAGTTAAGTAAGTAAGTTACAACAAATAGAAAAACAACAAAAACATTAGATTATTGAGAAGAAAAAGTTAAGCAATGCAGAAGCAAACGAACGTCAATGATCTACAAGTATACATATGTATGTATATATGTGTGTGTTGCCATAAGAGCTTGTCTGCGAGAGGCCTTGAGGCGCATTAAAAATGGCCAATGACCATTTCAGCCAAGTTGTCGCAGCAAAACAAGCGAAAATAGAAATTACCAAAATTGTAACTGGCACAACGAACCAACAAACGAGCACACACATACATACATGCATACACACATATATAGTATAGTTGTGGCAGCTCATGCTAATGTGCTTTATTTGGGAAAACAAGAAATGTTGGAAAAAATAAAAGTTCTGTTGGTGAAGGCTGACTTGTAGACGCACAATTGCACGACAATCTAACAACGCAACGCTAAGCTCCAGCTGTCGAAGACAACGCACGAGTGGTTAGTTGACATTAATTACGAGGCGAGTTGGAAGAGAAGGTTGTTACTTGGAAATAAAGAGTTTTGAGGCGGAAAGGTGTTATATGTCTGAAAAGTGGAACCACAAAGTTTAGAAACCCAAAACAGTGGATTATTTTTTATTGTAAAAAATTTCTTATTACTTCTTCAGTAGTCAAATTATATCTTAGTTGTCTTGAATATTATGGAAGAGCATCCCATCTGCTGCCAATTTCGAGTTTTTTTTCTCATATAACACGGATCTTAAAAATTGTTCAGAATATTATCCCCTAATGATCACTTTAATCTTTGAAAGTCTGCTGATTTACTCCAGAGCTTGACAAATTATACCAGAGATCCAAAAACTTTTCTCAACAGCCAATTGGTTATAACCGGAACTGACCTATTTATAAAAGAATTCTCACTCCAAAGCCATTCAGTAGCATAAATCAAGAAAAAATGTATGTCGGAACAATAATATAGAGCAATTAAATCCTATATACAGACCCAACCACCAGAAACAGATAATGAACTTCTGAAAATATATTTTTAGAAATCTATAACGTTTTCTCTTTTGTCGACTGGACCTAACCAGAACCGATTGATTTTAAGACAATTTATATTTCCGCGCAATAAACTCTTTGGAAGAAGGTTGAGATAAGAGGTTGTTTTTATAGCACACTCTAAACAGTAGCGACATCTATCAGTTGATTATTTTTTCAATAAAACTTTTTGTAAATTGCTCAATATTTTATACATCCATTTCTAAAGTCTATAGTCTCAACTAGTTTTCTATTTTTTGTTTTTTTGTGTTTTCTATCGTTTAAAACCCAAAAGATGCACCTCACCTCCCTCTGATACTTGGAGGAATAGCTTCAGTGAATCGTGTGAATCCGCTCCGCTGGGATCGGTACTTGACGACTAAGAGGTTTGCGAGAGACTCAAAGCATTTCATCGCTTTATGAGAGTCGTAGAATACATAACTAGGAGTTTTAGGAACGGAAAAGGAAATTTACTCAAGCCTGGTGTCTTTAGTCCAACAACTTACCTCAGATCTTCCGTTAAGTATAAAAATATTTCAAATATACCCTGTTATGTACTTGTGGTCATATCTTCTTTGAACCATTCGAATTGGCTGGGATCGTTATTCGATGGATTTGTTATAGCTTCAAAATTATTAATTGGTATATGGGTTAGAGTGGGTCGAAAAAAGAAATTTTTTTGCGCTTCGTACTCAGAGAAATTGGTTGATGGACATCTCTGAGAAAGGTTATACAAGTATGAGCTCAGAATTGTTACGGGAAGGTCCTCCGCCTAATGGTTTTGTACTTTTTTTCTTAACATCAGATAGAAGATTTGTATCCCGCTTCTAACTATTTGAAAAAATATTTCGTTTTCGGATTTAGTAAGAAATTAAATACTCTTCAAAAGGGCCAAACTTAGAGAGCTTTTCTTAGAGGTATCTGCCAACTAATTTTCAAAACAGCAAACGCAAAAAAACACTCACCTATTTTGAACCATCCTAATATGGGGTCTTTTGATTCATAACTACATGGAAAGCTTTAGCAACGTAAACGACCGGTATTTCAACTCTCTGCGTGGATTATCCCCGAAAACTTACACTATCCAACCCTGAGTTCCTTAGGATTTACTAAGGTTATCAATATGAAAGCGGAAATCAAATGCTCACGGCCTTATCGAACCATACTCGTAAGCCAGAGATAAACCAAAGAGAAATGTGTTATAAAAACAAAAGTAACAAAGTAAACCCAACAAAACTGGATGAACAAAACTAAATAAGGAAATTGTAGAAAAGTGCAAAGTAAAATGCATAAAACCATAAAGAGAACTTTACTTTGCATATATGTATATATGTATGTATGTATGTATTTATGCATGTATGGCTGTCTGTATGTATGTATAGATGTTTATATATTTGTTTATTGAAAACCTCTGACTCGGTTTGTTAAATCGCTGTTGGCTTTGGGTGCGTTGTTGCTTCGTTAGCCACTGTGTGTGTGCGGTGCGTCATTTCGTTTGTTTACTTTTCCAATTAAAACGCATGGCATTCGCCAGAAACGCGACTGCCGTAACGTCGCTAAGTGAATGAGCAGTCAAAGCGTGTAGCTAAGTGAGTGACCATTTGACAGATGTTTGCTACGCTTTGCTGCCGACAACAACCAGCCTCCAAGCCACCGGGCAGCCACTCAATCGCGTTCACGTGCCCAGTATTATAGTAATATTCATATAAAGTGTGTGTATGTGTATGCTTGTGAGTCTATTCTAGTGGAAAGTGGTGAAAATGGTTGCTGAGGAAACACTTGTCGCCGGGCACACGCACCGACCATGACCAAGAAATCAAGAAATGGCCAAATCAAAGATTGAGCGCACCGGATGGTCATATGCATTTATACATACATACGTGCTTGAATATATGCATATATGTATATGTGTATGTGTAGTCGTACTTGCGCTCGCGTTATCATTGGAAAGTATCACAACGGTGTTAAGCCGTCTGGTCTGCGGCTACCGTGCGTTCGAGGGCAAACAAACAGCCGCAAGCCGCCTTGCCAAATTTAACCGTGCGCAAGTAAAGCAAGAATGTCTACATATGTACAGGGTGATCCATTTCGAGGTTTCCTACTTCTTTTATAGAAAAAATACAGAAAATTCAAATTTAATGGTGAGTGTTTATTGACATTCTAAAGAACGTTGTTTGGCATTCCTTTTTTGAAGATTATCTCTTTCAAATATTGGCCGCGGCTACGTCTCAGATGGTCCATCCATTGAGTTCAATTTTCGTTGACTCGTTAGAGCATTTTGCAAATGACAGGTGTGATGGTTTTCTTCAAGGCCTAAATCGAAGAAGGATTGCCCTCATAGACGTTAGATTTACATATCCCCACAGAAAAAAATCGTACGATCTTGATGGCGAATCGATCGGTCCAAATCGTGAAATTATCTGCTCACTGAAGTGTTCTCTCGATACATACATTGATTGATGCGATGTGTGAGAAGAGGGTCGTCTTGTTTAAACCAAATGTCGCCGTGATCACGAGCTGTAATTTTAGGCCTTAATTAGTCGGTTATCAATCGGACGTATCGGCGCGATAACGGTTGCCATTGACGAGTACATTCTTATATCATTTTTAAAGAAATGTGGTCCGATGATCTCACCGACCTACAAACCACACCAAATCATTGTTTTTTCTTGAAGAAATGACAGCTCTTGAATCTCTTTAGGTTGCTCTTCGTCCCAAATGTGGCAATTTTTCATTGTTGACATGCCCATTGAGCCAGAAATAGCCTTCATCTCGAACAAAATTTGGTTCGAAATCGACAGATCGTCTTGGAACTTTTCAAGAGCCCAAAGATCAAAGCGATGTCGCTTGGGAAGGTTGAGAGGCCGAATAGACCACGGTCTTCGCAAGACCACATTTAGAACCCGTTTCCGAATTTTTTCGACAATATTCATACCTTTCATTAGAATTATAAAGAGCTAGCCGAAACTCGAACTGTGTTAGATTGGTCTCTGATTTGGCTTTACGAATCCGTGGATAGAGCATGTTCAACGATCGACTATCCTTAACATCAGTGGTACCTACTTACAACACAGACGATGCATTTACATCAGAGTCCGGGAAACTAGACAAATTAAGAGTTCCAGAGATGGACACCACAAAATCCTCCCTCACTTCGACTGAATGCTTGATAATTTGAGCCACATAGCCTACTTCGCCATCATCATTCTTAGGAAGGACATGTGGGAGTGGCGAAGTCGAGTCTGAAGAAGAGAAGAGCCGCTATAAAGGTCTGTCAGTGAGCTCAAAGATTGTCAAGGAACCTTACTGACCTTACTCAAACATCAAGCTACTTCCTTACTCGCATTGTATGGGTGTTCCCAGCAAATTTGTTGTGATCTTTAAATCCCATGAGCTTTCAAAGAAGGCCACTCTTAGCGAAATATCATCGGCATGGAAGTAAGCCTGTATCCCTTGTATTCGTGCATTCTGACGTTGATGTGATGGGAATTTGAAACTAATTTTCGCTAAGCAACAACCACAAGAACTTCCACAAAAGCAGCACTGCAGCATTTAAACTTAGTCATCTTTGGTCACTTACTAATAAAATGAAAATGCCACAAAGCTGCGCGTGCGCACAATGCGACCTCACATTCCAATTCTCAGCCATAATTCAAAGCTGTTGCACTTTGATGAAAATAAAGAAAAAAGAGATAAAAGCCAGAGGAACAAAATAAAGTACAAGACTTAAAAGAATCGGCACAGCGTAACGAATTATTGTCAACCGTTCATTAAAAGTAAACAACCACAACAACAGTAAGAACCACGCGACCCACAATTGCTGGCTTAATCAGCAAATTTTAATTGAGCAAAAGAATCAAACAAAGCTGGAAACCCGGCGGCCGCGCGTGTTTGTGGGCAGGCCAGCAGCTGGGCAATTGCTTTGTAGCCGTAAGCTCAGATGAAAGTTTCTCAAACCAACAAAAAAAATCACTTGAGTGCACTTAAAGTGCGCGTTCTTAAGCGTAATTCATCAGTGCCGTGACTTTTGTAGACAAACGGAGAGGAGGCGGGTTTAGCGCAGTGCGGTGGTAAGCTTTAAGCGGTGAAGAACTGTAATTGAAGACATGTCATTTCGCCGCAATTCCGCTGGCTGGGAAGTGGTCAATTTGAAACTGGGTAAGTGTTACATCGCCGCAGGCCTAGTGCGTGACACTGGCGCACTTGCAGAAGCTTTGCTGCTGGAGAATGAAATGCAGAGAGTATAATTATTTATATAAACATACAGAAATCTAGATATTTTAATCGACATTTTTTGAGGGGACAGGAATTTAACATCAAATGAAAAGGCTTCAGGGTTTATTGGCCTTATGAAAACCATCTTATCCATTATCCATTGGATTTGAACTCTACGGTACCTCACAAACTCACTTCTTCTGTTGGAACTTTTTACCGTTTTACAGATATGGTATTAATAGGTTGAGTTAGGATAGGTTTAAAAGTTGATTATGTTAGAATCTTCAACAGGGAACTTACTTGGACAGATGAGAATGCCGGTTCTAACTCGACAAAGCACTTTGAACCCACAACAAACTTTTTGAGGCGGCTATCTTTCCAGATTCGCCGAAAATATAACTGCCAGAATGTTTCAATCTCTGTCTTGCAGAGGCTGGGAAATGAAGGTTAATGTACTTGGGTCTTTCTACCACACATTCTTTCATACATCTTTGAAAATTTACGTCCGCTAAGATATTCAGCCTTTGCTCATGGAAGTCTGATGATCTCAGAATCGCGTAAGAGCTAGTTATTGACAAACGTTTGGTCAGCTTAATCAAAGTCAGCGTAGAAGTTCAGCGCGTTCAAGAGGACAACGGGAACAAAGATCTTTCTCAATTCGATCTGATTGGGAGAAGAGTGCCATACCTTGTGAGCTCATCGGATAATCAGTTTCGAGCGATTCCGCAGGTAGTCTGATTAAAAAGTAGCTTGCTGATTTTGAGACTGAACTACCAAGCAATACACCCACTGTTATCTTGATAGCACATCCTTCTGTTAGAAAAACCCTACAGTGATCCGGTAGCCTGAAACTATGCTATGCGAAGAGTTTTTATGAAAAAAACTCACCGCCAATCTTCGTTGGTATGTAAGTAGAGAAAAAACACCAGAAGTTGGCTCTGAGATGTCCGAGTTTTTATAGACGCCTTCGACGAAGGAGGAGATTTTCATAACTCACTTCTTGAACTCTTTCGTGTACCCGGCTTCACTGATGCATACAGCGACATTCGCTACCAGATACTTTTCTGCTATATTCAGGAGTAATATGTGTGGAATAGCATTGAGTAACATTATTTGTGATGTCTGTAGCGAAGAACAAATACCAAGAAGAATCGCTCTTTGGGCATGTTAAAGTTTCTTACTAAGTGTAGCTTTACCGAGCATCCTCCATCATTCGAATACTCTTTAGAACATTATTGTTTTGATTAAAGTTTCGTAGAGTCAAACGCCTTTGTTGAGAGACTCAACCTTTTCCTAATAGATCCCTTCCAATAATGCAAGTCAACTTGTTGCCTTCCTGACTCTCTTTTCTATGTGTAGTCTGCATGTAAGCTTTCAGTTTAAAGCAGGCTTTAGGTATTTCAAGCTGACAGCAAGTAAAAGGCGATAGCCGCCTAATGAGGGCAGAGAGGCGTCTGAAATTTTATACCTCCTGGTAAATTCGCATAGAGACGACGTTACCAATCGTCTTTATTTGTGTGACATATTAAACCTGTTGGACTTTGCGAGACCGGTCCGACTCTATAGATACTGTCAAATCCAGGTTTAGTGAATCTAAAAGTCTTTGCATATATATTAATGTTGTGCTCGAAACACCTCTTCAAAGACTGCTTTCTGTTCGGAATTAGCAATGAATTTTACTAGAAGAGCTTCATTGGATTTATAGTATTATTGGTCTAATTGTTCACAGTTCTCAAAAATGTCTTCTAAAAGGAAGAGAGACTTCTTGAGAATTTTGCAGTTCTCATAGGCATTTTTGAGCGTTACAGTCGTCTTAGTGGCATTTGATTGTTGTTAACTACTCATTACTGTCATGTGAAGGTTTTTTTTTTCAGAGGACTGTGGCATCTGTATCTTCACTCTGGTATTGTACTCTCCAGAGCACATACAACTTTTTACGCGCTTTATTACTTCAGGACTTTAGTGGTTCGAGTGGATGCTAGCCAAGTAATTAGAGATCACAAGACATTCGAGATATTTTCTGTAAGCTTTTAACTATCGAATAAAGCTAAGCCTTATCATGCACCTGGTATCCACTTCAATTAACCTAACATAAGTATTACATCACCTGCAGCAACGCATGCCATGAGAAAATACCAGAACTCACAGCCAATTAACTAATTAAGTGTCGCACCGCTGTCCAACCGCAATCAGGTTATGTAGCCAACAGGTGGGTGTGCTGTTATCGCAAACATTGTTTCCCGTTTGAAAACGAATTTCTCACATATTTCCCACCGCGGCGAGTTGAACATGCTAATTTCGTTTATCTGTCAGCTTGTCAGCGCTATTTTTGAACACCAATGGAGATACTATGTGAGATAAATAAAAAATAAATTTTTATTTGAACCAAATAGCTTTTGATTTGACAATTAATTGCAAGAGGCAGAGGCATTCATACATACATATCCAATATCTAAATTTATTTGTATATTATTATTATGTGGTGTATATATATGACTCTACAGCCTATAAATTGCTAACTCGTCAACTCTATACCACAATAATGTGTCTCAGTGTATATTTATATGTACTTGTTTGTGCGTGTGTGTCTGCTACCCACTGCAATAAGCAGCAATTTAGCAGCCGATCGCTGCAGATAAACACCGAACTGCACTAAACTATCTATTGCCAAGCAATTAAGGCCAATTTAAAGCACATTTTTATTTGTAAAATATTTTTTCGATGGACATAACTGGGCTACGAGTGCTGCCGGCAAGCCTCAAATCAGCAGGCGCATTCATATGTACGTACATGCATGTGTTTGTTGTAATGCGACAATTAACGGGTGATTTTTTTGAGGTTAGGATTTTCATGCAGTAGTATTTGACAGATCACGTGGGATGTCAGACATGGTGTCAAAGAGAAAGATGCTCAGTATGCTTTGACATTTCATCATGAATAGACTTACTAACGAGCAACGCTTGCAAATCATTGAATTTTATTACCAAAATCAGTGTTCGGTTCGAAATGTGTTTCGCGTCCGTGTCCGATGAGCGATGAGGCTCATTTCTGGTTGAATGGCTACGTAAATAAGCAAAATTGCCGCATTTGGGGTGAAGAGCAACCAGAAGCCGTTCAAGAACTGCCCATGCATCCCGAAAAATGCACTGTTTGGTGTGGTTTGTACGCTGGTGGAATCATTGGACCGTATTTTTTCAAAGATGCTGTTGGACGCAACGTTACGGTGAATGGCGATCGCTATCGTTCGATGCTAACAAACTTTTTGTTGCCAAAAATGGAAGAACTGAACTTGGTTGACATGTGGTTTCAACAAGATGGCGCTACATGCCACACAGCTCGCGATTCTATGGCCATTTTGAGGGAAAACTTCGGACAACAATTCATCTCAAGAAATGGACCCGTAAGTTGGCCACCAAGATCATGCGATTTAACGCCTTTAGACTATTTTTTGTGGGGCTACGTCAAGTCTAAAGTCTACAGAAATAAGCCAGCAACTATTCCAGCTTTGGAAGACAACATTTCCGAAGAAATTCGGGCTATTCCGGCCGAAATGCTCGAAAAAGTTGCCCAAAATTGGACTTTCCGAATGGACCACCTAAGACGCAGCCGCGGTCAACATTTAAATGAAATTATCTTCAAAAAGTAAATGTCATGAACCAATCTAACGTTTCAAATAAAGAACCGATGAGATTTTGCAAATTTTATGCGTTTTTTTTTTTAAAAAAGTTATCAAGCTCTTAAAAAATCACCCTTTATCAGATGACAAGAAAAAAACCGGCGTGTTGCAGCAACAATGATGTTAGACAACAATAGCAGCAGTAGCAACAACAATAACAATAATAACAGCAGCAGCAACAACAACAACAGCAATAATAACAAAAAAACAATGGCAACAATATTGACAAAAACAACAACAACAGTAACGTTAATAAAACTCACAAAAAAATAACAACAAAAATACCAACAATAGCGCAGCAACATTAGTAATACCAACAACAACAACAACTACATTTGTAGCAAGAACTGTAAAAATCGCACATTTTTAAACAACAAAGATTAACCGCTACAAAAATTTCCACAAAACCAACAACAATAAGACAACAACATTAGGGCAAACAATAACAACAAAAATTACTAATGCAACAACAACAGTTTTAGTTACAACACCAAATATATCAACAACAAAATCACTAATAATAAACACTACAACACAAATACAATATGTATGACACTACAACAACAATTCGCACGCAACAAGAAATCAACCAACAACAATAAGACAACAACATAAATGAAAACAACAACAATTTTAGTAACAAAACAGCAAAGATAACAACAACAACATTAACCACAAGAACAACAACAACAAAAATTGCAAACAATAAAAAATACATATTCATACCTTTACACAAACTTATATACACATCGATATATAAATATGTTGCATGCAGCCAACTGCAGCTGCGCACAACGAACACTGCAACTCGAACGCATACATCACATATACAAACATAACATTATTAACTACACGCTGCAGGATAATTGCTGCCGCCTTGTATCAGAAGCGTTGTCAACTAACAAAGCGTTTAGCAAATAATTTATGCATATTACAAGCTTTGCAGACATAAATGTTTTGTTTTGCCATAGGCATATTCATGCGGCCAGCTGGAGCTAATGCTTTTATAAATAAACTAAAAAAAATATATTGCAACAACTTCAATGAATTGTTTATATATTTAATATATTTATTTTCACCGTTGACAACATATTTCCGTTAGTTTAACTTATTACAACAACTTTTTGTTGCTGCCATGGTTGCCACATCTACAAATATACATAAATATATATGTAAGTCGGTTCGCTCTAATCAAAAGCAATTGTCGCTGCCACAACGCCTTGTTGCAACATTAGTAACATTGTTATTGTTCTCCTCAATATTTATTGCTTTGTAATTGTATTGAGTGGCTGGCGCTTTTTATTGATTTGACGCCAGACAAATGCAATTTCAATCGCAATTTCAAGCCACCGGATATGGCATGGACTAACTGGGAAGTGGTTCAATTGAGTCGAGCGATACTCGCTGATAAATGAATTCTTAGAAATACTTTTGTAAGAGATATATGTTGCTTTAAGTGCATAGTTTCTTGTAACGAAATAGAGTATAAATGACTTGATTTCGTGATATATCATTTAAGACGGTCGTCAAGTTTCGCATCAAAATTTCGTTTCTGCCTTACGTAATGAATTGCAAAAACATTATTATACATGATATTTTTCGTTAATTCTTTAACTTGGATTTCGAAAAACAAAATAATTTTTATTTTCCAACTTCGCCTTTGATATTTCTTTGAAACGCTACTGCCGTACCGGTCTTAGTCGTCTTGACAACAGATTTCAGTTTCAGAATTGTGAGTAAATACTTAGTTTTGTTCACCTAATGGTTGTTTGTATTTGAAATGATGAGGATGACGAGACGAGGGGATAATCGCATGCCTTCTTGTACCCTGTTCTGTGCCAGCCGAGACTTGAGTAAAAATGAAGATATCGTAATGAAACTTGGTACATGACCGATTTCAATCAAATTTGGTACGTGATATTCTTCTCACATTTCTATATAACAATGCGAAAATAGGCGAAATCGGACTTCAACCACGCCTACTCCACAATATATAACACAACACAATTTTAATTTCCATTCTTTCCTTTCCAGTGTACAAATTAAGAAAAAATTAATATAACGGGAAACAACTTTGCACAAATAATGCCCTTGAAGCTTGCTATCTTGTGTCCAAAAATTGCCCAAATCCAATCAAAACAGTTCTGGCTTCTACGTATCGAATATTTGAACTCAAGTACCTATAGTTGACTTTTTACCGCAAATATCGGTCAATAAATGAGATATATAGATTAAATTCAGGGGTAATCTTTTTCTTACAGTCCTAAGTCTGGGTGTCAAAAATGGGTTGAATCGGATCAATACTTCCCTTAGTCCCCATATACTTAATAAAAAGATTTTCGAACTTCCGGGTGACTTTATACTGAATATAGCGGCCAATATTTGAATTATCTCAGTGGAATTTACAGAGCGTGTTTTGCTCATACTTGTACCCAAAATTGTTTCTATTTGATAACTTGACCTAGCCCCCAAGCTGAGGGGTGACATCCGGCTGACTTTAGTCCATATGACTGTGTGGTTTTTCGGCAAAATCAATTTATTTTATTCACAATAGCCTCCCTCCGCTTCAATACAGCTTTTTGCACGGTCCAAAAGTATGTCGAACTAGTGTTTTAGCGCGTTGGCCGGTATGACCGATAGTATGCCGGTGCAAGCCTTTTGAATGACCTCTACGTCTGCATAACGCTTTCCTTTCATTGGCAAATGCATTTTTCTGAAAAGGAAGAAGTCTCACGGTGCCATATCAGGTGAATACGGGGAGTGGTTAATGGTTAAAATGTGATTTTTGGTCAAATAATCGGTCACAAGCGTCGATCGATGAGGCGGCGCATTTTCGTGCAACAAACACCAACTTTCATCTTCGCGATATTCGGGCCGAACACGTCAAATAAGGCGCATCAAACGCTTCAAAACTCCAAAGTAGAATACCGCATTACCGTTTTGGCCGGGTGAAAAAAATTCTGGAAATTCTGGTGGACAATACTCTTGGAATCATAAAAACAAATCAGCATTGTCTTCACTTTTAACTTCTCCATGCGCGATTTTTTGGGTTTCGGCTCGTCCGGAGCCTTCCATTTAGCAGTCTGGCGTTTCGTTTCGGCATCATATTGGAACACCATGTTTCGTCACCAGTCACAATATTGTAAAGGTACTTTTTGTCCTTTTCGACTTCTTTAATGATGTCCTTCGAATGTTGGATTCTGAGCAATTTTTGGTCGTCAGTCAATTTGTGCAGAACAAACCGTTTACCTTTCGTAATTTCGGTCAAGATGCAATAAATCGATGTTTTGGAGATGTTCAATTCCATTTTCTTGAATTTCAATGATGATTTCGGCTGATTTTGGATGACTTCACGCACAGTTTCGATGGAATTTCCGGTGATCACGGATTTTGATTGGCCCACATGTTGATCGTCATTTATGTATGTCCTCACGGTCACTTTGAAAACGTTGGAACCACTCGTGCACTCTGCTACGGGATAGCCAATCATTGCCATAAACTTGTTTCATCAATTGAAACGTTTCCGTAAAAGTTTTACCAATTTTAAAACAAAATTTAATGTTAGCTCTTTGTTCGAAGCTCATTTTCGCACCGATAACACAAACATACTGACACTTAAAAGGAAATAACTTCACTTCCAATCAATGAAATGTCATGAAATTCTCACTAGGCAATCGATAAAGATAGCAGATTCTAACGCACCAGTCGACATATAGATGGCGCCACCAGGAGGTGCTAGATTCAAAAAGTCCTGTTTACTTTGGAATACACCTTGTATTACTTATTTAAATTTCTATATAAAAATTAAAAAATTGAAAAATATTAATAGTTAAATTCATTTTATTTTATTATAATATAGTTTCTTTTTTAGGGAAAAAACTAACATTTTCGTCATTATTCATTTAAAAATAATGAGCTGCCATTAATTAACTTATTTCAAACAAATAAACCAACTCAGCCCTCTCCTTAAGTTATATATGACACATTTGTTTATTTCTAAAACAAAATGAAAAATTAATAAAATCGCCTTAAGTGAAAATAAAATTAATTGCCTAATTATGGTCATAATGATATTGAATTAATTTCTGCCGATCTCCACCTGCAGCCAGCGGCTTTGTTGTACAGATTAGCCGTTAACTTTCATTTACCAAAGTTGGCGCAAAACGGAGTTTAGCGGAATGAAATGAGTCGGATGTTGACCATATTTTTGGCAGCGATTTCATGAAAACATTTCTGTCATTTTTATATAACGGTTAAGTATAAATGATTAAGCTTTATTTGGTCTACAGGTGGCGCGCAGCAGATGCCGTCAAGCGTTTGTGTGGTGTTAACACATCCGCGGCTGTGTGTGTGTGCAACATCCGCAGCGCCGTCGCCGCTGAGGCTTTTACAATTTACATTTTTGCAAACATTTATGGCAAATAATTTTTTTATCTTGAGCAAAATTTGTTTTTGTTTTTTCTATTGCTTTATTTTATTGGCAAAGCTTTGCCGGCGCAATTAAATCATTTCTTTTAACAGTTTTTGTTGTTGTTGTTGTTTTTCTTTTCTGCACCCTCGCTTCCAAACGAACCGTACTTAGTTAAAAATTTTAATTTATTTGCTTTTCATTATAAACTGAATACAATGGCGGCGATGGTGGCGTTGCCAGCCTATTGCGGCGAAAGACAATGCGAAATTTCCGCAGCAGACAAAGAAGTGGCGAAGATAAAATCTGACTTACGTGTGCGATAACAAAAAAGTGTGCAGAGAAAAAAACCAAAAATAAAATTAACGGAAATGAAGTAATTAATTTTGCAGCTAAATTGGCTTTTGCAAGCATGCAAGTGTGTGTGTGTGCAAATCCTTTTTCCGCCTTCGCAATTTAGTGAGTTACAAAATTTGCAGTTTTTTCAGATTTTGAGAAAAAGTTATTCCGTAATGCTTGGCGTAATTTATTTCATTTAAGTATGTGTGTATATGTATACGTGCATATGTATGTATGTGTGTATGCACAGAAATAGAAACATACCTGCAGAAATTAAATAATAGCAAGTTTCGTTGAACCCTTTGGTCACTCTTTTACACTTATTGAGTTCAGAAAACGGAAAAGCTTTAATTAGAAGAGGTTCAAAGAAAGTTAAACAGAGTTGCCATATGTATTGATTTAAAAAAATCTAATAATATAAGATTCCAACTTATGGTCGATTTTATAAACCTTTAGTAAAATCTTTTTTGCTGAAGAGTTTATAAAATGTTAATCTTCTAAGCAGTGTTGCCACATATATTGACATAAAAAATTGCAACTAATATAAATGTCTTCAACAAATGCAACCAAATAAAACCATTTCAGCAATTAAAAAAAAAAAGAATTGTTAGAGTTGCCACTTAACATGAAATACCCTTTTTGAAAACAAATAAAAAATTTTACATTTCGAATGCTGTGCTCTCAAGGTTTGAAAAAATTAAAATTTTAGAATATAATTGAAAATTACCAAAAATCTGCTAAACAGATACTATATGTACATATGTATGTACATATGTACATATGTAAGTTGAAAGAGTGTTGACACATGTATAGACATAATGGTATGTAAATAATATGAATGTTTTCAACATATGCAACCCAAATAACACCATTTCATAAAAAAAGAGTTTTATTTTTTAGAGTTGCCACCTGTCCGGAAATAATTTTTTTTTAGTAAATAAAATATTTTACATTTCGAATACTGTGTTCGCAAAGCCTTAACAATTTAAAATTTAAATTCTGATTAAAAATGAGCAAAAACCTTATAAACTCAGATAAGTGTTACCATATGTATTTATTAAAAAAAAACGCACATAATATAAAATTTTGCAACATATTTGTTGCATAACAATGTAAAATAATTTAATCAAGTTGGTTTTTTAATGAAATTTTATTTCGTAGCGATGCCATCTGACGTGCAACACATTTCTTAGAAAATACATAGAAATATTGTAAATGTCAAATTGCTGTGTTAATACTGTGTGGTCGCAAAAAAAGTTCAAACATTAAATTTTAATTATAAACTAGCAGAGAGTTGCCACCTTAATAGTGTCTCAAAATTAGCTATAAACTTAGAATATAAAATCAAAATATGTAAAAATCTTCAATTTTTTAGAAAGCGAGGATAATTAATGGGTTCACAAGTTTATAAATGAACTATGATATGAACGATCTAATGCCCTAAAGAATCCCGTTGACAGAGGGCGTGTAAGAGTGTCGTGGCTATAAATAAAATTAAATAGGGGGTTAATTGGGCTCAGCATATCTTGTTACAACATGACTTGCTCCTTTTTTTCTACGATATAAAATTAAAGAAAAAGGTATTAAGGAAGTAATGACTCAAGGTCAAGTTCCAAATTATCTGACGAAATGCCAAGGCGGTTCGTTCACATCTTTTACAAACTATTTTTGTTTTAATCCAGGCACCTTTTATTCTAAGTAAGCATATCAACTGGTGAAATTTGGATTTTAGCGAGACATTAGACCTAAAGACATTAGACATTAACCCAGTATAGAACCCAGTATAGAAACTTTTGACAGCAAAGGATAATAATGGTTAATTACTAGTATTGAGATCAAAGGAGACGGACTAGCTTATTCGCTATACATCTGATTTGATTCGGATTGGTCCATTTAAACAATTTACAACATGGAATATTTCTCTGGTGATTTTTCCATGGATTGAACAACGAGTTTGCTGAAATTCTGGGTCTTCAATGGAAAATGTTGCAAGGTGTTTCCGGGAGTCTACTTTATTGCATAATAAGTTAGAGAAGCAGTGTTTAAACTGCGTCGCGTTGGCATACAAAGAGTGTTAAAGCTTGAGTCTCTTGTGGAGCGATTTAACAACTTTTGGTGAGTGTTTTGAGTATGCAGCGTGTCATTGGAAAACTAGTACGGAAAAGAATGAATCTTTTGCAAAACGACCTCGAATAGAGGCCATAAAAAGGATGCTAGGCAACATACAAATAAATTTTTCGTTGGAAAAAAATTGGTTTTGATATTAGAAATTAAACGCTGGAAATATTAATCTCATACCACACTGATTATTTATCAGCTGTATCAACGATAATATACTTATAACTACATATATAAGAAACTATATATAAAAATTCATTCATTCTCACTTCACACCTCAGCATGTACTTTAACCTGGTCACCTTAGTGCATCTGGTCACAGTTGGCTGAAGTTAACACTACAATTAACTAAACACCGCCGCGGCAAGGTAGCCATTAAGGCGTACCGACAGTGTTGCCTTCAAACACAAACACACACACACGCACGTGAATAAATTTACAATTCGCTAACCATAGTTATACAAACATACATATACAACTATCTATAGGATTGCATTGATGCAGAAAATACGCCGTGTGTAACGGTCAACAGCAAACTGGCAACAATAACCCAATTACCTATACAGTGGCATAGTGAGAATGTGTGAGTGAGAAGAATATGCTTTCATGCATGTGTGTGTGTGTCTCTGTGGGTATTTGCGCATCTATTTATGAAGTTCATTAAATTCAGTTCAATAATTTTTAATTAAGTTGTTAGCAACATGTACAACAACAACAGTAAAAACTACACTTGAATTGCTACTTGCTGAGTTTATGAATAGATGGTGCGCGCTAGTTTTTGTTGTTGCTGCTGTTTTTTGCACCTTTGTGTCGCCGTAAAAAGCAGCTAAGGTTACGGTAGTTATTAATTGCACACAATTTATAAGTGTGTCCGATTAAATTTCATTGCTTGTTGATTTAATGGCACTTTTTAGCTCATTTCTTTCTTGTACAATTTGAAATCACAAACTTTCTTGCAACGGAAGCGGGAAAGTAATGGAAAGAGCTCAATGTTTTGAAATGTAAAGTGCTCCGCATGAATTTTTTGTAGGGAAATTTATTACAACCGCTATTTTGTTTTTTGGAGAGCTATATGTATGTTGATATCTAGAAAAAAATAACATAATATAGATATATTTATATATGTGTGTATATATATATATGTAAATATGAAAAGAAAGAAGAAATTAAAAGTTAAAATTACATAAAATATTTTTTTCAATTAAAGAATATAGTCTATAAAAAATATAAAAAATAACAAAAAAATTATAGAAATAATATAATAATAATTATTTTTATAGAAATAATTTTTTTTATATAACGTTAACATTTCTTTAATAAAAACTTATAAATTAATGAAAACTTAAATAAATTAAAAGTAAAAATGTTTATATAAATAAAAAATTTTTTTGTTTAATTTAGTTATAACTTTGTATTTTTGTAGTGTTTGATATTTTAAACGAAATAAAAAAATATTTTAAAATTAGGAAGAGGACAAAAATAATTTGAAAAAATAAAAAAATTAATTTATTACAAAAAAACAAATAAAAGTAAAAATTTAATCAAAATAAATAAAACGACTATGTGCATAATTATTTTTATTCAATAAATTATTATTTTCTTTTTATTAAAATTGAACTAATCTTTCTGCCTGCTGAATGGCAGTGTAAGCATAATACCAGGAGATGCTGACTTCGATTTCCCAACCGCTGACGTCTAAACAGACGTTTCATTGCCTGACCATGAAGAAGTTCGAATAGCAATTACTCGTCTGAAGAACAACAAAGTGACGAGGGCCGATGGATTGCCGGCCAATCTATTCAAACACGGCGGCGAAGAACTGATAAGGAGCATGCATCAGCTTTTTTGTAGAATATGGTCGATCGAAAGAATGACAGACGATTAGAATTTAAGGGGGTATTCTACTCTGGAAATCAAATTTTGGGCAGTTTTTTGAATTTTATTTAAAAAAAAAACAAAAATATTTTTTTTTATACACTTTTTATGGTGTTTTTATTGATATCTTAAGAATACTGAAAAAATATGAAAAAAAAAATTTAAATTAAAATAATTAGAGCGAGAGACAGGTGTAAAACAAAATGATCCTGACTCTCCTGGTGATCTGAAAAAAAAAAATTAAAAGAAATTCGTAATCAGTAAGGATGCTGATATAGTCCGGGAACACGAAAAAAAAAAATTTTTGAAAAATGGCGACTGCCTGAAAATAAAAATCATTTTTTACGCTTTTTTTTGAACTTCCTGAATTTTTTTTAAATATTAAAAACAAAAATTTTGACACGATGCTAGTAGGAACGATAAAGGATTATATAAAGAAGGTTCACACAAAATTTCAAGTAAATCGGTTGTATAGAACTTGAGATAATGCCGGTACCGTGTGGAAAAAAGTCGTTTCGAGAAAAACGCGTTTAAAGTTTAGGAGACAATTCTAGTGAACACGGACGCCACCTCACAAAATCGGCTGTATCGCCGAAAATATGTTTGAATTTCGAAAAATCCTTCCAAGTTCATATTTCTGAAAGTCTAAACTTGAAATGTATGAAAAAAAATAGAATTTTTCTAATTTCTAGAGTAGAATATCCCCTTAAGTGTGTTCTGTCCAACCCACAAAAAGAGCGACCCAACAATCCGCGCCAACTACCATGGAATCCTCAACATCTCTTATAAGGATCTATCAAGAGTATTGTGAGAAAGATTAAAGGCCACCATCAACAAACTGATTGAATCTTATCAGTGTGGCTTCAGGTCTAAAAATTCAAAAACCGACCAAATATCCACCATGCGCCATATCTTGGAAAAGTCCCGTGAAAAGACGATCGACACCCCACCTCTTCATTGCTTTTCAAGCTGCTTTAGGCAACACGAAAAAGAGCTGCTTTTATGCCGCTATGTCTGAATTTGGTATCCCCGCAAAACTAATTCGGCTGTGTAAACTTACGTTGAGCAATCAGGATCGGGAAGGATCTCTCCTAGCCGTTCGATATCAAACGAGATTTCAGAGAAGGCGACGTACGACTTCTTCAATCTACTGTTGGAGAAAATAGATTGAGCTGCAGAACTAAATAGAGAAGGTACCATCTTCTATAAGAGTGTACAGCTGTTGGCGTATGCCGATGAAATTGATATCATTGACCTCAACACCCGCGCCGTTAGTTCTGCTTTCTCCAGGAAGCAAGGTAAATGGGTCTGGCAGTGATTTATGGTTCTTAGTGCATTAGCAAAAGAGAATACCACAGTCCATGGAACGATCAGCTGGAAGAGATATACGACGACATTGACATAGTTCTGCGAATTAAGAGACAGCAGCTACGCTGACTTGGTCATGTCGTCTGAATAGATGAAAACAATCCATCTCTGAGAGTATTGGACGCAGTACCCACCGGAGGAAGCAGAGGAAGAGGAAAATCTTCACTCCATGTACAGATAGTGAGAAAATACTATTAAGCTGAATTTTAAAATATATTATATATTATTTAAAAATTTTTAGCTCACAGCTTCCAAAATCATTATTTTTCAAACGAACAAATTTTATGTTCATTGAATAATTTTTTATCACACTATTATATTTTCCAAAAGCTAATCCCTCATATACTGTATAGTTGTCACGCTTCCTTTTCGCGCTTTGTAATAATTGTTAAAGTCGTTAAAAACACGTATTTTTATTACGTAAATCCAATAAGTAAAAATATTACATGGTGGATGAGTTTCTACATTTATGAGCCATAAAATGGTTATTTACAATTTTCGAAAATTTTGCATTATTTTTTCGCTGAGTTCGGACATTGGCTTTAATAAATTGGTGGTGCTAATAATATAATTTGTTATAACAAAGGATTTAAAACATTTCAGATTTACACATTTTGTAATATTTCATTAATCTAAAATTTTTATGACTAATTTTTTTTACAGGTGGCAACACTATTTATAAAATATTCACTTTCTAAGACTCTTTCTCTTTCTTTTGATTTTGTTTTTTAATTAATTAAAATTACTAAACAGGTGGCAACACTTTTCATAAAAAATTTACTACAAACTGTTTAAGTTCCCCTGAGCTCATTTCTTACTTTCTTTCACTCTTGGTTTTGATTCAATAAAGTTTTCCTCAGAAGTGGCAATCCTTTCATATGTTTTTAATGACATCGTCTAATGAAAAGTAAAAATTTTCTTGAAAAAAAATAATTTTATTTATGCCCATAATTGAACCGTATCTAAGTTCTACAACCTTTAAGCATACTCAAGCCAAGCTACAAGTTTAATTTTCAAAAAAGCCAACAACAAAAAAATAATTTCCTACCCTGCAATTGTCGACTTCCAAACAACTCTCGACATAATGATTGCCTGGTCGTCTACTTACGCTGGAAGTAAGTAAGTGGGTAAGTAAGTAGCTGCGGCACGCACACTTATTCAGCCACTTGCGTTTTCTTAACCCACTTTTGGGAATTTTTTCAAAAGCGAAATTATCAACAGGAAAATTACAGAAATTATCAATAATAGAGTCAGGCTTTGGGAGTAGCTCAAGAACGTGCTGCCTGCCACGAAAACAAAACACAACAACAAAAATAAAGCAAATATAAGCCCAGTAAATTACAATAACAAGGAACCATAAATAAACAGGAAAACAAAGTACTTGTATAAATAACTGTAAAGTGTGTCTGCAGCTGCACTAGACGCGTTTCTGGGGCGATCTAATTTAAATTGTTAGAAAACAACTAATTTTGAGTTTAAAAAAGCCAAGCTTCAATTTAAAAATAAAGCAATAATCATATTAAATGGCTGCAACAAACTTGCTACTGCTAGCTACAATGAAAGGTAAATAGGAGAGTAATTTGGTTTTGTGCTCAGTACTCGATTCTTGGGAAATATTTTAAGATGTCTTTATGAATTGGTCCTATTGTATATTTCGAGTTCACTATGCCTCAAAGATTTTTCTTCACATTTTCATATTTTTTAGACAAAATTTTTATTACGGACGAACAGACGAACAGTTCTTCCGGATAACAACTCGTCTCGTCATCCTGTTCATTTATATATGTATATATTATATAACTCTATATCTATCTCGCTTAGTTTTAGGTGATATGTAAAATCGTTAGTGAAGAAAACCATTATACTCTTTAGCAAAATATTTGAAGGGTATAACAATTTCAGTCTTTCAATCATTACCTTACAATTATATCTAGAAGCCGCCAGAAAATCTCAAGACCTTTCGAAGAAACTTATCTATGCGACTTCGACAACCGTGTTTCGATAGACTCTGGTATTTTTTTTAAAGAAATTTGAATTGTGCCGTTTTTATATTTTGTTTATACAATAAATACAGATGAAAGTTTAACAAGCCGCCAGGTTCAAGGTAAGCAAGAAAGTCGGAGACTCGGTATCTTTCAGAAATTTATAATTTCTTATTAATTGAGAATTATTTAGGAGAACAAGACAATTTTATTTTTTTTTTCTTTACAAACCGACTATTTTAATGATTCCAAAGCAATGTGTTCAGAATTGTAGAAGTTTTTCACTCTCCGATCAAATTTGAACAAGAGTGACAAAAACTACATTTCTTGTATTTTACAGAAATCTTTATCGTCTCCAAAAGACGTAGTTGGGATTGTCTTTTAGCGAATGTTTATAGTTTCGGTTACGGCTCATGTTGGGAGCGCCATTCTCTAGGTTGTCGAATAGTTTCGAAACTCACATCTCATTGTAATTATTGTTGTAATGGTTACATAGTCTGGATGTTAATGATTAGATATGTTGTCATCGAAGTCATCCAACGGAAAGCCCAGGAAACGTGCTGCTTCGACGGCGTCGGACCATATGTAGAGGTATGTCGGATGTGTAGAGTTAGCAGAGCATGCAAAGAGGTGGTTAGAGTCATGCGGGAACTCGTTGAATGCTGGACATATATTTTATATTTCAGGGTCGATTCTGGTTAAATAGGATTTTAACCTGATACAGTATCCGGAGTGAAGCTGCACAACCCAAACTTCTAACCCACATCTCGTCATCAGCAATGATGCGTTTGATGGATGTAGAATCCGCAGCTACACTGTCAAGTAAATCAGCGATTTAAAAACATTTATTGAACCAATCGTTACAATTCTTTAACGACTTTTACTCGTACAATAGGCTTCTTTTACGTCGATGCAGCGCTGCCAGCGCGATTCCCAAGCATTGAAGGCGAGGTGCATGCTGCTTGGATCCCCTCTGTCGTCTCAAAATGCTTGCCTTTCATCGGCCTTTTCAGACAAGAAAAAAAACAGTCCAGCCTTGGTAAGGTAGCTGTTTACAAGAAAGACGGTGTGAGCCTGAGCGTTGTCGTTATGCAATTTCCAATCGACTGCAATGTCTTGACGGACCTGATTGACCCTTCGTTTGAGTCTCTTGAGGACTTCCACGTAAAACTTGGCGTTGACGGTTTATTCAGGGGAAACAAATGCATGGGTGGACAATGCCTTTGATGGCAAAAAAGACAATGAGCATCGGTTTCAATTTGGATTTGCTCATTTTTTCGTTCTTCATCAGTAACGTCTTCCCGGCCCTCCAAAAAGGCCTGGTGCGACCGAAAAACACCACTTCTTGCTAAAGCAACATCCTCTAACAAGCAACAAGCTCTAACGAACGCTGTATTTTCGGGTTGCACAACTCACCAAAACACGTCGCGCGAATGTTTGTCCTGACTTTCCAGGTGCTCGGAGACAACTAATCAGCCGCTCGTTCGTTAGCTAAGAACGCCCTCTACCGAATCCAGTCTGTGCGAGCACGCTCCGAAGTACAGTCGAGGCGGAATAAAATCAGTCCTAGTACTTTCCGGACAAACCCTGTACAAAGTTCACTTATGCATATACTTACATGAAGATTGTAATAAACTTGGAAGCATTATTTAATGGCTCGGTTTATGCGCGCAGTTTAACTAGGCCAGTCCGGGTCAAATTTGATCATAAAATATTTATCTTTAACTTAATGTGTGAATAGATCTATAATTACTGTGAGCTTGTAGTTTAAGCATAATTCAGAAAACATATAGAATAATACCATGTAAGAATCTGTCATGGGTATAAAAATACTTCGGCTATTTGTTTTTAACCAATTTGTTTGCGCTCATTACTTAAATATTTCCAAACAAGCAGGGCAAGCACACATGCGCCTACAAAGTTCAAAATACTTTGCATATGTGTGTCTGTGTGCTTTGCACTCAATTCAATTGCCTTAAAAACCAGCAGCAACATTAGCTCACAACAGAAAATCAGAAAAGTGGGTGCCCGCGGCGGCATTTCGGTGGATGCCTTTACATTTGGCGCAGTTTTCCTCATTGCTGCCGCATTTCGCATACTTTGCTGTACTTAATGTCAGCGTTTAGTGCAAAAACAAAAGCAACGAGACACAGAAGGCAATGCAAAAAGCTTGTCGGAAGGCACAAAAACAACGCAGCGCCGCGTTTTATGTTTTTATGTTGGCAAGTCAGTCAAACGCCCCTCCATTCACACACACACGCACACAAGCAAATAAAGTGAGTGTTTTTTTGTGCGCTTTTGCTTGGTAGGAACTTTAAATGTTAGGTTCACAATTCTAGGTCAACGAAATGAAATTACAGGCCTTTGAATTATTAGCCCCCCTTCCGCTCACTTGATGGTTTGTTGTGTTTACATATGTGTATATACATATGTATATGTCAGTTTATTTATGAATATTTTGCGGAATTTCGCTTAACTCTTATGCTTGTCGTAATTGCTATGAAAATCTGTGTTTGTGTATACTCGTAAATCGGTATTATGTGGCATGCATACCGCTGTTTGCTTCTGGTGCAGTCCTGCTGTTACTCATACTTGAGCAATTAAGGAAAATTGCCGCGAATGTCAACGAGTTTGTTTTCGCAGTTTTGCTCGCAACTCCTCATTAATGTGAAAAGTTTAAATGTGCATACTTTAGTTATGTACTATTTTTTCTTTATCAACTGAGCGGATAAATTTGAAGGTAAAAATAAATTGTTAAATCGGCTAACCGAAACTGCAATGCCCTTTACAAATAATACAAATTCCATACAAATACCTTTTTCCCATCGGTCAGTTTATATGGCAGCTATATGCTATAGTGATCCGATCTGAATAGGATTTTGAGATATTTCATCTTTTTCCTAAATAATAGTCCACGGCAAATGTCATATATGTCCATATATCCCGAAAAAAGAAAAAGTTTTCCCTATAGCTCCTGATTTCGATCATTGAGTTTGTATGATAGCTTTATGCTATAGTTATCCGTTATCGGTGGTTTCAAAAAAATGAGTATTCTTATATACGGTTACGTTCTCACCGGCATCATTTTTGATGAATATGGTCCGATAACTTCACCGGCCTATAAACCACCCCAACCCGTTGTTTTTTCTAGATGAAATGGCGACTCTTGAATCTCTTCAGATTGTTCTTTATTCTAAATGTTGTGTACATATCCATAGAGGGAGAAATGGGTCTTATCGCTGAATGCTGAACGCTGAAATTTTCCATAGGACCAGACTTTGCAGCAATATTGCAGGTGAATCATTTTTTTGTTTGAGATTTCAAGTAGGGTTCAAATTGTGGGTATGTTCACGAGCCAAATTTTTGGAACTTCTCACTTCAGCAGCTGCTACCTTGTAAAATTTTTTACTTTTAACATTTTTTAATTATTTCTTATATTTTTATAAATTTTCGAAATTTAACCTTTCAAAGGTGCACACCTCCGACTTTAAACGAACTACTCAACCTATTCGCTTAATTTTTATTTTAATGCTCACAAAACGTCTGGCTATCGTCCCTACTAGATTCATAAGTTTTTATAATTTATTGACAATGTTATGACAAAATTTATGAAAACAAAAACATGGGGAAAAATTAAAAAAAAAATTAATTACTTTTTTATTTATCAACATTTTTTCATGTTTCTAGTTGGGACGGTAACCATTCACGTACTCTTTAACAATAAATTGGGTTTTTGTGTTTTTTTTTTGTTTTGTGATCCAAATATGAGAAGTTGTGACCGCCAGTGAAAAAAACGAATCTATTCACCCAAAAATCTCTCCGACAGATGTCATCAAAAAATTCCGTTAAAAATTTTTTATACACTCCACGATATACATACCTAATGATATGTGAAAAAAGATTCTATTGTAGAATAAAAATTTCTATAAAAAAAATGTCAAAAAAAACAGGCCAGATTAGCCTACTGACCCCTAAAATTATTTGTCTATTATCTCACTGTCTCACTCCTTCTTTAATGGCGTAGACACGTCAGTCGGTCTTCCTCTCTTACTATATACACGCTCTCGTGTCTATTACCATACCGTTTAGATTTTGTGAGAATATGAAGTCATAGCCATAGAATTCACACTATTTGCTCTTTCTCTCTTGTTGTGTGAGGTGTGAAATACTTTAAAATGATTTCCGCTGCCTATGAAGGCTGCTCTTAAGCAATATATTGTTAAGAAATTTTGTTTTAAAAATCCTCTTCATTACCTGCCATGTTAAAAAGAAGTTCTTAACCTCTCTTAGATATGTCATTGCTACAAATCCTAAACTCTATTCCAATTGGCGCCACGTGGCGAAAAGAATAAACGACTGGCGCGCTGTTGTTAACTCGGCTATAATCGCGTAAGCGATGTCTACGCCAGTAAAGAAGAAGAAACTCTCTATCAGAGAGTATACGCTATTTCTGTATAGTTAATTTTACAGGGTCACTTAAACTATGAGAGTCTGTTCTATTTAGAAATTTTTACTAACATATCTTCCGGTGTCACTCACAATACAAATATAAAGTCTTTCCTCTATCTCCAAGAACTTTCTTCTCTCCCACTGGAATTTCCTATTGACTCTCACGCTGTTCGTTCCACGTTTTTTCGGCTGATGCGTATCTACATTAGAAGATGTCGTTGAAGAAGATCGTACCTGCTCTATAACCATTGAAGACATTTTTCAAAACTTTTTTTTTTATTCCCAACACAATTCTGTTGGAGGAAGAATTACTGAGTACGTTGAATGAGTGTTCGCAGGAAGCGGAAATAAAGTAAGAGGCACAGCTCAGCGGATTGTAACACTGTAGAAAGCGAGTGAATAGGTGCTATCACTTACTATTAGGGTGGTAAGCTGATTTTCAGGTTTAGTAGTAGCTGATCGAAATAATTTACGGAAAAATATTACATTTTATATAAATACAATTTTTATAAATATTAAATATATAAACCAAAAATATTTTTTAAGTTGCAAAAATTTTGGAAAAATATTTTTCAATTTTATATTTTTTTACCATTAAACATAAATCTTTTTAGTAAAAAAAATAATTATAATTCCTATGGAATGTTTTTCCAAAACCGAAAAATATGCATGTATTAGAAATATTACCGGTAAAAGGTAATAATATTAATATAATATTTTTTTTTAAGACACACAAACATTTAATATATGTATGGTAATATAGCTAAAAAATTCAGTGAAATACTTGCTTGATTCGATTTTGGACTTTAAGCAATAATTCTGCTAAATGCTGGTAAGATTTCTTACAATTTTTAATTTAAAGCATTAAATTTACGATTACATAAAACTAATTTATTAAACATTATTACGTAATCCTTCAATGCTTCATGCCTCCTTTAACTTTCTGCTGATAACATATAAATTATGTGATATTTTTTACGCCATTAACCCAAATTGAAATGTTTTTGCTGATGAACACAAAACCCCGAGACTCGTACTGATCGAAAAAGTGGTTTTAAAAAATTAATAATGAAGAATATGTAAGTGCATGCAAACTAATTAAAAAGGGCGCTTAATTGCTGAAGACAAGCATATGTATGCCATATGTTTAAACTTCAAGGCACTTTAGTTATATACATACATACATAAGTATGTATATGCAACCACATCGTTCCTTTGGAATGTGCTTACTCACAGTTATGCGCTTGAGATCAGCTCACATTGCCTGCCATTATGAAATCGTTTTATTTTTTGCATATATGAGTTGCAAGTTTTGGCTGCTCTTATGCAAGCATTCGCAGAAATGTTTAATCTGATACGATTTAGCGTTACAGTTTTGCAATTCATTCATATCACTTCATATATTTACCTTTCAACTGCACTGAAACCAGTGGAGAGTGGCTTATGAGTTAATTGAAGGTCGTACATATGGAGTGGCTGTTATTGTTCGTTCATTAATAAAACGTTCTTTTTGTCTTGATACGCCTACAAAGTTAGGGTTTGTTATTGACCTTACAATTTAGTGGATTGTTTATTACAGTACAATATTACTTTTTATAAATGTTGTAAATAATGGTAATAATCTGAATCATTAACGAAAACTAGAAATTTTTAAACAATTTTTGAAAATATCAGTTCTAAATGTTCAATCAATGTTCGCAAATTTATATCACCGAAATTGCTTTTGTACCATTTGACTAATTTTGACTCTTGATGTCACTGACTTGAAATCGTCGAAAGTAAAAATATCTAGTCTAGAAGTTTATAAATGATGTTGGTATAATAGACCTCATAAGCCGTTAGTTCTGCTTTCTTCAGACTGGATAAAGAAGCGAATCATATGCGGCTGTTTGTGATCGAGAACAAGACGAAATATCTCCAGTCATAAAGCAAATGTTCATCACATAATTTGGCTCACGCGTCATTCTTGAATGTCATTACTTTGAAGTCATAGATAATTTCGTCTTTTGGAACTAGCATCAACACCAACAACATTATCAGGCCTTAAATCCAACGCAGAATCACTCTGCTAACAGAGTGAGGCAATTGATAAGTAAAGTGCTCTCTCGATGAACAAAACCAAACGCTAGTGGTCTTTCATCATTAACGTTCTGCTGCAGGATGATTTTGAACATCTGATGAGTCGGCAGTACGAGTTTCGAGAAAAAACTGCGGAAAATTTATGGTTTTTTGCGCATTGGCAACGGCGAACACCGTATTTGATGGAGCGATGAGCTATATGACGACATTGACATACTAAAGTTCAGAAAAGCAAGAGACAGCGGTTATCCGGATGAAAAAAACATTCCAGCTTTGAAGGTTTTCAATTCACTACCCGCCAGTGGAAGCAGAGGAAAAGGAATACCTCCATTTCGTTGTAAAAATCAGGTGTAGAAGTACCTGGTGTTTAAAGAGAGGTCTTCTCAGCTCAGTCGAAAGTCATCGTATTTTGGTGGATGATTAAGGTGAAGTTTCTGAAACTAAGCGAACTTACCAGAATTGATTACTACAATTTAAAAGTTGTGACTTTGGCTTAGAAGACTTAGGGAAGAACGTCCTAGGCAGCCAGAAAAGTTTGTATATGAAGAACTGTAATAATTATTCGATGAAGACTGTTCAAGAAGAATTCAAGAAGAGCTCGCACAATCTCTGTGAGATACTCAAGCAGTCGTTTTCAAGGCGTTTATAATCATCTAAATACATTCAAAAGCAAGCAAATTGCGTGGATATGAATTGAAGTCAAGATACATTGAAATATGAAATGCACGATACAAGAAAATAAATTATTTTCGCATCGGATTACGACTGATGACGAAAAATTAATCCACTATGGCAACCCCAAACACAAACATTCATATGGGAACCCAGGTCAATCTGCCAAAACAAAAACGGGAAAGATACCTAATGCTCTGCATTTGGTAGGATGAAAAGGGTGTGCTGTTTTAGGGGCTTCTGACATCGGTTGAATCAATAGTAGGATACACTACTGATAACAATTCAATAAATTAATTCTTATTCTACCAGACTTGTGTCATATTTGCTTCAAAATGCAAGTACAGCTCCCTTTTGATTGCTCCCAGCGGGCATGGTATTGCCTTCACCAACAATTCGTTTAAAAAGGCTCCCAGCTTTGCCAAATCGTCTGCTTTTCGTTGCCGAAAATATTCTTGTGACCAGAAACCCAAATTATTATTAATTTATCTGTGGTGTCGACACGGATCTCAAGGTTGCCCGGGTGTCAGTGTGTATAATTGCTTTCAGTGTCCTCCGGTAGTTATACAATAGAACTTCATAGGTCTTCTCTACACCAAGTACTTCTGCATTGAAGATGCTGGCTGAGTTGAAAGAGAGATGGTAAGATCATTGCAGTACAGGACGGGGTCTTATTATGCTAATTTGAACTCGTCGGTATAGATTGAGGTGGTAACTTTTTTCTCTATTAAACCTCTTCTGCATTGACTTCTAGAGGGAGTCCTTACTCGAAAGTGACTATGAAAATCTAACCTTGGGAGGATATAGTCTAATTTACTTATATTTAAATAGTTAAGGAAAGAACTATGTCCATAATATTTCTGGTTCCAATCCTCTAGTTTCTTAATTGTGTTGCAAAGTTCTAATATTCCAGTTTTTGTGGGAAAATTCCGATGTGTTTGTACTTTTTTTTTTTTTGCTTCAGTAAACCTTAGAAAAAGTATCTGTAAGCAAATTTATATGTATTTCATATATTTATATAAAGTAAACTTATATCACATATATATTACATATCTCCAACTAACTGCCGTTAATCCCCTATGTCTGTCGCTAACAAAGTAATTGCAAATTAATCTATTTAATCTCTTATTATTACAAACCAAAACATGCAAGCAGCCACTTAGCGGTGTCTCTCCGGAATTTCTCGCCAACTTTCTTCACCATTCTTCCTTTCTTTCTTTGCTTTTCTGCACAGCATTTTAGTTGGCACCAATTTCGCATTATTATTGTTATTAGTGCTAAATAAAAGTGTTGGAGTGCTGCTATTTTTATTGTTCCCCCGGTGAGTATCCGCTGCGGAGGCGCTTAGATTTGCGTTGTGGAAGTCAGCGACAAAGTCATCCATCCTGAACTCTTATGTGAACTGACTTTCACTTTAATAAAATGTGAGCGCATAAGTGTGTGTGTGTGTGTGTGTGGCGGTGTGATTTTTGCCCAGCGCAGCTTCAACACTTCTATAACAACTTAAATCGCTCTATTG
This sequence comes from Bactrocera zonata, assembly GCA_037783105.1. Lineage (NCBI taxonomy): Eukaryota > Metazoa > Arthropoda > Insecta > Diptera > Tephritidae > Bactrocera > Bactrocera zonata. Next base: position 527,451 of record JBAWJQ010005196.1, on the reverse strand, counting down.
TTGTAATGATAGTAGTTGCTATTGTTTTTGCATTTTTAACAAAAAAAAATGTATTCCGAGATGCTCGCGTGCTTCGGATTTGCCTTCAGATGTGTTGCCTTCATCACCTTTACTGTCTATCGTCTTCATTGGTGTCTTCGGTGGAACGCGGCAGTGGCAGCAACAACAGTAACAAGAACAACAATAACAAAATTGACAATAACAGCGTTTACAGCAATAACAACGAGCTCTTCGAACTTCCCAATCGCTGGGGATGCATCAGCGCCCAACACACACACACACACACTAGCTCACTCACCGGCTGGCTGATTCACCGAAAGGTGCATACTTTGCCGCATTTCGCGTGCTCTCGTGTTCATAAATTAGGAGCACGTCTGTTTCGTGTAATTTATTCTCTTATTGTTTAATATGAATGAACAAGCCAAAATCGAACGAAAAAATTTGAAAGAAAATAAGAAAACTTTTATCTACGGCCGCACCTCCCACTCAAGCAACCAAGAAATACACAAAAAACAACAACAACAACTTATCGCTCGCGATATATGCTCTCTGTGCATAACTTACTGGCATACACAACGGTTTAGATGACAAAAACAATAATCACAACAACAACAATCGCCACAACAACAACTACAATAACAACTATAGTCAACTACTTAGGCGCCAAGGCATTTGTTACACTTGTTATTGTGTTTCCCGCCACAATATGTTAACCGCACCCCTCGCTCCCACCGAAGTTGCCACTCAATTGCAATTTTTATCCACAAAAAAAATTTTTTTTTATATATTTTTAATATTTTCCACTTTTTTTCGCTATTGGTCTCGCTGCCTTTGTTTATCCATCAATTTTATGCTTTTTGCTTTGTTGGTCTTGTTGCCGAAAATCCCCAAACCCATTTTTTTTTTGTTTGTAAGCGCTCCCCAATCAACGGTACAGCGGTTTTGTTGCTGTTTTTGTGGCATCTGCTGAAATGCTATCGCCACTATGCCTGCCACAAGAGGTGCTACATGCAACGCTCGTTATTGTTGGCGTTGGCGTTGGCGCTGACGTTGTGTTACAATTACTGTTTCTCATTTGTTGGCAACTCTGGTAGCCAACAGACCGCGCAAAAAACCTACAAACGCCAGAAATGAGCTGAAATAAATCACTGCTGCAACATTCGGTTGCACAAAGCGAATGCAATGAATTGAATTTGCTGCGCCGGCGCGCCATTGACGTAAATAGCGCTGCTTATGCTTGTTATTGGTAAAGCTTTGTGCTTATTGTGGTTGTCGCCGTTTATTGTTGCTCGTCGCTGCCTTGTAGTTGCGGTGACAGTGATTGACATACGACCTTGCCAAGTGACGGCGACAAGTCAGTCCGCTCTTGGCGTATTTATAACTTTTGCTGGTGGCATTCGTCCAGCAGCACTAAAGCGTGGGCGACAAGCAGTGCCTATTTGTATTTAGTGACTTAATTTTTGATGAAAAGAAAGTTGCAGCAATTTTTAATTATCCATAACTGTATTTTGAAAAATTATTTCGAGATCATTAATCTTAGTGTGAAAACATGCTGAATACCAACTGGTCATGTGACCTGGATTAACAATAAATAAAATAAAAATAAACTATTCATACACTTGTTGTAAGGCTCGGCTGAGATGGCCTTCGGTACATCAGTGAATGACTTTTAATGCTTCCAGTCGATTTATGGCGCGTTTCCCGAACAAGATTTTTCTGTTTAGAAAACAGTTCACCGTAAGCGCCGCTTAACGGTTTCTGAGCGATGACTTTCATGTCGTGTTTGGTCAAAAATTCAGTCAAAATCATGCTAAAATTTGACGGCTCATCAGCGTGGTGAAAAATTGCGAATTTTTTTTCCACAAATTTGGTCATTTGCGACGAACTGATTCACGTAAGCGCCCGAAAACGGGTAAGTAGTATTCCATATTGTCCCTTTGATCCTTTGGAATGAGATCATAATGAACTACAAGGCGGTAATCAAAAAAACGATGATGTCTCCTTGATTTTTGATCGACTTTGACGTGTTTTTTTTTCGATTTTGTCTCACTCTTGGAGCGTCTTTCGATAGATTGTTGATATGAGTTTATCATACTCATAAACGCAAATATACTTACTAGTAATGATGAATGTAGAGTCCTAAGCATACCTTTTACAACATCAACTCATTGTCATTATTGCAAAAGATTGAGGTGTTTTTGGTACGAATACAGCGTTGTGACGCCTAATAATAACAGCAATAAGCAAAATGTATTGAATCGATCCATAAGTGATTGAAATCCTCTGTTATTCCTCTGACTTCAATAAGACCCTGTTTCTTTAACTTTTTCGATGTCATCGTTATTAATAGAAGTTGATGGATGAGTCGTACGAGAAACCAAAAGTCAAAAAGAAAAAGAATATGGATTCGTTTCACGCTGAATCAAATTTTATTAGATATATAATAGGGTGCTTTTCTGGTATAGAATTTCTTTGTTGGATGGAAATTACAAGCGTAAGTGAAATAACCTTCAGAGATTTAAGGGAATATATAAATAATCAAAGAGGGATATTCCGTTTGTGGATAGCGGTGCATTCGCAGAATTCAGACCAGCGGCCACGCTGGCTAATTCATGTCGGCCGAATGGATGAAAACACTCCAGCTTTGAGAATATTCGACGCAGTGCCCGAAGGTTGAAGTAGAGGAAGTGGAAGACTTCCACTCCGATGGGAAGACCAGGTGGAAAAGGCTGTTGTAAAATAGGCTACAATCCCGTAAGCGGTGTCTAAGCCAATAAAGAAGAAGAAGAATGTCGCATAGCAGAACTAAATGACTTATAAGAACTATTTCTATGATGCTGAATTTTCTGTTGGCTAGGACTTCAAGTGTTTTGGTCGGGTTAACAGATTTTGTACAATTATATGATTGTAAATATGTATAGGAAATAATGAATATTTGTAATGGATAGATTTTGAACATTTTCATTCGTGTTCAAGAGAACTATACTTGAACCTATGAAGCAATGGTCTTTATTTCGAAAAATCCTTGTTATTGTAAAAACTATGCAGCGAAAGCTGGACAGTCAAAGAGAAAATATTTAGATGCTTCTATCTCGCTTTCTTCCCAACACAATCGATGATTGCCGTCCGCATGTATAGGTGGGCTATGTATAGGTGGAATCCATATACTTTACTGGTGCAATTCGAACTTTTCTGAGACTAAGTAATTGTCCTTTCGGTCTTATCTGGACAAAGAGGATGGTAAAATCGCTTCAATGTTGGTTGTGCCTAGAAATCGGCGAGTTTACATGAATCTCAGGAATCTACTCGTAGTACTTAACCACAAGAAGACAATGTCGTTCTTCCACCACAGAGATATGATATTTATAGTTTGAAGACTAACATTTATCGAACGGAAAGAGTTGAAATATAAATTTGATACCCTGCCCCAACTTTTTCTGCTTGGAAAATTTTTGTCGAATCATCTTTATTACGCTTCTATTCTCAGTCAGTCTTTCTCACAAATTCGCTATAAGATCAAGTAAAGGATTCGAAATTGATTCGATTGAATCATCTAAAAATGTTTCCTCTACTATCTAATTTTTCGAAAATTAATTAATTTGGAATTAATTTACCTTTACCGTTCCTAAATACCTGAACTCGAACAGGGTATTTCAAGTTTTACTAATTCTAAACTGTCAGCTCTTTTTTAAGGTTATCAACACTTCACTACTTAAATTGTGGCCAATTTAAATATGACTTTAGTTTTGGTACACCCTGTATTTAATTCCAATCTTACGTTAATTATGGGCACCCTATAGTTGTGAACTCTCAGCTGGCAAAGAAAAATTTTGGAGAATGTTTTCGTCATGAAAATATATTTCCGCCAAACCTAAGAGCCAATAGAGATGCTTTAAATTTTCTTAGACCCATTATTACTATATCCCGAGGAGGGTATTTTCAGTTTGCCACAGGGTTTGTAACACATAACAGAAAAAATTGGAGACCCTATAAAACCCCTATATATAAATGATCTGTTCCTCTGTATGTAAGAGATTAGTCCCTCAGTTTTTGAGATATCTATTTGACATTTTTCACACGTCGGATTTAGTCTCTTAGTTTTTGAGATACCGCTACAAAAAATATAGCATAAAACTGTCTTCAAACGATCGGACTCACTTGTGTGGGAAACTTTTTCATTTTACGAGTTATCTTAGAGAGATAGACGTAATTATCCAAGTCATCATTAAAGCATATAGTTGTAATACAACTGATCGATCAAACTCAATATTTTGTATAGAAAACCTTTCTATTTGTAAAGGGTATTGTCTCGAAATTTGTCTTAAATTATTATTATAGTTATTGCCCTTACAACTGCCTAAGTTAAAGCTTTTCTTGTTATTTTTTTCATATGAAAAGAAGAAGCACCAACCAATCAGTTGAAGAGGCTCCGCCAAATATCAGGAGCTTATCAAGGATAGTAAATTTATTAGATTTTTCATGAATTTATTTTATCTTTATGGGTAAAAAAATATGTATTTGATTTCAATATTTCATCTAAAAATACTTTATCACTTTCTTCGACTCTTCACTTCAAGTGCAATAAATTCTTTCAACTAATATTATTGATTGCCAATCAATTCACAAATTAGCAGCAATTGAAGTTTAGTGGCAACAACAAAAAATACACGCATACACACAAATAAATAACAAAACAAAGATCGCTTATGCTGCGGGTTCCTCACTGCCAGCAAAGCTTTTAACCAAAATGTCAAAAGCAGTCAACTACGGTGCTTGCAGCCTCAACCTCAACTCAGCGCTTCCACGCTCTCTCACTGCTGGAAGGTGTAGGTGCGCGTCTACCTGCAGTAATTACACTAACAATATTGCTGTTGTTTTTGCAATTGCTGCTCATAATTTTGCACAAAAACCAAATACTTGGCAGCATTCACTGCTTCTTCCCGTTTGTGGCGGGCCAAACAGCTTTTTTGCCTCTAACCTTTGATTTGTTGCCGCATACCACACGTACATGCCTTCACCGCCACCACCGAGCACCATGCCGCCGCCAAAGTTGCAATTCATTTTGACTGTTGACTGCCACAAGTACAAAGCAATTGCTGCGCAAAATATCACGGTCTAAGCATGTGAGTGTGTGTCGTGCCTTGGTTGTTGTTAGGACCTGCCGACTCTTGCCACATCAGCGCAGCCTTGGCAACGGCGGCGTATGCTGGCATTGTCTGCGGATTATGATCGCGTCTTTTGGGAATCGCTGACTGCTGTTTCTCACATAAGTCTTCCGTCGCACACACACACAAGCACGATGAGTAAAGAGGCCCAGGAAAGGTTTTAGTGGTATTATTGTCTGGCGCTTCTTCTCGACTCCGGCATTCCGTTGTGCGGCTGTCGCGTAGTTTTCAGTTTTCAGATTTCAGCTTTTTGCTTGTCGTGAATCCGCATGCCGTCGTTTGCGTGCTCACCACGACCGACGCGAAGCGTTTTTGCCTTTGTTTTCGCCTTTCGCTATTGTTTTTACAATTTTCGTTTTATTTCACGTCTCTTCTGCTTTAAATAACTCCTGTGGCAACTTGCTCGTTATATGCTTGTGAGATACTATATCAGTGCTATTTACATTTGGCGCCCATCGAGTTACTAGTCACTTTGGTAAACTTGTCATAAAGATTTTGTGTTTTTACCGGATCTTGTTGCACCGGATCTGGATATTTCGGTTTTAAGTAAATGATTAGTCGTTAATTGTTTAATAAAGTCAAGTATATACAACCAAAATAAAGTTTTTCTACCAAGATTATCTTACGGAAGCACTAATCAGATTAAAAGAAAGGACCATCCGATTCTAATAAATTTACACAGTTCAAAGAAGTAAGATTTCCCGTCTTAACAATTTTATTCTTAATTTTAACATTTTTCAATATCTTTGGCAATTTGCGGACTCCATTTCAAAAGAACTGTACCAGCTTGTCCTTATTCAGTGATGGCGATCTGCATCAACCGAAACAAAGAGTAGTCAGAAGTTGTAAGATCTGGACTGTAAGGTGGATGAGGCAACCGTTGAAACAGTCTTGTCTTGCTGAACGTTGTTATGAAAAATTATTACCTTGTGTCTAGTCGTAAAATCAGGGTGTTTTACCGCAATTGCTCGCTTCAATTCAATAAGTTGTCGGTTCAGCATCAATGATTGTCGTAAATTTAAAATAATGCGTCCTTCTGATCCGACCAAATACAGAGCATTACTTTAACATCATGGATGTTCCACATTGTCGTGGATTTGGCTCGTTCTTCAGGCTTCATGTATGACTTTTTGGGTTAAGTGTTAGTAGAATGGATCTATCCATCCATTCATCAGTCACACATCAATGCAAAAAGGATATATTTTTGCAGCGTTCCAGTAAGATTTCAAAGGCAAAATCCCCCTCAACGTGGCATAAATTCATATGACAGCCAATTTCCTTTACTTTTGAGTGCATGGAGATGCCTTTGAACGTTTCGAAATTACTGCTTAGCTGATTCTTAAAGATTCTGTGAGCACATTTTGTGTTTGGCAAGAATTTTCACCGAGTAATGCTTCTAGTTCCTTAGCTTAAAACTTTTCTGACCAACTTGGACGCTTCTTGTCTTTCAAGCCAAAATAACCACATTTAAATATGTAGTTCAAGCCACTTTCTCAATTTAAATTTTTATCGGATAGCGACACGAGGGACAGGTAAAGTTTCTTTCATTTCGCTGATGCAGTCTTAAAATACAGTCACCATATTGCAAGGTGACCTCAGCTCTTAGGCTGTTTCATGGAAATAAACTCGGAGATCTTTATCTTGTTTCAAAGTGTAGATGCCCATCCGTAAAGCAAAACCATTTTGAAATGGATTATGATTCCTTTTTCTGGTAATTTTTTGCCCCCAGTAAGGCTAGCCTCTCCCTGGTTGTGGGACTTTTAACAGGCCATTGCCCTATTGGCGTCCATGCTGTAAGGTTGGGAATCTCTTACCAGACGCCATCTTTGGAAGCTGTATGGAAGAAGATGAGGTGGGAACAACTCAACACTTTCTTCTTGGCTGTCCCTCGTTTGGAAGATCAAGACTTAAACACTTGGGAGCGCTTATATCTTCAGACATCCAATCGAACTGGCGGGAGTGGAAAGTAAACGTCTATACAAATTTGTATTGGCTACTAAACGTTTTGCTGATTTACAAGTTCGAACAAAAGAGTTCTTCTTTTCTATGGCTTCACATAGGACTACGGACTACATATAGCAGCCCATGGACGATCTTAGAACAGCCATCTAACCTAATCTATCAGCTATATTACAGGAAGAAACAATAGTTTCTAGTCCTCATCGGACCCTTTCTCTCTGAGAGACCACAAATCACAGCATCACTGTACAGTTGCCACACTATTCCCTTATCTGCTTTTCAGCTAAATCTTCGCTAATCAACTCTGTTTCGCAGACAAAGCCTTCTTACAAAGAGGTCGGACATTATAAATGCTATTAAAGTTCACTGAATCTGTCTAGTTACAAAGTGTTGGTGTTGCATCTCAAGAGAGTTAGATTTAACAGTGCACCTATGGCTTATTATCTTATTTGTAGAGAGAGACGAACACGACTAAAACAGATGAGTTTCCTTTCTGATTACTTCGACGATGTTATACCTTCCTGGACTTAGATCTTCTGATCAAATTTGACCTGGACTTTTTTTGGGTTTTTTTGCTGATTTTTGGAGCGCCATTCCGCAGATTGTTGGACAGTTACGACATCATATTCGTCTGTATATACAATTTAGGAGCATCCTGACAGTGCTTCCAATAATTGGGTCAAAGTTGTAATTTTGTAAAATAATTGGAATTTAGTCACTTGCAAGGTATGCTAGATATTTTGCACATGTGAGTCGTAAATCAAATTCAGTTTGCATGCTCACAGACAATATTGTGCACCTTAAAAAATTCAGACTAAACATTTTTATACAAAAAATTTATTTTAATTTTCATACCTCAGCATATAATTCTCAGGCGGCTTATGCATATAAACTAGTCATATTTCCTTTTTATCTCCAACGCATTGTCCATTCACAATTCGCGTTTCCAAGTACATTGTTGCAACATGTTGCAAGCACGCACTGTCCGCATTGCGCCGAAAGTAAATCTGGTAAATCTGAGCGTGTGACGCCATAGCTCACTGCACACCAGAATTGCGTTATGTCCATTGCGGCAAGCTGCAAGCTGTCCGCCAGCGCCTATGCCACCCGCCCTGCGCCAAATTCTACAGCCACCAATCCACAACCGTGGCTGCCACGGCATGGCAGTTCGTCCGTCCGTCTTGTCATAAAACCAAAGAATTTATTACCAACTGAGATTGCGCAACTTCCTTTTTACTGCCACGCTGTGTGCATGTATGTATGTATGTCGGTATGTTGGGGCATGTGTGCGCAACAATCCGAGGCAATTCTTGAAGCCGTAAAACCGCCGAGATTCGCAAGTGCACACAACAATTGGCCGGAGCTGTGCGGCTGCGCGGCTGTGCGCTGCGTGCGAATTTTAACATTTCGTGCAGTGGAGCGCCATAAATTATTCAGAGCAAGTCAAAGCTCGGTGTGAATGATTGTAGATATATGTATATACTTGTAGTCGTGTATGTGTATGTGTAGATATTAAATTTCGAGCAAAAACCTTTGCATCTGCATATGTGGCATGTTGTATGTTATTGCCACAGCCGCCAGCTAGACTTGACTCTAACTGGAACTGAATTGCTCGCTGATTTACATACATACATACACCCTCACACATATACATATATACATGCATGTGCACATAAAAACTTATTGTCAGATTTAATTTCAAATTTTATTGTTCAACACCTTCTTGGCATTAGCTGTGATATTTCCATGTGTTTATATGTATTTATATACATAGTATATGTGTATGCCTATACTCATTTATTGCCGTTCAAAGCAGGCATTTGCATTTACCGTTAACTGCGCCGTAACGTGCTAGCCAACGTGAGTGTGAATGACTTCATACGGCAACGTCAACAAGCCGGACATTAGTTCGACCCACTGCCTTTCAATAAATACATACATATATGTTGCTGTAATAAATTGTCACCAGCGCTAAGTGTGCTGAACTATAAATCTATACAAGGGTGGTTCTTAAATGCTCAAGTACTATTTTTCCTCTCGACATAAATATCAATTCCTGCTTTGATCCAACTAAAGTCAGAGATTTCAAATCAAAATTTCTGTCCTGTTTGAATATGTTTGAAATTAGATTAAATTTTAACTTCTTAAGGGATTAGGCTTGCCAATTTTTTCAAGAAATCGATTACTCTTTGTTTTGCTTGAAGTGTACTTTAGGTTTCTAAAATACTTTTAGGGCCACCCTTAAAGTGACTGCTTAAAAATATCTTGACTTTAACTTGAAGGATATATTTTAGGAGATATCAGTAAATTTTGTGAGGAAAAAAGTTAAATGTATTCGAATTACAAACTATCTTTGATAGCGCTAGAAAATGGCCTTCCGCTGCTATAGTGATTTCGGCCTTCTTCTTGGATGAATATTCAAAAAAAAAACTTTCTTAGGAAGATAATGGCCGTACAATGACCCACAGTGTGCCCTTTAAATTGGTCGTGTAATGAAAACATTTACCCTGTCATGAAACGAAATTTTTCCAATCGGGCCACAATTGTACTTGGAGACTTATGATATCCAGTAGAACTACATCTACACCCTGAGCAAGGTGTAATTAGTACGAAGTTTATAACACTCAGAAGGAAACGTTGGAGACTCTATAAGTTTTATATAAGGCTGTCAAATATCTCCCTTACGCCTTTGTGCCTTTTGAATTTCGCGGCTATGTATAAAGCGCTACAGAGCCCGTATTTGGCAATACTATATGTACATCTTTGTAAGGTCTTGACATAACCTACAAAACGACGCTATGCATGATTAGTTTGGATATTGCGTTCAACAGTTATAGACGTGTAAACATGGAGTTCACTAACGCCGCTATTTTAAAGTTTTCCTTCGTTAACGGCAAATCTGATAGAGAAACGTTCCGTGAGGTGTTTTGGAGAATGGTACTTTATCACTTCGAACTGCGGAGGAATGGTTTCGACGATTCAGAGCGGGTTAAAACGACACCATGGATAAGCCAGACGGCGGAAGACCGATCAAATCATGGAAAACATCGAGCTAGACATCTTGTAACATCGCCCAGAAGATGATAGTTAGTCACCAAACCATTTTAAACCATCTGCAGAAGGCTGGATACACCAAAAAGCTTGATGTTTGGGTGCCGCATGATTTGATGCAAAAAAACCTTCTGGACCGAACAAACGCCTGCGAATGCTGCTGAAACGAAACAAACTCGACCCATTTTTGAAGCGGATGGTGACTGGTGATGAAAAATGGATCACATACGATAATATCGAGCGAAAACGGTCGTGGTGGAATGCCGGTGAATCGTCGCAAACAGTGGCCAAGCCGGGATTGATGGCCAGGAAGGTTTTGCTGTTGTTTGGTGGGATTACAAGGGAATCATCCACTATGAGCTACTCCCATATGGCCAGACGCTTAATTCTATCTTCTACAGCGAAAAATTGAATCGCTTGAAGGAGGCGATCGACCAGAATTGGCCAACAGGAAGGGTGTAGTGTTCCATAAGGGCAACGCCAGACCACACACTTCGTTGATGACTTGTCAAAAGCCACCGGAGCTCGGATGGGAGGTTTTATCGTATCCACCATATAGCCCAGACATAGCGCCAAGTGATTACCACCTGCTCCTATCCATGGAGAACGCCCTTGTTCGTGTAAAGTTAAACTCAAAAGAGGCTTGTGAAATGTGACTGTCCGAGTTCTTCGCAAATAAGGAGGAGACTTCTACGAAGGGGGTATTATGAAGCTGCCGACTAGATGGAAACAGATTATCGAACGAAACGGCACATATTTGAACTAAATCCGATCACTGTAACACTTTTTATAAGGCATTGAATAAAGAGCAAAAAAGCGGAAGGGACAACCTTATATGTACATCATCGTTAATAATGCTCATACGGATCTCATGTGATGCCAGCAGGCTGTGCCTTTTTATCAAACCAATAACCGCCGTCCAATCTTTTTGAAACCGTGTGAGTAAAAAACATTCGTGTTTTCCTTCGGCGCTCGCCTGAACCGTCTATCAGCCATTTTGGAAATTTAATTATAGTATATCGTTTTTAGTGACTTCCGTATTTTCAGCTCTGATTCGGTAACCAGACGTGTGCCACTTCTGCCAATCTCATCAGCTATTTCAATTCCTATTATTCCTTAATGGCCTGGAACCCAGTTTATAGCTATATCCAAATTTTGTAAAAATTTTTGGTCATTATTATTCTTATCAATTGCTTAAACTTAACAAACCTACTAAATTTATTCCATAATGTTGAACCACCCTAATAAATATGCATTAAGCCCATAATATGCACTTTAATATGTTTGCGCTGCATTTGTCAATCATGCAACAACTTGTACGCCCATAATTTCTGGCGAACTTTTTGCGGTAGTCATAAAATTAAGCAGTATTTTTGTTTATGCGCCAAATCTGGTTTGGCGGAAAATACTCGTAATGCCCACTGCAGCGCTTACGGCCGTTGGGGCTTTGTGGCAGGCAGTCAGTATGCCACTTGCACACTTGTACACACTTCAATAAAGCTATATGATCCACCTACACGCTGCCGCGCAGCCTACTTAAAGCCACCGTGAAAATCTCCAGTCTCTCCCTACTCGCCGCTCGCCACTTTGCCACGCAGTTGCACACAAAGTGCATGGAAAGTGGGCTAAAATATGGTTATGACTTCATTTGCTAAGCTTGCAAACGGCCAGTTGAGCTTACACATACTCACTAAGAAGCGATGTTTTCATTACTTTTGTAAATAATATGCTTATGTGTGTGTGAGGCAGGTGTTGATGAGTGTAGACATTTTGTTAATGTTTATGGTTAATTTGTGGCAGGATACATTTAGCAACCCACTGACCCCAATCGTTTAAGTGTTAATGGAATTTCATTATGAAAGCAAATGTAAAACATAAAATCGTTATATTTCTGCATAAATCAGTCTGCCTTTGACAAGAAAATCGCTCAGATTTTGTAAATAAATTGTCGTCTTTTCTCATATATCAGCGTGAACTTGATCCATTGAAGTTTTATCGATAATCCAACTTATTTACCTACTTTTGCAATCATCATACAGATTTCCGAATGTGCGAGACTTTCGCGGTTAGTGGAGTCTTATTTTCCCAAAAATGCTTGTAAGTACATTTTCTTCTTTCTTATTATTGTATTGTATTGTATTGATTCGAAACAGATGGGAACCTTAGTCCTGCCAATGCAGAGGTCTTCCTTTTCTTCTGAGGTGGTCCCCTCATCCATTTTACTAATCTATCAATAAAACATTCGCAGAATCTTTCTCGAACTTCCCAAAGCCTGCATTTTCGTGATTTGTCACCATCCATAATATATTACCATTATTTCACAGACATTATTAGGTTTTACTTTACGGTCCTCAAACTTCGACTGCTTGAACCAATAACACAAAACTTCGCCAGTTGCATCTACTCTTTGCGAGGTCACGTCAGTTGTATATCTTAAGTGCGATCCCTATGTATTGAAGTCCAATAATTGCTGATGGGCTAATGTCGTACCTGTCTCCGTCTCGTTAAAACCCTGACTGGACTCGAAGTACGTTTCCCCTGTCATCGTTAAGTTGGCGTGATAGGTGTATATTGAGGCCAGTCCTCTTGGTTACTGAGACAATCGTGTTACTTACCTTTTAAGTCGTGGGAAGCTGGCAAACGACGGAAGCGCTAGCAAAGGAACCTTGCCTGGTAGCCAAAATCCTAGAGCTCTATGGTGATAAGCATGCTGATCACACTTGAGTGAGCCAAGAGGGCGCTTAGTGAGAGCCTAAATGACAGGTCGAGCTTGGATTCGACTACCAAGACAACGGTCAAATGACAAAGGTCCCATAAGGAAAAGCTCTCTTGGTAAAAGACCATGTACGGCTAAACCGCTGGCTCAATAGAGCTTGGGTGTTCGACCGCAACTGGAAGGATGGTGCAATCTCCCGATAAGAATGGAAGAAAGTAACTGCAATTATATCTATAGTCTTTTTTAAGGTGGCAAGTTATATCCCTACACGGGATTTCACAAGTTCATCACATGAACCGATGAACGATCGATGGTCCTTTATAAGAAGGCGGTTTCTTGGGTGCGGTTAATATGGAAGCGAGCCAATTTAGAAGTTGTGGACAAAGTGGAGTTTCTCTCAAAACAATTACCACAATATGCTAAAGCAATTACTTTCCAATATCTTAATAGACATACTATTTGTTATGCCTCATAATATAATATTTTACATCCATTCTTTGGGAGTATTATTTTGCTTTTGAAGAGAGATTTTGCGGAAGTGTTAAAATTATTAGCGAAACCTTGCTCTTCAAAAAAATATTTAATTATAGCAACTATAAGCATTCAGCATCCGTTTATGATGTAACATAAACTTGTAAACCAAGCTTCAAAATCATAAAAAATGATCGCCACATAAATAAACTAAAATATATATTACCCCAACATAGTCAGCAACAAGCCAACTTGCCACATGGCATGACAAGCAGGCATTAAACACAGATCACTTGACTTTATGGACTTTTGGAACGAAACATTAATAAAAGTGTTTACCATTTCCAGTTGGACTTTGAGACACAAAGCAGACACATATGATTTACAAAGCTTTGTAATTCGTGTCAGCGGCTAATGTCAATGTCAAACATAAATAACCGGCAACACAGTGGACACAAAAAGTACGCACACATGAGCATTCATGTAAGTGTTTGAAATTTTGAAGGAAAATATAAAATTTGTGAACATAAAATAATAAATCCATAAAATAACTCGCACTAAACTGTTTGAGAATTAATAATTGCTGGTCCATTGTGTGTTTGAGGTCGCGCACATTAGCCATAATGGCGGCTACACACGTACCGTACTCACTTTAGCGTCAACGGCAGACGTAATTATTCCAATAACCGTTATAATAATGCCATATTAATTGCAATAAATTGAGTAAAAAGTCGCAGTTTGATATTAAAGCTCACAACAAATGATTCACTGCAATTGCAAAGTGTTTCTTTATAGACTCGTATGTAAAGTTATGAATATGTATAGCCGCTAAACAATTTATTTAATTGCTAAGTTTTGTTTACGTTGATCGACGTTAATGACTGTGCGAGTAACATAGATATTAAATATTGACGCAAAGCTGATTTGTGTATTGGTTGTGTTATGTTATAACGTGCTATGCAAAGGTGTGCATGTAAAACTCGACGTTTTAGTTAGGGAAATGACTCACCTAGGCGCAGTGCCGAAAAATTGATAGGAATTTACATATTCAATTATTTTAACAATACATTTTTTATGAAGATTTTTTTTAAATTATTTTATAAAAATCCAACAGAAATTTTTTCACTATTCAGCAAATAACTCAAATATAAAAAAAGGAATGTGACTTTGCTAAATTCGGTGTAAAATTCAGCTATTCATTAAGTGCTCCTAAATGTAGGCAATATTTAAGCAAAGGATTTCAGTTAAATATTATTACGAGCTTTCCTAGTACTTATCTATGAACAGTACAAACAGAAAAGTTGTTAGTGATTGGATCATTTGACTCCGAGTAATCACTTAAGCAAATTTGAAAGATGTTGTTTTGAGTAAAACGCCTAAAAAATTTCATAGAGCTGTTTGAACTGAGCGGCTACAATTTAGAAAGCTGTAACTCAAAAACAATTTAATATATCTATTTAAAATTTTAGTATGATATTTTTAAAGATAGAACCTATCGAAAAAAGCCCACTGAGCCTCCACGAAGGTGCCAACTGCAAATAAATATCACAGGACCGGCTGGTAACAGTTCGCTTCTGTTGCAGTTGACAAGTATCTAGTAAAGCTTCACTTTTATCCGGGTTTTCGTTGCTCCTGAAAAGCATAACATTCTCTTAGAAGGGCTTTGTTTTGTGGGCGTAAAAAACGGTAGATTCAAGTATCAGGTGACCGGTCACGAGTATCAACCTGGCTGAAGTCTTAAATAGCTCAGTCTCGATCAGCCTTCATAATAAAATAGTCTTACTTGCTTAGCGTAGTCTATGCGCAAGCCGATCTGCTTTCTATAAAAACAGTGGATTAAAGAAGTCCCGATCTCCTGAAAAAAACCTGAGTAAAAATGTGGTTCCGAGAAGGGTACAGGGGAGAGCAAAGGGACCAAAAGTGTTGTTGCTAGTAGTGCTTCTAAGAAAGAAGGATCTATTTTTAAGATCAATGACTCGGTGAAAGCAAGGTATGCGGAATAGCATCGCGCTGCCCAACTGCTAAGAAGCTCCAACTGCCCACCAATGAGGAGCTTCCAAAGAACTTCAATAGTACTTTGATTATACAAAAGTGAGGTTTAAACCGCCAGCAGTGGCAGTCAAGTGGCCTCCGTGGTCAGTTGAGGAGCTTAAGCCGTCAGCCAAATGGCCGAAGACCAAGGGCATGACGTCCACTAAATCATTTGCCGATGGTCATTGGAGTGTTAGCTGAGGGATCCCGAAGGAAAAATTTCCAGAGCTCAATGGGAATGGGTAGAACTGCGCTAAAAAGCGTGGCACTGGAAGTGCTATAAGTGGAAGCTATTAAGTGATCTGATCAGAGCCAGATCAAAATGATAACATGTGATAACAAGAGATCCGTCTAACTTTATTAGGCTTTATTTAATAGCCAAGGCCTACCTTGGAAACAAGCTTGTAGCGATCGACAAGAAGAATATCCAGGCCAAAGGCTAATGCAGCTCATCAGAACCTGCATCCCAAAACTGCAAAAAGAAGTCTGAAGATTTGGTTAAGCCTTCAAAGACGTATTCTTTTCGCCAAGCCTCACTTTAGCTTAGAGAGATATAACTTTTGGCAATATTTATTGCTTAAAAATTACTTGTTTTAAAGAAGTTGTTTTTTCTTTGACTTACTCTCTCTCTCCCCAGCCTTTCTAATATTTCTCACAAAATATTTCAAGTCTTTATCGATTATCGTTTCACCAAGCTGCCTCATCGTCTCCAATATCACTTATTGCAATCACAATTATTATAGAATTTCCCGCCAAGTTGTTGTTGCCAAAACCGATGCCAGAACCATTGAGTCGCAGGCATTCAATGACGGTCAGTTAAAGTGCAATGCACTCTTCGTCACGCAAACGCATGTACACACATACACACACACACTGACAACACATACTCACACACATGCGAGTGAACGCGCAAGTATTGGTGTGGCTGCTCAAACTTAAATGCCAACTTAACCTGCTATTAAAAGACGACAGAGAATTAAAACGAAAAAAGTGCAAAAGAACATGCAAAAAGACGACGAAAATCTCAAAAAAGCGAAGAAAGCACAAGCAAAAAGTAAAAAGTTGCACAGCAACATGACCACAACAACAACATATCCATATATGCGAGCAATTGTGGGTGCGGGAGGCGGAGGCTGCATGAGTTCGCAAGAACTCTGAGAAATGTGGCAAGTTCTGCTTACCGCCGGCTAATGGAATGATGTGGTTCTGGTGCCACCAAGTTTGCCATGCCAAGGAGGTGAGCTGACGGGGCAAGCGGTACGAAAGTTGCACAGTCAAAAACTGGAAGAATCAGTTTATATTTGTAACACACACCGCGAGCAAACGTGTGCAGAAACCGAAATGAGCAACCGCGGTGGAGACACAAGCGAAGAATTGTATAAGTTCTGGCCAAAATGAAGTACCTGGAACGCGCGGAGGAGTCGATTCGAGCAAACAAAGCGACACTGAGGCACTGATGCTAAAGCCAAGAATACCAGTTTCACTGACTCTCAGATCATTTGCGCTGGCATGTTGTAAGACTATTGGCTCGCCAGAACACAGAGCTTGTATTTAGATATACATACGTTTACACATATATCTATATAGGTATTTATGTATTCAGTTGGCGGGCTAATGCTTTTGCCACACATTCAAACTTGTTATCAGAGCTGGCGAGTGCGAGAGACTGCCGGCAAGACAAGCGAGGAAATGTTACTTCCTGGAAATCAATGTGAATCAAGTTTGCTGATTTTTTGCATTCTTGCTTCGATTTTTGTTCTATGCTATTCAAGCATGATTTGTGGAGTTTTGCTACCATATTTCTGCATGACTCATACTCAGTGTTGCCAGTGGCAAATATTTTGTCGTTTTGTTGTTGTGCTCGAATAAATTGATCGTTTTCGTTATTTCTGGTTATGAGAAATGGTTCTTATAAGTAAATTCATTGCATTTGTGGAATGGGTTTCTGTAATGATTTAAACTATCGATGATATCTTAACAGAATTATTTAAGATTAAGTATTATTTGCAGAAACTGGTCTCAATTTCTGTTTGACCTCTCTCAAATAAACTATGTGGAAGAGTTTTCACTATTAGCTGGTTTTTTAAGACAATGTTCAAATATTTCGATTCTAAATTCTCACTTATTTTTTAAAGGAACGAATTTGATGGAGGCATCCGCCGATTTTGCGGCTCTCAAATCTTATTCTCAAATCGTTTTTTAAAGAAATTCGGATCAGAAAATGCCTGTGTGTCCTCATAATCAAGCTGATAATCTTTACAAATGTTGAAATGCGTGGAAATGAATGAAAATAAACAATTTACCATCTGATCAAATTTGACCCGGACTGGTCCGCACAAAACGAAATTTCTTTCTAAATGAGTACAACTTTTTTTTATGTTCCTGTATAGTTGATATTCGATCTTTACCATGAAAAAGAAGAATGAAAAAAGAACTTTGAACAATTATTTTGTTGGAATTTTTGCGCTTTCAATGGGTTCACGGCTGTGTAATCGTTGAAAATTTATCAGAAGGGTTTTGTGGAATCTATTTTATCGCGAACACAAGAATTTGGGTGTAGTGCAGGTCGTGAAGTCATCGAAAACTTGCCTCATCTGAGTCGTCCATCCCCTCTGTTAATGACGTTCGAATGATTAATCCAAAATGTTAAAGTTGTGACCTGGCACCTAGTAGAAGTTAAGTCACTTGCTTCTGGCGTACCTTTTTCACTGCTTCCCAAGACTCTTCTAGCTGCTATGCGATACGAGATTACTGCCTTGATTGATGCTTGGCGCTCTACGTAAATGGTGGCTCTTAAGTTCATTGCTAATGCATTAGAGGCTAGTTTTACGGTTCTCTCAATAACAAAGACATTTACATGAAATATATTACAGTGGTTCGGTAACTTTAAAGGCTGCCTTGTGCCTAACTCTGGACAATATATCCCCGCACCAACTCCATTCTCCATTTTCGAGCCATCCTCATAAGTGTGTTGTGCGCAGCTACCACACTTTTACTCTGAAAATTTTTTCCCAGTTAAAAAGTAGGAACGTGGAAGTGAATGCTTGCCAAAACGCCAATACCCACCGAGCTATGCCTAAAAGCTCTACATGCATGCCATATGTGTCATGTTCTTACAACTCCCGTTTTGCATAACCCAACGTGCCTCTGAACCCTTTCCATTGGCTTCCGGTAGTGGATTTCTTTACGCCTGGTCATCATACTACTGCACAGAATAGGTCTTACAATAGCTGTGTGTCTGGGGGAATAGCACCAGTGTACTCGTATGAGGGGGGGAGAGAGTTCCCAAGTTTTGCGGAGCATCTGCGCTAGCCTTTATCATTCCTTCTTCCACGTTGTGATTTCAAAGCAGCTTGCTGTCCAATACTACTCCAAGTTACTTGCTGTGCTCCTTGAAAGATAGTTGTGTTCCATTTGTCAAAGGGAGGGAATCTGTGGAGCGATTTTGTATGTTCTGGTGATGACAAGCAGCTCCGTTTTCTCCCATTTGCCAGGATATTGTTCTGTAAAATATTTCGTTGCATAATCTTACAGAATTTCGTAAATTTATTTCCTAGTCACTTTCAGGAAAAGATTATAATTATTTCTTGGGGTCAAAAACTACAAATTTTTTGTATTTATATATTTGGTCTAGATAATTATCTGAGAAAAATCTAGCCATATGAGCTTGGAAATGGAAGAAACTAGATCTTCTTAAAAATAGTTTAATAAGTCAATTAAAAAGCATCCTTCTTACTATGGTAAAACTCATGTTTTTGCCAAAATTCGGCTTTTTATTCAATATACGTATAGTGGTTCTTCTTCTCAATATAATTTTGTGGTACGATTTGTCTTTTCCTTCAAAATAGGTCTTAGTTTCGGTGATCCATTCTTCATTCGACGAAGATTTCTTCCAAGCGCGCATTTCTTGAGATCTGGGAATAGAAATAGTAAGCGGGACCAGATCTGTAGAATGCTGGTGAATGCGGAAGCAATTCAAAACCCTATTCACAGACTTGTGGCGCAGTCTTGGTGAAACAGAACTTTCTTTTTGGTCCTTCAAGTTATCGAATAAGGCTATATAATAGTCGCTGTTGATATTCATTCCATTTTCAAGGTAACCTGTCATAACCTTGCCAGTTGGCTGTTTCATTTTTCGTAAATGATATGATTTAAAGATTCAGTTGATATCTTTAGAGTGCCTGCTATCTCGAATAACTTCAATTTACGATTATCTAAAATTATTTTGTAAACTTGTTTGATGTTTTCTTCGGGAACAGGCTCTTTTGGGCGTCCACTGCATTCACCGTCTTCGGTGCTCCTTTCACCATATTAAAACTTAGCTTAGTAATACTACTAGTTAATTTTCCTGTTACAGTGGCAAATTTTGTTTCAACTTTATATTCTCCCTTGAAAAATCATATTTTATCCACACGCGAAATTCCTTTTTTCACCATTTTTTCACAATAAGAGAAGTTGCTTCACTCAAAATGATATAATTCCCAAACTAGTGATCCGATAAGCGTCTGGTTTATAGACAAGTATTTTTAGGGTTGGAACTAACTAAAAATCATATTTCTAATGGAATTTAAATTTTCAAAATTTGAAAAACAAACATGTTTTGAAGCTTAAGATTTCTGAATTTTAATACTCTCTTAGATAAAATAGTACTAATTTACAGATTGCCATCTCTATTCAAATGAATTTTAATTTATTTCAAATACAATTTTTTCGCTGTTGTTGTTGCTCTATGAAAATTGTCTGTCTTTAAAAGTACTACCACAACCGTAGGGGTTAATACTACTCGTATACTCGAATGCAGTAAATATTCGTTGCCGTATAAGCTTATAAGCATATGCGCATATGTTTGCCAAATTAAAACAAATTGTTTTTTTCTTTTCAAATTACCGTATTAAAGAAAAATTACGCCGCTTTTTTTTATGGAAAACTCACTTTTAATAAGCTTCAATTCAAGTTTAACATTCACTTTGCGACTAAACAAATATAGGCAGCTTTTCCAAAACGAATACGCGAATTAAGTCATAAGTAAGCATGTGAGTATGTGTCTGTTTATATATAGTATGTATGTGTTTTGCTGCATTTCCTCATACCCGTTTCGGCTTGTAGCCGCAGCTGTGAAACGCAACGCGACACTCGCAATAAAGTGATTAGCATTTTTCATGCCACCGCAAGTGGCAAGTGGTGAGCAGTCGTAAATGCGGACATGCTATTGGTGGGGAAAGTGTTGAGCGCGCGCACACACACACACAGATTATGCTGTCATAAACAATTAATATCGCACATAAATCAATGCAATTTTCGGCTCCAAATGCACTTGCAACCAATCTTATGTGTGGTAATGCCTCAAATGAGCGAGGAAAAATCAGGTGCCACCGATTTATTAAGTGCCAGCTCCTCTTCTCTGCTACTTTTCGTTTTGCAGTTTATTAATTTATATTCACTTTAATGTAATTTGTCTGCAGGCAGGTAGCACTCACACCTGCAGGCGCTAGAAAACCAGTAGTTGAGTGACGATGGCACAGAGGCTTGAGTGGTGATGAGCAGTTACCAGTAGTTTCAAATTAAATTAAAAATTTCACGAAATTTTGCAAAAATAATATTTTTTATTATTTGAGTTATTTGATCATACATTTTTTTTATTATTTTTCCACAAAACTGGTTCTCTTTGAAAATTACCTCGAATTAAATTTTTTTGTTCGCCTGTCAATGTCACCCACTACAATTTCGTGATGTGCAACTTAAATACTACAATTTTGATTAATAGAAAAAATGCGTTAAAACGCAGTGAACGATTTTTTTTATTTTTTTAATATTTTTTTTTTTTTTAGAAATTACGTCATGAGCTCAACTATATTTATTTTACTTTTGTATAAAAGTATTTTTGTATTTCAATCATATTCAGAACTTGAATCGTGCGCTCGCCATTAATAGTCATTCAAATGTCTTTGAGCTGTCAGCTAACCAATTTCAACTTATAATGCTAGTTCAGTAATAGTAGTCACCAAGATTAATGAATCCAGAGTCTGTGAATAATCTAGAAATATGAATTTCGGACTACATAACCTCCATGCCAATAATCTGTTGTTTACGAAAAATTATTTTTTAATTGCACAGAGTTGACTCCCCTATGAGAAGTAATTCAAGCTTTGAGTAGAAATATGTTCTATACTGGATTTCGTGACATACAATACTACTATGAGCAAAAAATGTTAAGACTTCGTGCACAATTTTAAAATTAATTTTTTAAATTTATTCTTTGAAATCTATTTTGCCTCCTCAAAGTAATCCCCCATGGCCTCAATATACTTGTGCCAACACGTTTTTTTCCAATCTCCGAAGCAATTGCTAATTTCAATTTCAATATCCTTCAATGCGCTTGGCAACTCCACGTTAATGCCTTCAATTGACTCAAAACGGTTTCCCCGGAGATGTCGTTTGAATTTGCTGAATGGCCAGAAGTTACACGGAACTAAATCATGACATCCTGTTGGTCGGAAAGCATTGTTTCACAGAAGCTAACGGGACACAGTTTTTCGTGATATTTTGTGATTTTGGAACCAATCGTATTTTCCCGTGTCTTAGTCCCGAATGATCTTTAAAAATGATTTTCACTGATCCTTTCGATATTCCAACAATGCCAGTAAGATTTCTGACTGTTGTGACGTCGATTTTCAAGCACCAATTCCTTTATTTTTTGGACGTGCTGATCATTACTTTACGGCTGTTCTGGATATGGATCATCATTAATGCGTTCTCCATCCTCTTTCAATAATTTCAATATATCAAATAATATCAAAAACACTTGTTCGCCGAAGGTCTTTCCCAACACTGTGAACATTTCGGCACCAGAAATCAGATTCCGCAACAAAATTTAGTGGAACTTCTTTCATGTATAATTTCACTCAACGTAAAAATCGCCGAATGCATTTTACCCAATAGGAAACATCGGAGAGCCGAGACGAATTTGCCATGTCCGTCTCTATAATCGTGAAATAGTACACTCTCCGAAGAAATTATTTACATCGGCTCACTACAGCACTTGGCTGACAAAAAGGGGTTTTTTAATAAGAGTGCCACAAATAAAGCAAAACCGGCTTGAGATATTAAAAAAAAAATGTTATTACTGTGAAACTACATTCAATGCCATTATGTATGGAACTTGATTCCTCTCGCCACTGGTCACCACGGGCACGCTTGCAGAAGTCCAGACGCTGAAGCCAATTTTCGACGGTCTTCAAGCATAAAAACTTCATACGAAGTTGATAAAGCGTCGCTAGGATAGTGGATTGCTGCCTGACCAATAACGCATATTTCGCTTATTGACCAAGCCATTCAGCCAGAAATGAGCCACATCGCTGAAGATGATTTTTCGATGAAAATCTGGATCACTTTCAGCATAATTCACGAACATACGACGATTCTGGTGGTGAAGCGGCTTCATCTCTTTGTTCTTGCGTCAGTTTGATCTTGTAAGGATGTAAGCCAAGATTTTTTCGCAAAAATCGCCACAATGGCATCACAGAGATGTCCAACGCTTGAAACGACGTGTGAGAGACTGTTTTGGGTCTTCCTCAATTAACGCGCTAGGGGCAGTTATGTTCTCGACACTACGGGCACTTCTTTGTCTCACTGGCACGGGAACACTTTGTGCTGTGCTTGTAGATTAAAATTTTTCCTTTTATTATTGACGATTATGACATTGGACGTAGCGCCACTGACTCCGAATTTCGGTAGTAAATTTTAATAATTTCGAGTCGTTTTTGGATTGTATATCGTTCTATGATAAACTGACAAGCCTTACTGAAGAGAAATATCAAAAGAGCGAGAAAAAATATATGGCGTCGTTTACTGTCCCTATCGGTCTATTTTTATAGCGTTGTTTTGAAAAAATCCTTTACAAACCTAATTCTATATTTCGGTGCAACCGAATTTAACTTTTTGCTTGTCTTATTTTTGATTACTTCATAATTTAAGTATAAAACAACTTTGAATTTCAATATTTTTTATTGATGGCAATAATAATTTAATTACATTAAAATATAATAAAAAACTAATAATTTTTATTATTTTTTTTTTTTTTCATTTCAGAAGACTACTTGGTATAACTTATTGGTAAGTCAAGAGCTTAAGGCTTACTACTTATTAAATTTTAAAAGCCTTTAAGCAGAAAATTAAATTTATCGATAAATCAATTATAAAACACATTAATAACTATTAAAGTAGATAATAAAGTTAGTGTTTAATAAGTATTATCTATTATAACTTATAACCAACCACTAGCCTGCCACCAACCAATAAGCAAAAAACAAAGCGGCAAATTCACAACAAAGTCAACTGCCAAGTTCAGCAACCGCTTAATCATTTCATTATTATTTATTGCTTTTAAGGCTTCCTTTCGTAAAATTCACACATAATTCACAAGAAATTCATGGAGTAATTTGGAGAAGTCGGAAATAATGAGGTGAATTACGGCGCGCCAAAAAGACAAGTAATAAAATACATATAGCATGTGTATGAATATTTGTATCTATATATATTTACATTTTTTTATTCGAAAAATTGCACTTGTGTGCATGTGTGTGCATTTGTGTTTCTTTGTTAGCGCCATTCAACTAATTGATTACCACCACATGCGAGGCGCGGCGACGCGACACCCAGTGAGCTTGCAAGCTTTCGTAGCGCAGTGTGAACCGTCAGCGCGTTGCGTATGAGGGCGCATAGCGTGTGGCAAATAGCGTAATGTCATTGTTGACACGAAAATGTGTAGCAGCTATAACCCCAGCACTAATCCAGCGCTGTTGGTGTCAAAGTGCTGGATCAAAAATTTTCCGAATTCAATTAAGGCGCTTCGGCAAGCTGTCTGACTGACTAACTTATGGCTAAATTTGATGAAGAGAAGAAACCTTTGTGCTTTTGTTTTGGCTTTTCGGGTGAAATGATTTAAGTTTTCTTTGTAGGTTTTTGCAAATAATTCAATTGACTTGTAAGCTAACTCTTTGACGTGACATTTATTTGTGGAAATGCATGTGTATTGGTGCTCCGTTATTTTTGGTGGTGTTGGTGACATTGTTTGCAAATATTTTGGTATTTTCTGGGTTGATTGCACTTTTCGAGTCTGCAGACTGCAGGTGCTCATTGAATTTTTGCCTTAAACTTAAGTGCGATTTGTCATGCAAACCCAAATCCTATTAACGACTGAACTTACTAATTGACGAATGGAAAGTTTATTGAACTGCTTGAAAAACCAACAGTTGTGATAATTTGAGAAGGAAAGTTTAAATATTAAACTGATTATACTGCTCTGGTGAAAAAATAATTAGAAAACAGGGATATGTATGACAAATTAGTTGTACTCCTATTATTTGTTTTGAACTGAAGTTTAAATAGTTCGGAGTTGGCTCTCAAACCAAATCGAGCTCTGCTTTCTATAATCTTCAATAGTGTTCAAAACATTGTTTTAATGAACTACTTTCCTTCCGAAAGGTAAAATTGTTATTCGAGGTTTAAAGAGATGTCTTTATGTATAGCTGAAAAGAGAAGAATGTATTGAAGGTCATCATTGTTCACTGAGTTCTTTTCTAACTCAAAGTCGCACCTTAGATTTATGAAAACAGACATACTTATCATAAATTTCATTTCTTTTTTAGTTTGATAGTGATTTCCTGAAACTAATTAGATAAAATACACTGCAAAAGACTTTCAAGCTGTTCATATAGCTAACATAAAGTCCATACTTTTAAAAATTGCTAACCGGAATAAGGAAGGTGGAATCATTCATTATCTGTATTATATTACTCAGAAGCTCATTTCGGTTTTTGAACAATCAAGTTTTCGAAATTGTTCGTTTCAGTTCCATAAAGTCTGGCCGAAAATGAAAGTTCTAACCTAAAACCAGCTGATCAAGTTTAACCCTAACTGACAAAACAGTAAAGAAAATTAATACTTATTTTCTGAGTTGGGCTTTTTAGCGCGTTCTTCGACAATTTTTCAGTTACGAAAACAGAAAAAAGTCACATTAATCCAAATATGTCGAACGCGGTGGTTGAGAGATGACTTCCGTCTCGTGTTTGGCCAGAAAGCCAACCACAATCGTTTTATAAGTGATGGCGATGAAAAATAATCAAATTTTTGGTCCACAAATTCGGTCGTTTGCGAGGAATCTTTAAGCTTAAGGTAGACACCTCAAAACGGCCACGTAGTATTCCTTATTAACAATATGACCCTGTGGAACAAATTCGCTGTATACCACACCACGCCAATCAAAGAAAACGCTTATCAGTTAATTTTTAGCTATGATGTGATTTTTCGGTTTTGGCTCATTTTTGAAGCTCCATTTGGTAGATTTTTGACCAGTTTTTGCATTTTATTCATAAGTTTACATTTCGTCGCCAATAATGATAATAATGCCTTCGATGAATGTAGGGTCCTTAGCTATATCCCGAAGCATTTTTTAAAACAATAACTAAAATGTGTTCAATCGATCCTTAAGAGAGGCTAAAGTCCTCGACAACACAACGAGTTTCATTACCATTATTTTCGGGATTTTTGCATGTGAACTTAAAATTGGCTGGACGGTATTCAGTTTAT
Organism: Bactrocera zonata; assembly: GCA_037783105.1. Taxonomy (NCBI): domain Eukaryota; kingdom Metazoa; phylum Arthropoda; class Insecta; order Diptera; family Tephritidae; genus Bactrocera; species Bactrocera zonata. The sequence continues at coordinate 501,471 of JBAWJQ010005196.1, read as the reverse complement.
TATCATATGGACCACGTTCATAAGTTATGCACCTTATATAAACATCTTATTATCACTTTTTTATGTTCTCTCATTATAACTATTTATATTTATGTATATCTTGAACGGGGTATATTTAGTTTCCCACGAAGTTTGTAATACTCAGAAGGAAGCATCGGACACACCATAAAATATTCTATGTACACAGGTATGAAATGAGCGTTTCTTTGTGAAAGTGAAATAACAATTTTGAATGAGAAAGTAAAAAAGAATTATTCAAAATATTGGCAATTTGTGGTTACCATGCCAATAGAAATGTTCGTCTGTTGAAGCAAATCAACCAAACACCAAATTGTCGACTTCTGCATAGGAATTGAAGTACCACTCAGCCAATGCGTGTACCGTCGATGAAAATAATTGGTAGTTGGAAGGAGTCACGGCTGGTAAATACGGTGGGTGGGATGGCAGCTCTTAGCCAAGTACTTTGATTGTATCCTGAACCGATTTTGATTTGTGAGCAGATGCGTTGTCGTGTAACAAAATTACCTTCCTGTGTCTTCTGGCCCATTCTGGTCGCTTTTCGTTCAATGCATGGTTCAAATTATTGTAATCATTTCGCAAGTTCATGTGACACCCATTTTCCAAACTTTTGGATCTTGCCCACAGCTTTCAAATCATCTAAAGTGGTTTGTTGTGCGACATCTAACGTGGTTGTCATTTGCTTTTGATCCAAAGTAACATCTTCATCCAATATTGCTTTCAGTTCAGAGTCTTCAAACCTTTTTAGTGGCCTTCTAAGCTCTTCATTTCTCCCATCAAAATCAAAATCTCTGAACCGTTGAAACTATCTTTTGCATGTTACTTCTGATTGTGCATGACAATCAATGTCACTTTGCAGCACTTTTCCTCAAATGAAAAAAAAACTAATGCTTTTTGCAAATCACAAAGTCAACCATGTCTTTCCACCTGACAATATATACTCGAACAAATCTCTAATTTTTTGAAATTTCGATCTTATGTTTTGTATACGTCCTTTTCTCCCCAGAAAACAGCTTATTCGTCAGAACCGTCGATATTGGACAATTATAGCATAAAGTTACTATACAAACTGAACTATTGGCATCAAGTCCTTGCATAGGATTACATTACTGGTTATTTGACGAGGTATTTGCTAAAAATTTGGCAGTAATTATTATACGAAGTTACAATACAACCTTCAGGGAAATTGTGCTGATCGGATCTCTAGCTACCATACAATCTGTCCGAAGAATATATAGTTAAAGCTTTTCTTACACCCTTTTAAGCTTTCCTTCTTCTCTTTCGAAACTCAGAGACCCTCGTTCATGAATTGCATCATCTTACTAATTGTCTGTGCGAACCTCAGATTTGATTATTTGATAATTTTATATAAATATAATATTCCAAATTACGGAAACCATTCGAACTAAATGGATATTCACTCGAATCAACGTTATTTCATCATAGCCATCAGCGAAGCTTTTAAATCGTAGCTTAGCATGAACATACTCTTACTTTTTTTAAGTAAATATTTGCAACAAATATATTTTTTACAACAAACATATTTTTCGCAATATTCATTTTTTCCTACCCCTCTCTACACTTTCCCATGTATTTCAAACTAGCACACATTTGCGAATTTGTGTGTTACCGAGTTAGTTGTTTGGCTATTTAGTCTAACGGGATAATCAGTTCAAATGAGTTGGTTCGTTAATGTGCCGACATCTTTTCGCCGTCAATGGTAAACGCGACGCGGCTTTGTTGTGGTCTTTGACTTTCAATCAGCATCACCGCAAAACTTTCCTTTATCCACTTCTGTCATTATAAATATTAAATATTTGTTTTTGTATTTGAACGCGTTTGCCATTCCGACTTCATTTGCTGTTTGTTGTCAATATGAGTACTTACTATGTTGTTGTTGTTGCTGTTTGTTTCCTGTGTTGTATGGTACTTGTAATTACCGACATACCTACACAGATATTGCGATTATCTGTAATGATGAAACTGGGTCACTTCGGCTCTTTTAAATGGGCATTCAATTACACATAGCTACACTTCGCCAGTTACTTATGCCGCTCTGGGCTCCAGTACTATGTGCGTATGTTTAATATGAAGGGAAATAAGCATAAGCATGTGTGTGTAACACAACATAAATGGTAAACAAGCCAATATTTGACCTAATAACCGCTATCGATATAATCGCTTATTAGATATCTCCAAATAAAGACTATATTGACTCTTTAGCTGCGAGAAATATTAGTGTCAATGAAGGGGTTTAAGGTTTGAGTTCTCAGCACGTAACATCACGGATTTATTAGATTCTTGAACTAGAATAATCTCTTTCGTGCTTCTCAGAAACTAGTATGTATATTGTGAGAAATACGAAAGATTAGGTAGATGTTAACTTAGAATTTTTTTTCTGGATTTGTAGTTATGTCCAAGACATATTTTGGATTCAAATGCTCTTAAAATTTATTTACAGTCGCTTGAAAGCATCAGAGGGATTTCAACCTTTGACAACTCTTTTAGAGACACATTTCTTCCGTTGTCGTTGATACTCTGTGCATTCTACAAACAACGTAAACTATCAAATATTGCACAATATTTCCAAATCCAAAACAAATCTATTGAGCCCTCGGCGCTACATTTCGACTGCCTCATCTTAACTCATACCGGATTGAGTAAATTAATTAAAGGCACAAACTTGTGCTGCTCGCATTCGAAATTCTTCCAAATGAATAGACTTAATGGATTCAGCATTGATGTACCAACCATGTCCGCCTTAAGAATCTTCGTATACACACACAAACACACACAAGCACTTGAGTGCCAACATGAATAAGTTTGTGCATAAGTATCTGCTGGCTGATGCCACTTAACTCGCCACCAACCTCCACCAGACTGCCGCTTGTCCACAGTGTGGCATAAATTAGCACACCCGGAAATATTTGACTCTTTACTTTGCTTGAACTTAATTGAGAATTATGCATTATTAGCATAGAATTTCTGCATTTCTATGATTGCTTTAGCTGCTTGAATGTACCGTTAGCGTTCATATTTGTTTTTGTGTTTACTTGCTATTGTCTACTTAATTGAGAAATGACTTTGAATAATGGGAACACAATGCTACAATTTGCTAAGATTAAACGCAAAGAGTTGTAATCGAAGGAATTCGAGTAGGAGACGACGTAGGGGAAACATAGGGGGATCTAAGTATGAGCATTACGTAAAAATGTAGCACTTGGAATTTTGGACTATAGACATTTCTTTGTATTGACCGATGGCTAAATCTAAAGCTATTTTAGTGAAGGCAGCAGTGAAACTCTGAATTGGATGAGAAACACTTGAAACACTGCAGTGCAGCTGGAGGTGACAATAGATCAATGGTAGTTTATATAAACCTGTGAGATGAGCCATCCACTATTCTCTCCGCATGTCGGGACATATTCTTAACAGGATTCTTGGGATCGATTGACGTAAAAACTGAAATATTACATTTATATTTATTGACCAGAGAATCAATAGTAAATTAATAATTAAAGTTCTCTTTCACTGAGTCTTTTTAGGGGCCAATGCATGGACATTTAATTTCTATTACCATGAACATAGCGGGATATCTGAAAGTGTTATATGGCAACATTCTTAAAAAAAATTATTTCGAAACTCAAGCATTTTTGAGTGTAAGAACCTTTGCAGTTTTCTAACGTATTAGGACGTTGAACAAATCTTACTACAGTATTTTAACAGGTGGCAACCTTGTGCAAAATTATTTTTAACTAGAATTATTATTTACAACTTAACGTAATTATTTTTACATTTATTTTAATATTTGTATATAAAATTCTGAGAAAAAGTTTTTAAACGGGTGGCAACACATTTCGAAAAAATTTTATTTCATATTGCAAATGTTTTTGTTTTGATTATTATTTATTAAAGTTTTTTAATATTTGTATATAAAATTTTTAGAAACAGTTTTTTAAACGGGTGGCAACTCGAACAAATTCGTTCGTTTGATTTTTTGTTAACTACTTTTGGTTCATACTACATTAAAATTTAATTGAAATTTTTTGTGTGTTTGATAATTTTATTAGAAAAAATTGGTGGCAACTCTCGCTGCCAAATTATTTTAGTATAAGCTTTCTTAACCCATTTTAGCTTACTTTAGTTTGTTTTTGTAAACTTGAGTTTTATTAATTACACTGGTCTACATCAAAATTGCCTTCTACATGAAAATATACTGTATTGATTGTATTTCACTCGTTGAACATAAATATGCAAGTTAAAATTCATAATTAGCTCTTATTTTGCATTTATGCCTTATAAATATAATAGAGGGTAGCGCGACAGATTTATCACATTAATGATGATAACTCAAAATATTTAGTGATTACCCGCGGAAATTTTATTATTTCACATTTGTTTGTTGTGTTTAACTGTGCATACTAAAAAAACATACGAAAATATGAAATTAATTTTAGATGCTATATCAAACTCAGAGCACGAATGGCAGATTTGTGGGGATCTAAAAGTCATAGCAATGGTGATGGGTTTACAAATGGGCTATACCAAGTACTGTTGTTTTTTGTGCGAGTGGGATAGTCGGGCTAGATCTTTACATTACATAAAAAAAGATTGAAATGCTAGAGTAAGCCTGATTCCTGGAGAAAAGAACGTCCAGCACCTTCCTCTAGTTAATTCCCAAAAAATTCTTCTACCACCTTTACATATCAAATTGGGACTAATGAAAAACTTTGTGAAGGCTCTCAACAAAGATGGACCAGCATTCGAAGTAAATTTCCACGTATAAGCGACGCCAAAATTAAAGAGGGAATCTTTATCGGACCTCAAATAAGAGAGATTCTAAAAGACCAAAACTTTGATTCAGTTTTACAGGGCTTTGAAAAAGAAGCATGGGAATATTTTAAGGCAGTCGTTCTTGGTTTTTTGGGCAATAAGAGAAATGAAAATTATGTTGAACTTGGGAACAATCTCCTCAAAAGTATCAACAATTGGGATGCAATATGTCCCTAAAAATTCATTTTCTTCACTCTCATCTTGATTTTTTCCCTTCTAACTGCGGTGATGTAAGTGAAGAACATGGTGAACGATTCCATCAAGATATCTCGACAATGGAAAAGAGATACCAGGGCCGATGGGATGCGTCAATGTTGGCGGACTACTCCTGGAATTTGAAAAGAGATACCCCTAACAATGATTACAAAAGACAAACGAAAAAGAAGAGAAAATCTTAATCAAATTCGTTATTTTTTTTAAATTGTAATATCTCCAATTTTATATAAGTAAAAAGCAAAAAATAATAGTAAATAATTATTATAGTTTTTTTTTTTTGTGAAATGTTTTGTACTTTAAGGTGTTACTAAAAGCCAAAATTTGTATATTAGGTATATTTCCAAAATAAGAGCTAATTCAAGAAACATATTCTTGTTTTCCTATTCAGTAACCTCAAAGCAATACAAAAATAAAGTATTCAATTGAAAGGCACACAAAAAGTTACATTTTGTAGACTAGTCTTATTATTAGAAAAACAATCGAACTGGTGGTAACACTTATATTTTTTTTATTATTTCGCAAAATGCATATTGGACATATAACTGGCTTAAGCGAGAATAAGCTACCACACAAATAAATATAAGATTTCACTAGGGGTGTAAAAGGAGGAACTTTATAATATTTTAGATATTTACAAAAGGAAACAATTGATTGACGTAAGTATATAGGTAGGGGCGCTGAGAGACACCCACGGCCCGGGGACAATGAAGGAAGTGATTACTATATCCATCTATTATTGGAGAAACAAATTTACAAAGTATTGCTGCAGAGCCCCGGGCCGCCCTTAGAACTTCGGATTCGGAAAAAATTAGCCTAAATCACCTCTCCCTGTTTGTAGGAGACTAAAAAAAGCTTAATACGAAACTATTAATATAAATTGGACAGAGATAGTCTATATCATTAATTAAAACCAGCAACATGCCATTCAAACAGTTATCAACAAACACAACTGTGATGATAACAACTGCTCAGCGCCTGAGTAGAACGCAACTTCCTTACATTATCTCCAGCATACTTTAATGCAGTAGCAACGGAAATGGCAGTAAAAAATGGAAGTAGCGAAATGCATACATATACCTATAAGTATGTATGTATGTATGTATAAATGTATGAAGTATCCTAAGAGTAGAGAGAGAAAATTAAATTGTACTTGTAATCAAGTATATTCGATATTCGCCTATAAGTAAATACCATATAGTATATGCTCGGGCAGTGTTGCCTTGGCTTTCCAACTATTTGCTTTAATTTGCGGAAATTGGCAATAATAAACGCTGGCAACACAGCAACACGCTGACACAACTACACGCACCAACAGCTGTTCAAGTGTGTATGAATGTATGTGTTTGCTTCGTTGCCTGTTTTTGCCGATAATCACGCTGAAAGCGAAGTAGCCGGCATCTGGCGCTTGGAAAATCAAATAACGAGCAGCCACCAACCGAACAGCGACGATGAAATACTCGTAAATGACAATGAGTGAAAGAAAATCGCTTCAAATGTGCATAAGTACATATGTATGTATGTATGTACGTTTGTAGCTACGCGTTGTTAGCATTTGGAGCTTTTTGCCGGCATTAATAAGTGATTGAGTGAATGACTGAACGCGTACAAAGCGCTCTTAGGTGCCCCGTTACACATACATATACGTGTATATATATACATATATAAATTGCCCGATGATTGAATTGACCGGCAGGAAGACACAGCCATGAATGCAAAAAATGCTGCCTTCCAGACTGTAGGCGAATAATTGCAGCTGCGCTCTAAAAGCTTTTCAGTCGAGGACTTGATTTTACTTTGATTGGTTTTGATTTTTCAAATATGTAAAATATCTGCAACAAATTGTTGTATCAAACGAAAAAAACAAGAAAGATGTTAACTTCATAGGTGCATTTATTGTAGTATAAAAGGGTTCGACACGACCAGATCGAAGGTGTCTTCAAGTGAGAGACTCTTCTTTTCGTATATATATATATATACTCGTAATAGGAGTTAAAAGTAGGTCCATCGCCCTAGAAAAAGTTTACCTCCATCCATAAACTTTACCTCTACCCGCAATTAAATCTTGAAGGGTTGCAGTAACGCACTAAACCTACTAGACTACAGTGCCATTCTTATAAAAATGTTTTCTGGAAAATTGATAGTTTGGACGACATACCGCGTTTCGAACCAAAAGCATATAGACGGTTAGCCGCTTACTTGTTGCTCAGAGTATGTGCATACTTTCATATAATTTCCATACATATCGACAATACTAAAAAATATATTCAAATAATATTCATCTCGCTATGTGCACCTTATGCAGTTTTGACATGACATGACAGCTTGTCATTTTAAGTGAAAACTTGCAGATTTTTTCATTTAGCAGTTTATGGGAGAAAAGTACTCGTGGCAAAGGTGATGTGCGAAAACTTTGAATAAAACTTTTTTTTGTTTTTCTTGGCTAAAATTTTTTTAGTTTTTAATAAATAAAAAGAAATAGTTTAACTTCTCAAAGAATTAACTAGCTATCCACAGTACTGATTACTCTGAATTCGCCCGAATATGTCTATAGATTTTTTTAGCTTTAAGCAAAGTTTGTGTGGATTTTTAATTTGATCCTTCGAAAGAGGTAAGTATTAACTATATACATGGCTCAAAATCAAGTCGCGATGTGTCTTGATTTGCATGTCATAAGATGACTTCAGGCGAAGCTCTACATAGGTTACTATATATATTTCTGGACTAGGCAACACTAAGTGTTGCCAGGTGCAATCTGACATTTCCATTGGAAAGTTTGACATTTTTTAGCATAACATCACTCAGAGCGTTTTGTCATTTAATCGTGAATTGTTTTTTTTTACAGGGAATTAAAAAATTCATCTCGGCCAAAAAATAGAATTAACTCGTGAACATTTTTGTGCGATCATTTTTCACAACTTTCGACGTGGATTATCACGAAAAGAGTACATCGATGAACTAAAATCTTTGTATGGCTATGAAGCACCACCAACGAATTCAATCGTGGCCGACGCTCGCTCAAAGACGAATTCCTTGAAGGTCTTCCAAAAACAGTCGTTGTGCCAGAAAACATCGATGCCGTACGTGAACTGATAATGCAAGACCGTTATGTAACATACCTTCAGATAGAGGCATGCCTATGCATTTCTCCCATCAGCAGACATTAGATATTGCATGAACAGCTGGCCGTAAAAAAAGTTTGTTCTCATTGGATCCCGCACAATTTGACAATCGCTCAAAAAAAGGCTCGTGTGGATTGGTGTAAAGAAATGCTGAAGAAATACGATCGCGGTGCTTCAAAAGACGTTTATAAGATCGTCACAGGTAACGAACCATGGATCTATGCGTATGAGCCCGAAACAAAACAGCAATCGACAGTGTGGGTCTTCCAAGATGAGCCAAATCCAACAAAAAAAAAAAAAGTAAATAAAAAAAAAACATTTTCGTTGATAAATATGCCTATTTTCATTATTAGGACGGAAATATATATAGCAGCCCTCGTATATAAGAGATGTAGACCCCGTACCAGGCCAGTGCTATGGTGACTGCGAGCCGCGATGTGAATTAGAAGTCACTAAGTGTCTACGGCCCCAAATCTAAGCAAAGGGTTGTCGTCTTAGCTAAATGTAAATAAAGTGGTCATTGACCTCGACCGAATGTAAACAATGCGGTCACTGACCCCATAAAATGTAAACAAACGGGCGCAACGACTACAAATGTATATAAAGGATGTTGTCTAGGATATAAACAAAGATTGTAGACTTGGATAAATGTAAACAAAAAGGTCATTTATTTTATAAAATATAAACAAAGGAGTTATTGATCCCATGAAGCGTAAACAAAAGCACTGACCACAAATGTAAACAAAGGTTGTTGTCTTGGCTAATTATAAACAAAGGGCCAAATGTAAACAAGTTGTTGGAATTGTTAAGTGTAAAAGTCATTGACCCTAAATGTTAAAAAGGAGCCATTGATTTCGACCAAATGTAAACATTCCTATAGTGAACCGAACTGTACAATGCATTATAACGTTAAAACCGTCCAATAATCCAGCGAAAGATGCTCCAAAAAATCCAAACTCACTAATGGAACTGAAAAGATGTATAACGAGTTTATTGAAAATTTAATTAAGCGTTAGTATGCCGACAATCCTAAGAGGAACTCACAAAAAAATAATCAAAATAAAAGGTTTGAATGATGAAACCGTATTCCATGACAGCTTTTATGAATTTTTTTTTTTTCAATTTCATTAAAAATATAAGTGAGATATTAACTTGAACCCAATCTATATGCCCACCATTGTATTATTCTACATGAATACTGATGTATATTCAATCTCGGACATTACCAACAATTATGTGAGCATTAATTTACTATATAAACATTTTATTTGATCGATATGCCGAAAAATTTAAGTTCCTTTTTATGCAAAGAAATTTAAAAATTAAAGTTTCTGGTCAAATTCCTAATCCTTCAACCACTTCAAACTCAAGCCGTTGGCACTTCGGTGCGTTTTTTAACCCTCCACAACAACCACAGCATTGCAAATAAAGTTCAGCAACTTTTTGTGCCTTCAATTTGCAGATTTACACTTAATGAGAATGCCAGGAACGTACCAACTGTTGGTTATTTGTGATTTCTATTTGCGCTGCGCGTGTGACGTGTTGCCGAGAGAATGCGAAGCTGCTAAAAAAAGTAGTTGCACGAACAAAGCTACTCATTCAAAAGCAGACGACAATAACAGCAACAACATGCAGTGAGGCAATGAATTTCTCTTCAGATTTGCATCTTCATTTCTATTCATCTGTCAAAATAGTTTGAGCGCAGCGCCACCAACGCCGCCTGCAACGCTGTGGCACGCACAAATAACTGCATATATTTCTTGTTTGTTGTTGTTGCTGTTGTTTGGCTGCCTTATCTCTTGTCATTTGCATTTAACGAAATGAACTTTTTCCTTGCTCTCCACGGCATATCCAACTAAATAACTTTAAATGGCTACTTTAATTTAATTTTATTTCTCAAAAGACGCAAAACGTGTTGTTGCATTCGAAAACGGTTATTTTGTGGCTGGCTTTGCGGTTGAAATGAAGTTTGCAGCTCTTGCAGATTTATCAACAATTTGCGATTTCGTTTTTTGTGCGGCCTCTGCGCATGCGCCTGCGCCTTGTGTGTGTTGTTGTTATTGCAGTCGCATTGCATTGTTGTAAAATGTCAAAAATTTTCATTTTTACAACATTCACTTGTCACGTATCAGCGTTTGTGCGCTGTGAAGGCTGGCCTTGCTTCGATTCCCCTTTGATTGCATCTCATCTAGCATGAGTGTGTGTATGTGGCACATTTGTATGCATTTGTTGTAGTTTTGTCGAGTCAAAGGCGAATGCGTTTTGCATACAAATTGCTTATGACAACAACAACACGTGACGCTAGATAATTGCTAACAACTACCAACAATCGTCATTTCATTCATACTCACACATGTACACATACATCTAAACACATTTCCATATAAAAGTTTTCTTGTTGCATGCAATTTGCTTATTTCGATCGCATTGTCCGATAAGAAGTTGTAATTTTCCAATTTCGTCGAACACTCCGACACACAGTGGCTCTCAAAGTACCAGCACTTCATTCAGCTATAATTTAACACACATACAGACAGAGAGCGTCATACATCATAATTTATGAGGTGCTAATTTTATGTTAATTTGCCGATTTCAATCAGTGTCACTTACAATTGGACGACTCGCTGCTTGTGTGGGGGTAATGACTTTGACTGGAAATTTTGCTTTTGTGAAAATTCGTGAGAAGTCCATTAACGTATACATACATATGTATATGTTCGGTGATGCGCTGTCTTAAGTCCATCAATCATTTGTAAATAACAACTCAATTTGTGGCATTGTCAGCTTCGGTCATCACCGTAATTAGTAGGCACATCATCGCTCTTATTCTCGCTTAGTTTCGGTTAAGTATAACTGGTATATTTTAGGTATATATTTATTTATATGTATACTTATATATACAAGTATGTACCTATGTACGTTGTGACAAAAAAACGCAAAATACTAAATTATTCATCAATATTTATTTTGTCGCCTTCAAAGTAATACCCACCAGATGTAATACGCATACTTGTATACCAACGATTTTGCCAGTGCTCGAAACACTATTCATAAGCACTTTCGGGAATAACCTTCAGCTCCTTCAGCGAATTTTGTTTTATCTCTTCGATCGACTAAAAATGGGTTCCGCGGAACGGCAATTTCAGTTTGGGGAAGAAGAAAAAATCACACGGAACCAAATCTGGTGAATACAGTGGTTGATTGGTGATTTTCATTGCGTTTTTGGCTCGATGCAATGGTGCATTATCATTGTGTTAAATCCATGTTCTTTCACAATTCCGGCCGTTTTCGACGGACGTCCTCACACGAGCACCTCAATTCGGCCAAATAGTTTTCTTTATGGGTATTTTGTTTTTCCGAAACAAATTCATGATACACCCACCCAAAAAATCGAAAAAAATTAGTATCATCTAGAATTATGAACGGGGTTGACCTGCTGTTTTTGGTTTCGGCTCGTTTTTTCCTCTCCATTCCAGTGATTGTTGACTTGTTTGCAGGTGAAACTCATAATCCCATGTCTCATCGGAATATGGGATCGGAATTCATACGATCAAGTATGTCCAAAGTTACCTGTTTGCGTTACTCGTTTTGAAAAAAATTTAGTTTTATCGGCACGAGTCGAGCAAGAACGCGTTTCACAACCAAAATATCCACCAAAATCATTCGTGAGAGATGCGATGTGGGAGTATTACGAAGTTACTTCACTCACGTTTGAAATTTATAAATAAAATAGAGTACATATTCTTACTTACAGTCATATTATTTTCCTCTTTTTCATGATCATTCGTTTTGTTGCTTTCGTTCTTGTAAAGTTGCTGCACATTGCCTAATTAAATACTTCCGAGCCCGCTAACATATTTGATGAATTAAACCAATTTTTGATACCCTCGAGTGAACCGTATTCCAATGAGAGCGTTCTGCTTCAATCGGAATAAATGGTGATGAGATGGGGTGAGGTCTGTTCTAACGGGTGGGCCATCTAACGTTTTAAATTTGAATTATCTATATTTCGACATTGGAAATGTCAAATACCATTCGGTAAGTGACAGATATTCAGTAAAAAGTCTAAAATTTACGAAATGGGTCACTATTCACTAGAAGAAAACTGGGAAATATTGAAAAAAAAACCGAGGATGGTCAATTTCACCGAAGAATCATCTTTTCGGACGAGGCTCATTTCCACCTCGATGGTTACGTTAGCAAGCAGACCTGTTGCATTTGGGGCACAGGACGGCACGTGCCATGCAGCAAACGCTACACTCAATCTTTTACGCCCTATCTTCTAAAATTGCATAATCAGCAAAAGAGGTGATGTGAATTGGCCTCCCAGAAGCTGCGATTTAACTCCGTTGGACTATTTTCTAGGGGGAGTTGTTAAAGATAAATGTTACGCCAACCATCCAGAAACAATTCAAGATCTAAAGTACGAGATTCAAGCTGCTGTAGCTGCCATAAGGCCTGAAACCATCGAAAAAGTATCCCAAAATTGGGTGGACCGGATAAGCTACTCTAAACTCAGCCGTGGTGGTGATTTGTCCGAAATTGTTTTCCACAAATAAATTTCATAAAACAACCCTTTGAAAAATACCAAGCCGTTTTTTTTATTGACTTTTTAAATTTAAAATTTTATATGGCCCACCCTTTATAAGGTGGGTGGGACTAAACTTGTCAGCAACTGTTTTCTAAATAGCTTTAAGCCAGTACTGTGCCAGGTGCTGTCATTATGTATAATTATTACCCCGTGCCTAGCAAGTTAGCATCCCTACGTTTTCCAGCAAAAGCCTGTTTCAATCCCATGAAAGGACCGGACATTCCAGTTGCATATCCTTAAATCGTAATCCTTAATACGTTTGTGGTCGTCTTCAAAAGAGGGGTATCCCATCCGAGGTTGTTGAGTTTTATTAATATGGGGGGTGTTTTTTTTTTGGCGTGGCGGGCACACAATTCTGGGAAAGGATGTTTCGCCTTCTAATTTTAGCTCGCCTTCTAATGGATGTCTTTTGGCTATCCAGAGGATACGTGGTCTAAGACCGAAAGTCGTGAGCTGCTTAAGCCGTACGTAAAATAATCTTTTCTGGCCACTTCCAGGTGAATAGCGCTCAGAGAATTCTTCCTTCACGGGTAGGAAATATATTAATTTGTACCAAATTGTTCAGATTGGGAATGAAGGAAGCAATAGGCGCATATGCACAGCATCGTCAAATCTCGAACTCTACGAAAGTATTATTCTAAAACAAAAATTAGACTATTTAAATACGAATTATCGCTGGAATACTTTACAGATGTTAAACTTAGCATGTAACCGACCATGTTACTGAAAATATTAAGGGCTTTGCTTACAGGTGCCTACGGCTTATCCTCACAGAATCGTGGCCTAATCTTTTCAGCAAGGAAGACCTATTAAAAAAATGGAATCTGGAACCCAGGTCAACTATATAAAGTTAAAAAGTGGAGTTGTATGTGTCACTTACTGCAAGAAGATGCCACGGAAGTTTGCAGCAAGCTCTAGATCATAAACCCAAAGAAATTCGCTTACGAGACCGATCCAAGGCCACGGGGAAGAGAAATGATGAATGCGGAAAATCATTGAAAGAGCTAAATATGCTAGGAATAGATGAACATTTTTCGTTGAGGCTCTAAGCGCCAGTGCGAGATACAGAAAATTATGATGATAATGATATCCTTCAGAAGGAAAGTATTTAAGGTGTGTAATTGAGGGATAGTCTTTAGTCAGAAAACATTAACTTTAATGAGAACATTGCTGTTATAACCCTGAGGGCGAAGTTGAGTCAAAGTGTTAATGATTGTTGTTGTAGTGAAATATAACATAACTCAAATAGTTTTGAAGAATGCTGCAGTGCGCACAGTCCTTAACCGGATAAAACCGGCCCGTTCCAGATACTTCCTAGTAGACCCGACTGCCGCGGGAATGATAGAGCTTTCTTTGTCGGGAAGATTGTTCGGAGAAATGAAAAAGCTTCATATAAAACAGGGTAGTTTGTTTTAAAGTCCAGTTCTTTCAAGAGCCCGACAAAAATTTTGTTAATAAATTACAAACAACTGCCAATAGAATTCTGATTAATTAGGTACCAGGTACAAACACCCACAATTATTAAAGGCAACACTCATTTAACATTTACAATTGAAGGTGTTGTCACACTCGGCCGAGTTGGTGCGGACAACAGCAATGGAGTACCGGCAACAGCGACAGCAGCAGTGCTAACGGCATCGGAAAATATCTTTCCGCACTTTTGCTTTTCTTAATTAAAATTGAAATCTTGAAATTCCACAAATTGCAGTAAGACACCCAAAATGGGCTGAGTAGTTGGCGAAACGACAGATCGGACATACACTACATACACACTGTGTGTATATTAATACATAGGTAAATCATAAATGTGTGTGTGCTCAAGCGGACGTTGGCTAATCGACGGCATTGCTGCCGGCACTGCGGCACAAACGTAACAAGCCAACAAAGAGAGTAGTGGTAAATAGGCAATAGCGACAGAAAACAACAATTGCAACAATAATAATGACAACAACAAACACAATACAGCTGCTGGTGCCGGCAGTGCAGACTTAACGATCTATGCTAATTAAAAACATGCCTCACATATGCGCACCAACGAGGGGCTAGGTGGTGGTCCAGTGGAGTGGACTGTATATATTTCTGTATATATATTATATATAGATGATATGTACATAACTACAAACTTATGTTCGATTATATGCAAATGTGTAACTGCAATTTACGTTTGCATTGCAGAGTCTTAGCTGTCAACAGCTGGAAGCTGAACGCCTCACCTCGGTACCCCACAAGCTTCCCCGCGGCACTAGTAGCAATGGCACTTGCAGAGAGCAAAAACTTTAATTAGGAATTTCAAATATTTTTTCTTTTCAATTTGATATTATTTTTAATTAATGGTTTTCGTTTATTGCATTGAGTTCGGAGAAAAAACTCAAAATTAAGCAATATCAATACGCATTCGATTGTTTCGAAAGCAAGTGCGGAATAACGGTACAATTTTTTTTTTTATAAAAACCAAAAAGCTTATGCAATGCTGTGCCTCAATTAAAATGCGCTAAAAGCTTACAATTTTGCCACAAGCAAGAGCATAATTGAAATATAAATTTGGATATCATTTATGTGTGGTATATACTCGATTTCGTATTGTTGTTGTTGCCGCTTTCGGTTTTCATACAAATTGTATGGATTTGTCAACGGAAGTCCATAGCAAAGTTGATTTTTTCCACAATTTATTAGTCATGGCAAAGGAACTGGCACAACGCCTAACTAGTTTGCAAATCTGCTCGCCAGCTGGCCGCCATCGGCAGGAAGATGCTTTCAAATTGCTAAGAAGGAAATGAATATTTTCGAAAAATTAGCAATTCAATTGCATACATTTATAATAAATGCAAAGCTAAAGTTGGTACAAATAAATGCAAAACGTTTTGTGGTAAACTGTGAAATCGTTCATATTCGGTAAATCTTCGTCGCTCGTTTAAATATGCATACGACCGCTTTCGATTCGCCATTTCTCTACTGCTGTTGTTTTTGTTGTAACAATTATCTAATCCCCGTTTGGTTTGTGAGGTTCAGAAAAGCTTTCATCGAGGTTGTCCAACGGTAGGTTAAGGAAACGTGCTGTTGCGATATTGTGTCGGTCCATAGCGGGTCGGTCGACGGGGTTGGACTATAGAGAGGGATGTTAGATATGTAGGTTTAGCTGAGCTTGTAAGCAGGTGGTTAGAATCATGCGAGGATACGTTGCGTGCTGGACAAATATTTGTTATGTCGGAGTCCATTCTGGATGAGTAGTAGTTTAACCTGCGACAGTATCCCATACGAAGCTGCGCATGGTTCACTGTGAATTCTGGTGGCAATTCGAGCTCGTCGTCAGAAATGGATGGTAGTTCGACTCCAAGTCCACCATTAAGTGAGAGGGAGTCGGTGAAGGTATTAATGACTCCCCTGCGATCAGCGCATATCTGAAGTTTTGTTGCGCCCAAAAACTGATTGACGTAAGGTTTTCAAGTAGGCGACTGCAGGGTTGGTTTCTGCGAAGACAACCCACCAGAAACTGCTTAAAGAAAAGTTCGAAGACATCAAGAGGTATGCCGTAATAGTCCGTTGTACAGTGTTCTAACGTATCTGAAGTTTATTCGTGTGCGTTTCACTGCATCCAAGTGACCATATTGGTATGTCATACTTAAGGACTGCGCTGCTGATGGACTTGTATGTTCTCAACAACGTTTCTTTGTCTCATGTGCCGCGATTTGAAAATTTTTTTACGCCTCTGTACTTTAGCAATTATCGCGGCCGTGTGAGGAGTGAAGAAGCACAAGCTGTCTAGTGTCACAGTTAAAATCCCATAAATCCCATATTAAAGCTCCAAAGGAATCAGAACTGTGGAAGTGTTTTGAGAAGTCCAATTCATCACAAAGATCATGAAAAAATCGAAAAATTGTCTTATAACATTCGTTCGTTCGGCTCTTTTAATGACGTAACATAGATAAAGGTTAAGAACAGTCCATAAAAATCGCCGTGTTGTGACCAAAGAGACGATGACATGTTGAGCTCTTAGTGATCGACTCAACACATTTCGTTAATGATAGACTCGCACCAAAAGGCCTGAATCAGTGAAAGCCAGGTGGAATGGAAATCGCAAGGAAATACATGAGGATCCTACATTCGTCAAACACATCATTGCTGCTGACGAGACATAGGCTTATGAATATTTTGTTGAAACTGTCCAAATGACCAGAAACCGACTAAACTGAAACTCGCACAAAGCACTGAGGGCCATCACAGCCGAGGATTATAACAAGCGTATAGAAACTTGAATTAATCTTTCCCATGCGATAATAAGGATTTTTTATCTACTTAAATGTTATATTTATTGGACTCGTCATATACACACAAAAACTCGTACGTCAGGCGGAAGTATTAGATGATCCAAAATGACCCAGAAACACGTAGACATTCCACATAACAAATGGCAGCCACATTTCCTTCGGCCACATATTCACTTAAACATATTTTCTCTTGTTATTTAATATTCCCCACACGTTGGTCCTTTGGCAATACAAATGTAATCTATTTATGTGCAAAAAAAATGGCAGCGGCATTTCACAAAGCAACCTCACCGTCTGCCAACAAGTTGTGCATTTAATTAAAAGTCATACACAAATGCATAAATACTTACGAGCGTCTGTGAGAGCGCCTAGCTGCGTTATCTCCGCTAGCCTTTTGTCTTTGCGTCGGGACCAACATGTGTGGCAGGCAGTTCATTCACAAAAGCACTCGCAAGTATGCCTGTGTGCATTCGAAATAATCATGCACACAAATCATTTAGAGTCGCCTCGTAACTTCACAGTTACCCCTTTTCCTGCTACCATGCCACACACTGCCGACGTGTGGCGACATGAGGCACAACAAATTACTGAACTACACGAAATCAGCAAAGTGTGAAATTAATGCGTCCACAAACACTTGACAGCCGCATTAGTCTTCGAGACAAACGGGCCCACGCAATCACAGTAGCAACAGTCGGCGGCGGCAATTTCACTCATCGTTTGGCTGCTGCGATACACGACGCCCCTCCAGCGTCCAGCTACCCGACAAGTAGTGGCGCTTTAAAGCCAAAGACAAAGAGAGAAGGAATCAAGTTGGCTGGAAGGACCGGCCAGTCGGACAGACCGCAAGAATTTATTTGTGCAAAGAATATGTCAGCGCCTACACCAAAAAATATTTGTGGTTAGCGTTGACCGAAAAAACCGTTGACTAATTAATTTTTTCTTTCATCCTGTCTTCCTGCTCGACATTCTAACTGAAAGACGCACATGTCATGTTTTTACTTGAATTTATTAAATAGACAGCCACTTAGTAGCCTTTGACTCGCCACAAGCTTCCTACGTGGTTGGTTGCTTCACTCACTGTCATCATGGTTCGCAAGTAGCTAGACAGACTATTTGTAACGGTTGCAATATGTTTGTGCTAGACGCGTGCAGTTAAGACTATTAATTGTGCTCTTGTGGAGAGAGAAGACACAGATAAGGTGACAAGCCTTGAAAGGGGTAACAAATGCTATACGACTTTGAGCAGGCAGGCTGGAAAATGTGAAGCGTTTATAAAGGAATGCCAGTATAAATTTTTGTTGGACCCAACCTTCAAAGGATGCTTTGCGTCATTTTCAAAGCAGACGGGTAATTTATTCACTAAATATAGCAATCTGAAAGACGTAAGTTTGATTATCTGAAAAAATAACTGAATCAAAAGAAATTTCGATGATGATGGTAAGTAGATTTTGAGTGCTTCCGGACTTTACGAATGGCCAAGTAACCGTTCCCTCGTGATGTAAAGAATTTTGTTTATGCTATTTGAGTACCGAAGACCAAGAACAAATGGAATTTCTTTTCAAGCCAGGCGGACGAAATCACCAACAAATTGTTGACTGTAAAATGGAGTTTCTCTAGAGAGCGGATACTCTAAGGATGTCAATGGGACGTAGAGAACAAAAATATGAAAAATTTGGGAATGCGCCAGCTCTGTTAAAAGTAGGTGTCTAGCCAGCGGTTCAAAATCAGACAACTTGTTGATTATTCTGAGCAGTGTTTGGAGCTGTTAAAGCATAATAAATCTAAATTTGTGCCATTATCTTAAAAAAGGCTTCATGACTTCAAAGATACTTATATTTCATTAAGACAATCTGTTGTGTCATTAAGCTGAAAGAAACATCAAACCGATTATTCTTATCTTGTGTCAAGTCCATATTATTGTAAAACAATTAAATATACTGGAATGGAATGCATCTTGGCTTGCGGTCTTTCAAAGTCCAAGTCGTGCAATCACTAACGTCGAACAACCCTCAAGGGCGTCGGACGTTAATTGAATGAGCCCAAAACAAAGCCACATATACCGTTCTTCAAAAGAAAATTTTGTTTAGCGAGGAAGCTCAAGTCGTTACATTCCCAAAAAGTCTCTGTATGTGGTGCTCTATGAACAGAGGGAATCAAGATTCATATTTCTTTAAAAATGAAACCGACCATAATGTTGCGATCAATAGGGAACGCTATAGAGCTATGATTACCCACACTCTTCATATTATCATCAGTTGAAGAGGTCAAAGGCCGTTCAGAACAAGGCATGTTTTCAATGATCTCTCGACCGTCTTTGAAGCCTTTGGGCCACTCAAAGGCTTGTTTTTAGATAATAAAAAAAAAAGAATCCCATAAGCCTTTTCCAAAATTCGCAACGAGCTCGCAAATTAAATTTGGTTAGAAACATAAAATTTGAAACAAATTCTTTGTTCGATATTTTTATCCATTGTAAAAATCGCCACCCACAGAGGTGAACCGACTTCAGTAGGTGCTGTAAACAAACTAGTCTACAGATCGCGCTCATATTTGGTACAGTACTTACGAACTGTTCTGCAAACTTAGCAAAGTACACTATTTTGAAATATCATTTATCCGGGGAATTTAAATTCCAATCGCGTTTACTCTTTTGTCACAATGTATGGCTGATATTATATTCCTTTGTGAGTACTAAGTTTGGAGAGCTGAGTTTGGCCTTAATTTTTTCTGAAATAAATACCTACTTTTGCAAAAAAAAAATATAATTTACAATTCCAAGCAAAAATTAAAGCTGCTTAAGTTTCTATTATACTTATTTCTTCGAGTTTCCCTGAAACTAAGCCTATTACCCCTGGCTATAAATGAAGCACAATGAGTTATTACAGAGGTTTTTATATATTAGGCTCTTTTGGAGCCAAAAACACAAAATTTCTGCAAAAAACA
This sequence comes from Bactrocera zonata, assembly GCA_037783105.1. Classification (NCBI taxonomy): domain Eukaryota; kingdom Metazoa; phylum Arthropoda; class Insecta; order Diptera; family Tephritidae; genus Bactrocera; species Bactrocera zonata. Next base: position 481,486 of record JBAWJQ010005196.1, on the reverse strand, counting down.
GCAAATAATTCAAACTTAATTCTTTTATTGCTCGAAAAGCTGCGCAATCATGATTAGTCATGCCTCTTAATTGCGCTGCGAATTTGGCAAAAACACCAACTTAAACATTACTAAGCAAATTTTAAAGTATAAATCGTAAGAACTTAATGGGCAACTTCTTTACGAAAAAATTTCCGACTTCTCTGTGGTTTTGAGTGTCACTTGGGTGCTGCCTGGAGCTGCAAAGCAAAAACGCCACCAGAAAAAGTAGAGTCAGTGGCATATTACGTGTAATTTATGTTGTTATTTAGACATATGTTATACATATGTGCTTATGTATTCATGTACAATTTTAGGCGCGTTTCGCCGCCAGCCATTTGTGTCCGAAAGTTAAAAATTGTATAATTAAAATATAAGCCTTGCCTCCAGGCTAGCTTTCATGCTTATAAAGTATACATATCTACAACTATATAGTACACATATCTACATTTATATAGTTGTATATTCATGACCTGTGTAGTCCGCGCGCATGCTTACAAGTGATTAAATACTTACAGCCGTAAAATTAATAATAACATACCTGTGCTTTTTCCCTCCACATTTAACGCTGGCTGTCCGCCTCCATTTCATTGCCAAAGCGGAAAGGCCAATCACTAGTCAAACGCATTGCTGCCGGTGCACAGTTGCCCTTTTTGCGCCCACAGCTGCTGCGCATGCGCCGACACGTGTATTTTTGATGTCTTTAGCTACTAAATACACTTGTATGTATGTATTAATGTTTGCGTAAATGTTTTCTTATTTGTTTATTTTCCTCTGTGTATGTATATTTATTGGTGCTTATCTCGTTGGCTTTTCCGCCGTTCATTACCGTTGTTGCAACGCAATATTTGTGCAACCAAACTTGCATCCGGGCCACCGGTGTTCATTCATTCGACCCTATCGCTGCTAATTGACACGACCTCAAGCTTAATCCATCGCTTTTGACTTAACCATGCACAAGCAGGTAATGATTCAGCCCTTTTGCCGGTGGCCAGCGTTTAATGATGGTCTTCGTTGTCACTTTTGATTTCTATTTAATTTCTACTTTTTTTATGAATATTTAATCAATCACAAATATATTTAGACATATTTGGGCTTAGAAAAGCCTTTTGCTATATACTAACTGTATATTTACACACACATACAAATAAAAAAAAACGTGTAAATTAAAATGAAATTGAAAATCAGTGTCGATGTATTCGACAATTTCCGTCATGAGAATCAAAAAACTGCTCATCTCAGTTCGAATTCATTTATCTCGCTCCGACTCTGTGGTCAACGTACACAAATCAGAGAGAGTCAGTGAAATTCTTATATATTTACTGTATTGACATTACTAATTGCAGCAAATGTAGAGAGAAGCAAGTGTAAACGTTAACATCGGTTGCGCCGACGCCATATACTCTTCACAAATAAAAAAGTTCTCATGCAACAGTTTTGCATTGTACGATCAGTTTAGCTAGCTATATGCTATAGTGCTCCGATCTGAACAATTTTTGTGAATATTGTACCGTTATCTCAGACAATCATCCATGTTGAATTTCATGAAAATACCGCGTCAAATAAAAAAGTTTTCCATACAAGGACTTTATTCCGATTGTACAGTTTATATGGCAGCTATAAGAAATAATGCTTCGATCAGAACAAATTCTTCCAAGATTGTGTCTATGTCTTGAATAATAAATGCTGCCAAATTTCGTAAAAATATCTTGTTAAATAAAAATTTTTCCATACAAGGACTCAATTCCTATCGTTCAGTTTGTATGACAGGTATAAGCAATAATGCTTAGATCTGAACAATTTCTACGGAGATTATATCTATCGCTTAGGCAATGAGTGCTGCCAAGTTTCGTGAAAATATATAGTCAAATAAAAAAGTTTTCCATTAACGGCTTTATTATGATAGATCAGTTTGTATGACAGCTATATGGTACAGTGGCCCAAAATCGACGAATTTAACCAAAAATTAGTAGCTTCTTAGAGAGAGAGAGAGAGAGAGAGAGAGAGAGAGAGAGAGAGAGAGAGAGAGCAGAGACGCAAAGTTTCGGAGGAATATCCAAACAGAAGAGGAACTAGTTCGCGTGTATATAAGTAGATAGACGAACGGATGGACCGCCAAATAAACGGATAGACCGATAGATGAACAAACAGCCAGCCATAACTAAATCTATTCAGCTCGTCACGCTGATCATTTATATACATATATATATATTCTTGGGTCTTTGACGCTTCCTTCTGTGTCTTACAAACTGCATGGCAAACCTAATATACCCTGTTCAGGTTATAAAAACGTCAAATAGCGTTGCCGCCGCACTAAAAACATGTATCAGCAACAGACAGCAACAACAACCCGCGCCAACAATGTGCGTAATCAGCAGCTGAAATACTTCCACCACATCACTAAACTACCGTTAGCCAGATTGCAGCCATTTCCTCATGCAGTTTTTTCTCCTCCTCAGTTACCAAACACTTTCATAACAAATAACGGTATTTTCGCTTATTATTTTTGTTGAAAAAGTGCGTCTCGTTATCTGCGCGTGCGCAAACATTTAAGTTTTTCATGGCGACGACGATTAAAAAGCATGTCCGTTAAATGAATGCCGCCAATATTATAAGAAATGGAAATGAAAATTGCAACCTGACTAATTTATTAATTGCTTTGATAGCGTATTTCAGTAGCAAAGTTGCATAAAAATAATAATGATTTTTTTTCAAAGGCACCCTAATTTTGTACTAATTTACAGGGTATTTCAATGCGAGAATGAAAATTAAAATGTATTTAATGGAAGAAAACTTGGAAACTCGAGAAAAATAAACTGGATCCCGGAAGTACAGTCGAGTTCCCTTAGATAATCAGCAGAGTAGGTAGCAGGTTGGTTGCAAAGGTCCTAGAGGTAGAATATAGAGTTTAAAAATTATCATTATATATTCCCAAATTTATTATAAAGATCAAATATTATCATAGTTATTTACCTTTGTCTCCACTAACTAAGGATTTATACGAATTCTTCTCGTAAAAAAAACAGGAAGACTCTACCACAATCCACTTTGGAGAAATTGAAGTGGAAAAAGAAAAAGGAATAACTGATCTTTCCTTTTGAGGGTAAAGATAAAGGACGCTCCGTAATCATACTTAATATTAATAATCTTTAGCTAATTTTCAAGGGCGGATCAGTATTTTTGAAACATAATGTATTTATTCCTTTTCGAAGACCTGACTTGTTTCCTTATAGTATCTTTATATAAGTTTGACCAAAAAAAGTATACACCATCGAAATGGGAGCAAAATTTTGAAACAGAAAAACAATTTTGACAGAAATTAACAATGAGGTTTTCAATTAGTAATTAAAAACAAATTTCAAAATTCGAAAACAACTTCGAGTTACTTCGAAAAACGGTGAAATTTATTTCTTACTCAATTTGATCCAATACCCGAGACGAGTGTTGTATATACATAGGTATTAATCGTCCCAAGAATAAAGATTTAAGGCAGTTCAATTTTTTGCTTTCGATAATTTATAGTAAGGTACCTACGCTGATCTGTCATCTTTAAAATCATGAACTCTGCTTTTTATGTCATTTTAATATAAATACTAAAACTTTACGATTTCTGTCATCAACTCCATATTTTTTAAACGAATTCTATAATATTGAATGCTATAGCGTAATATCACCCATATTTAGGAGTCGAAATAACGAACCTATACAATGGTGTTTCCTAGAAGTTTCCCTTCAAGCATGAATGAGTGGATACAATTTATCGCTTATTTTTGAGATACGTAATAATTCAAAAATTCTTATTATCCTCGAAGAAATATACTTTAGTACTTCACGGTGTATCATAGTTTCGAACCGACACTAAATCTAGAATAATAGGCGATTTCTCATATTCGAAAACTCTTTTAAAATACAAAAATATCTTGCCATATGTAAAAGACTCAAAGTTGCGATTATTTGTGAACTTGTGGAACACTCGTTCTCACGTTGTGACTGTAGTATATTCGTTTATATTTATAAGGACTAACAACTCATGAGCCTACTGCATAAATACTATCACCCTTTACATATAAAATATATCCGTGTCAACACCCAGTTTTTATTATGTAAATATTTTACTTCACTGACAAATAGCTTGAAGGAAATAGTCTGCTGGCATTGAGCCGGAAATATACGAGACAGTTGAAGTGCAAATGTTTTAAGCAATTATCATTAATGTCTTTCAAAGTTCGAACTGGAAACTAAGCGGCACACTTTTTGTGTTATTTGCAAATAAATAATATTTTATGGGTGTCTCCAATCCGTTACAGATGAGGAATAACCAAGAAAGACAGGTTTTGTGAATTGGTTTATTATTTTATTTTATTGAAGTATTACTTATTAATAAATTTACAGACAAACTGGGAAACTAAGGGAACTGGCTACTTAGGCCTTTGTTCCAAACTTGGTTTTTAATATTTGGTTAACTGCAAGATTAACAAAAAATCAAGAGCTTTACTCTTTAGTTCGATCCTTTAGATCAAATCGATTCAAAATATGCCATAAGAATATATAGTATTACTCTATTACTTCAAGGGTATCTTAGAACTCGTTTGATACTACCGTAACTTGTGTACTAGCAAGTATATAATAATTAAGATAATAACAACTTTAATATTAAAATTTCATTAATACTATTTTACACTGTTAAAGTTTATGTTCTTGTCATCATAAAGTTCAAGTTTGATCCAGTTCGTGACTGCTCATTTGGATATACTAATAGCATATTTCCATTTGTGTCTACTTACCCTTACGCAAAGCCATTCAAGTTTGCAAATATTACAAACAACATTTGTTTATTCACTTCGTTAAACAAATATTATTATTTTGATGACGTAAACTCCACACCCTGAGTTAACAAATCGAGAGTAAAAGTGACTTAAAACTACTCTGTTTTGTGCGTTTATTTTTTACATAGAAGTAAATAGTGCAAACACTTTTTGTTGACCTTGAACTCAGGCGAAAAATAATATGGAAAGTGAATATTGAAAAAAAAGTCACGAGATAGGTAAAATAGTGTCATTCTGAGTATATTTATAGAATATGATACAAAAAGTCAGTACTCGCAAATATTAATAATAACATTATAACTGTTACTGAGGCCGAGTATTTACATAAGTATTTCATGTAACAATAGTTAAACAAAGACTTCAAAAATTTCACAAGATATTTATATTGATTTTACTGTGTATAAGATTTCTTTATTTAGGATGTAACGTATACGCCTCGTCGGTCTTTTCAGCTACCGATTAGTTAATTGTTAATAAAAGGACAATATACCTAATAACAGATATTTGTAAAATTCTAAAATACTTCCTGAAAATCTTATTTTCTGGATTTTATACAAAAAGTTTTGCAAGCAGATCGCTGTTTGATATAAATTCTACTGACGCTTTAAGATCCTAAAACTTGAATTACAAGTCACAAATGTAACTATAATTTTATAAATATTGTGACATAAAAGTACCGGGAAATTGTAAATAAAACGCAAAATATTTAATTATCAAGGGGGTATTCTAGTCTAGAAATCAAATTTTGGGCAGTTTTTTGAACCAAAAAATATTTTTACTATCCATTTTTTTATGGTGTTTTTATAGATTTCTTAAGAATACAGAAAAAAAAATTTACAAAAAAATATTAAAAATTAAAATAATTAGAGGGGGGAGAGACAAGTGTAAAAAAATGGCGCATCCTGGTGACATTGATCCTGACTCTCCTGGTGGTCTGAAAAAAAAATCAAAAAAAATCCTAAACAGTAAGGATGCTGTTGTAGTCCCTACCTCAGGGAACACGAAAAAAAAAAATTTTTGAAAAATGGTGACTGCCTGAAAATAAAAATCATTTTTTACGTTTTTTTTTAATTCCTGAATTTTTTTTAATATTAAAAACAAAAGTTTCGATACGATGCTGGTAGGAACGATAAAGGATTATATAAAGAAGGTTCACACAAAATTTCAAGTAAATCGGTTGTATAGAACTTGAGATAATGTCGGTACCGTGTGGAAAAAAGTAGTTTCGAGAAAAACGCGTTTAAAGTTTTTCGCTATACGATATTCGCTCAACCGGTCTAGTTGTCACGTCACTAAAATAGCTATAACTTTGAAAATAATTTGAGTTTTGAAAAGTCCTTTTATAGAGATATTTTTGAATATCAAAACTATCGAATTATGAACAAAAAAAATTTTCGATTTTTTCAAATTTCTAGAGTAGAATACTCCCTTAATCAATATTTATTTTGTCACCAATGATTTTTGCAGTCATTCGAAACACTTTTCATAAACACTTTTTGGGACGTCCTTCAGCTCCTTAAGCGAATTTTGTTTTATCCCTTCGATCGACTGAAAATGGATTCCACGGAGCGGACATTTCAGTTTGTGGAACAAGAAAAAATTCCACGAAACCAATTTTTGGTGAATACGGAGGCTGATCGCTGGTATTCAATGCATTTTGGCTTTAAATTCGGTCACAATCGCTCAAGGGGATAGTGCGTTATTATCGTGTAAAATCCATGAATTGTTCTTCCACAATTACAAATATCGAAACAAGCAGTGAGCATCATCTCGATTTCTGAGCGTCTTTGTCGAGGTTTTTTCGGTTTCGGCTCGTTTTTTTCTACCATTCTGATGATTGCTGACTTGTTTCACTGTCAAACTCATAAACCTTTGTCATCGGCAGTTATAATGCTCTCCGTGAGAGATGTCGAGTTCTCTTGCCATCGCTCTAACACTTGCCTGACGATTTTTAAGCATCATATCTTCACTTTTTTAACATTTTCAGCAATTAAAGGGGGCCAAGATCGTCCAGAACTTGACATGTCTTCAACGATCTCTCGCCCGTCTTTGAAGGCTTTATACTCGTAGGCTTGTGTTTTTGATAAAACTGAATCACCGTAAGCCTTTTCCAACATTTGCAATGATTCCGCACACAAAATTTGGTTAGAAAAAGAAAATTTTAGGCATTTTTTTTGTTTTTCTGAGGGCTAGTTTGGATGTTACCTAAGAAGAATTAGTTCTAGGCTAGTTCGGAGCTAGCTCTGTACTGGTTAGGGGGGAATTCTATCTTCTTAGTCAATTCTTCTGTCATTTTACTGCCAAAAATATTAATTAGCTTTCTACCGATAATGCTTCCTAGATATCTCTGCATGTGGTTGGTTTCAGTATCGCCTCAATGGATTCAATGGAGCTTCACAGATCTTCTTAGTGTCTAGTACTTTCGCTGGGAAAATGGTAGCTCAGTTTTGTATTTGAATAGGGAGAAAGAGCTGTCAAGATACTTGAAGTATAGCCCCGCCGCTATTCCGCACTCGATTTTGAAGCCTTCGATAGAGATTGGGACAGTATCCTACTTCTTCATTACTATTTTTTTTCTCCATTATCTTTTACTTATATAAATCTATAGAACCTAGCTGAAGACATGAAGAAATATGCACACCTATGCACTTATTGAGGCATTGGCTTGCCACGAAATAAAATTCTGGCGAAAACAATTTTAGAAAAAAAAAAAAAAAAAAAATACAACTTTTATCAAATAAATTGCCTTTTAAGAGGTTGAACTACTTGGAACATAAATAATTACCGTTATTTCACAATCCAATTCTTACCGTTATTTGTTCAAAAACAATTTATTACGACTTCCATTTTCTTTGGCCGTGTAGACCTGCCCAAATTGCTTGTGAAATTCATGATTTAAAATTAAAATGCAATTTCTGACAATTTTCGTGCTTTGACTCAGCCACACGTTAGAACTTGAGGCATGGAAATCCAAGGCGAACTCTACTTGCAACCGGATATGTGTCTGTGCAAATTACAATATCACGCAAATAACAAATAAATTCTCGAAAATAATGCAAAGAATCATCATAGCTTTGCCATGCATTTAACCGAAATCATTTGCATGTGTCTACAACAATAAAAATGCTTGTGTGTGTGTATGTGTGTGCAACACACATAAATTCGGCCAGCATTTAGTTGAGCTCGTAAAATCGCATGCGAGGAATTTAATTTCGCGCTGAAATAAGCGAGGGCGGTGATTTTCCCAACCACAACAATAACAACAATGTGTGCAAAGAACAATCTGTAACCGAAGTGAAGACCGAAAGTCGTAAAGTGGCTTAAGTGGAGTTTAAGCACCCGCAAGTGCCACAAGCGCCACATGGTGATCCCTTGAGCAATGAACGACTTGCTGGCAACACTAGCACTGAGCAAGAGGACATGCGGCCACTTTTGTGTGCATATATATGTGTATGTATGTGTTTGTTTTTGCATTCATTGCATGTGTTGCATGCACATCGTTCCCAACATTTGTGGTGGCAAGCGCGCTGAGCAATTCACCGAACACCGCTGCGGCGCTAGCAAGAACTGCAGCAACAACAACAACAACAACAATTGCAAAAAATAGCGCCAACAGTTTTTGTTATGCATGACAACTGCTGCGGCAGTAAGAGCGATAAAGTAAAGGAGTATTTTAATTCTTGCATGTGCACACGCCTTGGATTATTTCCCTCTTATTTATGCATTTTGCAGTTGTTGGTGCTTTTTATTTATTTATTTTTTTCTTTTTTCCACTTCGTGTGAATATTTTTACGATCGCGTGGCGGACAAAAATCAATTTGCGCCTGTCTAGACGAGTCGAAGGAGGGCCAAGTAGCAAAACAGAACACAATAACAACAACAACTTGAACTACAACTACTTTTAACCGCTCGCCGGCTCTCCACCCACTCGTTGACACTCTTTCTTCAAATAAACAATATCACCCTTTGTGTGCTGGTCAAGCGCCGCCGCGCCACGCAGGACATGCTTGGACAAATCACAACAAAAAACGTGTCTTTAAAATGAAAAAATGTGGAAAAAAATGCAAAAAAAAAGTGAAAAGCTGCGCTAGTCTGAGGAAAGTGCCGACAAACAATGGCAAAGAGACGAGCAATTTTCTTAATTGGAAAATTATGGCGCTCTTGACCGTGACCCCTTATTTCGTTGAATGCAGGATGGCAGCACTCACACTTGGTAATCAGCGCGGGTGTCAAGTTCAAGGGCGTTTAAATCAGCCGTTTTACACTTAAGCACTTAAGCCCTCCATTAATTAGGCGCTATTTAAACAATTTAACTGTCAAAAGGTGTTCCTGAGCGCTTTAAGCTGCTATTATAGAAATGTATTTACATATAGCCTTTTCCCCCTTGAATATTTAATTTTCTTTGAATTGCACGCATGCATTATTCTCATTTCCTTTCTGTGAGCGATAAGGCTTAGGGACAAGCCCTGACTAATTCAGCTTTGTTTCAGCGCAAAGTGTCACGAAAGCTTATCAAATGCGCACGAATTGTTTGAAATGCAAATTTGAGCGTCAAGTCCTATTACTTTTGTATAAAATTTCTGCACATAATTAAAAGCACGCTAAGAAATTTATTTTATACTTTGTGATCTACGAAAAAAAATTGGAAAATTAAGATTTCCAAAGGTTTGTTTAGAGAACAATGATTTTTTATTCGAAAAGGGTTTGGAATCAAGCAAGTCGAAGCCGGCATAGACATGACAGATTTTAAATTTTCCGTGAGTTCTTCAATTTGCTCATTTGTCAGAATTGACGATATCGGACCATTATAGGATATTGCTGCCACACAATCTGAATAATCAAAACAAAAAAGTCCATGTAGGGTAAACTTTTAATTTGAACGGAAATGTTTACAAAACTTGGCTTGGATTGCTGCCCATAACAATAGTATATTTCCAATGTATTGGGTAGTCGAAAAAGTCGAAAGTTCTAATCAAACTTCTACTTATTTTTTTTTTTATATTTATAATACATAAACAAATATGTACCATTGCGGTCAACAACGTTTTGCCATTTTTCCGCTAGAGACATTATTCCATCAGTGTAAATCGAAATTTCCAGAACGGAAGCAAGCGAACCATTGTTATGATACAGGAATGGCATTCTTCCCTTTTTATACAAAATTTTCAAAATATAGCGAATTTCTTCATTATGTTCAATCTTTTTTGAACAGCTGTAACTTTTTTTCAATTTCCTCGAATTTTTGGGTTAAATGAAGCTTAAAATCTCACTTTTCCAACATTATATCGTATGACGCAATGTGATTGGTATCACTGGAGATATGCGACTGCAACACATCTATTGACAAAAGACGAAATTACTTTTTCGACTGCCCAATATTTTTCAGATCAGGGCACTGTGGCATATACATAGCTGTCAAAAATCACGTTCTTATATGGAAATTTATTTACATTGTATGTAAAGGGCATTATTGCTTCGGTGCAACCGAAGTTAATATTTTTTCATGTTGCCTTTTGAGCTATTCGGTGAAATAACAATTTCTATCAACCAACTAAACCACCAGAACACCTTTAACCTTCTTTGAAGCATTTTAGCTGAAAAAATTCTCCCTTTATTATTTTGGTGTTTGGTTTTGTTTCATCTAGATTAGCTACCAAAAGCATCATTTATTTCATACTGTTATATTTTTCTTCCGTTAGCAATATTTTATTGAATTTGATTAAAAGTCTTCAAGGATACTTAAACAGTCACCAAATTTTAGCGAACTGAAGGCAACTAGTATTCTCGCCTTAGGATCTTAAAGCGGCTCAGATTTTTATTTTTTGTGGCCTTTGTGATGTTAATATGAAAGACCTACTTATTAACATGAGTTTAATATCGAGCAACTGCAATTGAAAACAAGAGCTACAGAGGACTAAAAGATCTGGGTTTGAAAAGTATCTGAGGTTCACCGATAGAAGATTCTATTAGAATTCTAAAGTTCTTGACTCAAGATAAATAGGATTCGCTCTCTATAAACGATACAAATTTCCCTAGTCGTGTTTGTCCAAATATACCAACAAAAAGACGGGATGTTAAAATGATATAGAATACTCATATATGACCAAAATGGATTCAGTTTTTTTTTTTTATACAGATAATTTATGCCATTAATGATTTGAAGAAAATGTCAGCCAAAGTCCATTTTGTTCAAAGCTCCATTTGCATATCTCCACCCGTTTATGCCAATTTTAGATGACCCGGTGCAGCATTTCAACTGAAATTTCGGTTCTTGTGCACGGAATGTTGTCTTCAAGCTCTTCGAGAGTTGCTGGCTGATTGGCTTGTAATTTAACAGATCTTCTGAGAAAATAATCTAGAGGCGTTAAATCGCATGATCTTGTCGGACAGTTGACTGAACCACTTGTCGAAATTAACGAGTTGCCAAACATTACACAGGTTGAGACGTGAAACATAAAGCGGCGCACCGTCTTGTTGGAAATAGAGATTGTCCGCGTCGATTTCATAAAATTTCGGGGAAAAAGGTCATGTTATAATGCTTGTTTTTGATGATAACGACATTTCCTGCCTCATTTAAAAAGAAATAAGGTCCACAAATGGCGTCATATCACAATTCGTACTAAACGGCGAGTTTTTGGGGATGCAATTAAGTTTCCTAAACCATATAAGGTTTTTACTCATCCCAAAAGCGACAATTTTGTTTGTTTGACGAAGCTATTAAACCAGAAAAGGGCTTAATCTAAATAGATCGTGTTCGGTGCGAAGAGCTCTTACAGTAGCCACCGGAGAACGTGGATTTGCTTAATAATTTTGAACAATTTCCAAACATTGTACCAAAATAAAACGTGCCATTATGAACTCAAACCTCATTGAACACGCTGACAAAATTTGGCATGAAACCGTGAGGAAATATGGCCGCCAGGAATTGTCAAAATCACATCATCTTTATGGGTAGACTTTGTATTATGAGATGGCAAAATTCCACTAGGTGCTTCCGAGTTGTTTTAGAGAAAGTCTGCTTGAAATATGTCCGCCGCGAATATCGCATAAGAAGCAATGAAACTAGTTGTGTACTGAGTAACATACTAGAGTGTTTTGAACACCTTTTCTATCAGTACCGTTTGACTGTATCATAGGCTGCCAATAAGTTAGAGACACCAAAGAAGCGCATCGGTTTACCCGCACGCCTGAATTGTTGCCAACTAGTAATATTGTGGGTTCAAAGAATTTTTTTTTAATGATAGAAAGTACACCTACTTTGAAGCGCTCTCAATGATTCAAACGACTTGCGATTATGTTCTGTCATAAATACTTCTTTGGCATTCATTGAGAAATTTATTAACGAAAACTTAGCATCCATTTATTGACAGACAAAAAAAAAATGCAAAATAAAAGAAACTACTTTGGCCTCGACCAAAATTGCTTAGACAATTGACATGCAAATTTTGAAAAATATTAGATAAATTTTGTAAGATAAAAAAAACTGGCAATTTTCAAATTTTAATTACTTTGAATAAATTATCAAACATTTGCGAGTTTTTTGCCCTGAGGCATTCTCGGATTTCGCAAATGTTGCAAATGCAAAAATATTCTTGTGAAACTCGTATAATTAGCACCTGCGATTGCGCAACGTTGCCAGCTACGCAACAAACGGTAGCCAAATGCTTTTCAAGTATAAACCGGTGATTAAATTACATTTATTGCAACTCAGCAAATTTTCTTGTCGCCTTCTTTGACTTTGCTTACTTTTGTAATTATATTTTTAAATTTTTTTTTTGTTTTTTTTTCTTAATATTATTTTTTTTAAATTTTTTTTTCTTTTTTTTTCATTTTTTACTATGGTTAGCGGCATAAAATTTCAAAAAATGTGAAAAGTAATAAAACAACATTCTAATCTGCCCCAGACATTGCGCACGTTCACGCAAATACTTGCAACATTTGCAGATCTTTGTTGTTGCTTTGCAATTAAGCATTTTAGAACACTCCGGCGTTTGTTGTGATTCAAGAACTTGGAAAAGAACGCGCGTTTTGACAGCGCCACGCTTTAGCCCGCCCCAGCCGCAAGCGTGGCATGACCAGCATTAAGCTACAACTTGCAACATTTTGTGTGGCATACAATTTTTCGAACCCTTCTTACTGTCTACAGTATTTAAATTTTCTTTTTCAATGAGTTGCCAATTCTCATTCAAATTTCGTGTTTTTTGCGAAGGCGAAAATTATGTACTATTGATTGTGGGCTTTTTGATTAACAAAACTATTGCCACATCCGTTAAAACAGCAGAAAGGCGTGCTAACACAATTTGATTAACAGTTGTTGCTACAACAAAAGCAAGCACCAGCAATTAAGTATGCTAATTAAATATGCAAAAATATATAATGATATACAGAAATGTCTATATGTTTATATTTACATATATGTATATAAGTATATGTATGTGCATATCACATTTAAATATATAGTATTGCCCAAAGCATTTCGCACATAAATTGTTTTAATTCACGCCAACATCATCACCTAAAGTCTGTGATTTTGTAACCTTTCCGGTTTGCGACCAGACAGCTAGACAGTTAGCCGCTTTTGATGAAGGCATTCAATTAATTTAATTTTTGATTTGACATTGAGCAGATTTGACGGATTGTTTTGTTATCTTCAGGCGGACTTGTATCTATTTTTTGCGTAATAACAACTCTGATTTGCAGATAAAAATAATTTTAGTATTTGGTTGGATTTCCTAAAAAACAAACAAGATTAAATAAGAGCTTTGTTTTATGAAATATGATTTGATGGTGGTTTTTTTAAATACAATTTTTTTTTGCATGTAAAGGGTGATCCATTTCGAGATTCCCTACTTATTACTTTTAAAGAAAAAACACAGAGCCTTCAAATTTTTATGGGGAACGTCTATTGTCATCCGAAAGAACATTCTTCGGCATTATTTTTTGAAGATTATCTCTTCCAAATGAGTTGAGTCCACGTTGAGTACAATTTTCTTTGACTCGTTCGAGCATTTCGACTGGGAGCTGGCGGATAATACTCATGATGTTTTCCTTCAAGGCCTGAATCGAAGCGGGATTGTCCGCATAGACTTTGTTATTTACTTATCCCCACAGGAAAAAGTCCACCGGTATGATATCACACGATCTTGGTGGCTAATCGACCGTCCCAAAACCTGAAATTATCCTCGATGATCGGATTGTTCTCTCAATAAATTCATTGATTGATGTGATGTGTATGAATTGGAGCTGTCTTGTTGAAACCAAATGTTGCTGAAATTGAGAGTTCCAATTTCAGGCATCAAATAGGCGGTTATCATGTCGCAATATCGTTCGGCATTGGCACACCACACCAAACCGTTTTTTTTTTTTTTTTTTTTTTTGTGAATGAAATGTCAGCTCTTCAATCTCTTCAGGTTGCTCTTCGTCCCAAATACGGCAATTTCTTTTATTTACATACCCATTGAGCCAGAAATCGACTCTTCACGGTCTTCGTATACACTCCGGGTGATATTTTTCTTTCACTGTAGACTGGAATGGGTCTATTCTATCGATTATTATCCAATAATGAATTACTGGTTCTCAAGATGGGTGATGATGTTGCGAGTAGTACGCTGAGAGGGACGATTATGTTGACCATATGTTGAGCGATTTGTGCGAAACACATTCTTTACGGAACGTGAATTTAAGTATGCTGTGAACAAGTATCTTCCTTAGCAACATAGTTCGAATAGAGTATAACTTTCTAAACAATTTTCCTTGAGATATCCCGATCCGCAACTAAGTGTATCCAGTATCGCACGTTCTTCTCGATTACTCTTTCTATCATTATTTTCTTTAGTCTGATTTAGTTTCTTCAAGAGTTTTCTCGGTGCTTTTCAATTTGGTATTTTTTTCAGTGGCCTAAGCCAACTATTCACTGTGCTTTTATGCACCTTACAACGTTTTGTCCATTAATAAGGTAATTCAGCTCGAGCTTGTGCCTAATGTGTTATATGTCATCGCAACCTAAATGGATCCTATATTACTCGGTCGCCTCTATTGACCATACTTCACAACCTATGCCAAAATGGAATGTTGTAGTACATTATATAATTGTGGCTCTTGATGTCTCGAAATAAGCTAAGATTTTAATAGTCGATAGTGATGCCGCAGAGTCTGTTAAAATTAGCAAAAAGCGCAAGCATCCCAAAGAATGACTACTTCTTTCTAGATCCAGAACTGAACCGCATCAGGTATCCCAAAGGACCAAAACTGGGCTATGCGTGGCTTATTGGCTTTCCAAGGGAGTTCCATCACTCCAAAACGCTTCACAAACGATGCATTTTGACATCGCGAGGACCGAGAGGGACTCTAAAATCAGATGGGAATAAGGCCATACATTCGCCTGAATTCTAAGGGCATGGCTTTGGTTTTTTTTTTTTTTTTGTTTTCGTCCACATAAATGTATGATATTCCTTTGCATAAAAACGAAAACTTTCGTGATGAGCGAACTTTTTTCAAACAAAAAAAATAAATACACACAATTAGACTATCAATTAAGAATGATAACCAGAGCAGCAGGAAAAAGGCAGTCCCATAACAAAGATATTTTATGATTCTTGAGTATATCCAGCCTCAAAATCCGCCACTTGAAAATGTTTCTCAAAAATAGAACAACCGAAAGTGAAAACATTAATAAAATATAAACGAGACAAACAATTTTGCATTCAATTCCAGCCATATAAATAAAATCATATATGTGTATACACATGCAACAACAACCAACTGCGCGGCAAGAAAACTTGTCACCGGCGACAGCACATCCATGGCTGTCGTCAGCGCCGTCATCCAATTAAATGCAAATTTTTTAGAAATCGCAGCTACTTTTGATGGCGACTGATTTCGCCTGCCATTGATAGCCGTGTCGCACCAAATAAACTATTGGCAACAACAACAAAAACGCATATATGCTTTGCAGCCACTTTAACGGTGGCAATTGTTGCTTGTTTTCTTATTTTTTGACGTTATATTTTCTATTTTCTTATATGTTGTTGTTACTATTATTGTTGTTGTGTTTATTATTATGTTTGTTGTTTTTTGTTATTATTATTATTGTGGTTGTTGTTGTTGTGGTGCTAATGTTACCGGCTCTGCGTGGCCGCTGGCGACAGTGGAACCAATAAAAGCCACCCACCACGCCAGTGCGGCACGGCCACCATGCCACAACAGCAACAACAACGAACACAACAACCACAGCGGCCCACAAGCACTGTGGATGCACGCAGCACACTTGTTTGGTGATTGTCAGTCGCGGCTAACGATATTGTCACCGCCGCAGTCGTACATCTGATGCGAAGGCCCAGATACGTCTGTCTGAATGCGGCACATTTCGGTTTTGGCCGCCACCGCCGCTTTATGGTGGACGCGCCACACTGACGACTGTGGCGTAAAATTCAAATTTATGCTTTTCTTAATGCAAATGGAGCGCATTCGTTGCGGAGGCGTGCGTGCATAATAATCTATATAAATGTTTAGACATACATATATGTATATACAAGTTTACACACACATACATTTATATATACATATCCACAACTTATATATATTATTGTGGACCTGTGATTTCTTCCCTTCAAATCTTTATTGCGTCCATAAAATGCACTAAGCGCTCGGCTAAGTGAAAATGCCGGCGTGCGAGGGAGCGCGTGAAAGAGAGAGTGAGTTGCAAACGAAAACAAAAGTTGCCACATGATTTTGTTTTGACAAATCAATATGGATTTTTTATGCGACATTTTTATGCCCACTATTTATTACGATTTTTACTTGAACTCTATTTTACGTCAATAAAAATCAAAACAAACAAATCTGCGTTGCATTGCAAATCCCATTTATCATAGAGTGACTGAAACCCCCGCGCCTCTCCGCGAACGCGCTCGCAAAATCGGTTTTCTTCCGTTGCTGCCTTTTTAGGCGATGATTTATGGGTTCGCTCGCACCGCAATGAGTGCATTTTCGCCATCACCAGCACCATCACCAGCGCCATCAGTCGCTCCATTACGATCAGCCTCAGTCTAAGGCCTCGCAGCCGCCGCAATGTCGTTGGCATCGCTGCAGCCAGCGTCGTCAGTGGCATCACGAGATGAAAGCAAAAGTCAAAGGCATAAATTTCATAAAGTTGCAACGCTGACAAGTGATGTACATAAATTTCATAGAAGACTCTTAGCGTAGCACTCATACATACATACATGTGAGAGACTTGAAGATAAAAAGAAATTAGTGCGTGTTAGATTTGATATTTCGAGGCAGTAAAATATGCAAAATATTTACGAAAACATTTAATAATTGTCCACTTTGTGTTTTGTCTAATGAATAATGGCATACTTCTGATGAAGAGATTTCGCTGAAATTGCATTTTGTGAGTTTTAGTAATTTATCAGAGAAATTTATATGAGGAGTTGATTAAATGGCATTAGCAGGCATTTAAATAAATTGATACAGTGGTAAAACATGAGGATTGATACATATGCATAAACGTTTCGAAAATTTGTATACCCTGAACAGGCTGTATTAAGTTTGCAACAAAGTTGGTAACACTCAGAAGGAAAGGATTAATTCCCAACAATCTAATTTTCGCTACAATCTCCGAGGAAATTGTTGAGATCGTACCATTATATGGTATAATAATATATATATTTCCATAAGAGGTCCTACTCACTTATACCTTAAAGTAACCTTAATCTGACTTGAAAGTTTATTTTATTGAACAACGTGGCTAGGAAGAACTACCTAGTTGCTATGAGAAATAACCTTGCTGAGGCAACGGTGGTTAAAAAAGTCGTGACTGATCATGGCTTGGCATCTACAAATATGTATTACCAAAAGTTATGGCATACCAGCCGACTGCCACGCCATACATAGATCTACTAATCCTCAGTAAAGTCAAATGGAAGTTCAGTTTAATTTAAGCTGAAGTGTTCGTCATACAGGACCTTAACGCTTTTTTCGCACTTTGCTTATTAAGAGTGACTCGAGATCTAAATTTGATACTTCATATAGTTTCTTGAACGGCGAAGCTTTTTTATATCTAAGCCAAGTCCTAGGTAATGCTGGTCAGAAGCAAAGGAGGTGTTACAACGTCTCTCTCAAGTCTACTTCGCTGCACTTTCTGCATTTGACCTGTCATTAGGCCAACAATCAATCTGTAATCTCGGAACCGATGAAGTAAAAAATATGCATGTTTTTTTTCGAGGCTCTGGCATGTATTGTTGGCTTCCTTGGAATGTCCTTGAGTCAATTCATCTCACCCTGGTCTGTATGCCCTTTCGAACTAGTATATCGTTTTAGCGACTTATTTATTTCCTGTACTGGCTCGGTAGCAGGACGTATGGTACTCTTGGCTATCTCATCAGATTTTTTGTTTTCTGGTAGTCCTTTGTGGTTTGCAATCCAGAATATATGTATGTTGGATATCGACGTTAATATCTATGTCAACCGCCTTTTCGGCCTTAAAGATACTACAGTGTTCCAAAACTATTTAGAGTCGCCTAATTTACAGATCCGAGCAGTTGGTACTGGCACCCACCTCCTTAGCCACTTTCACTCCAATTATGTATATGTTTTAAATTCCCTTATGTGCCATCAAACCTAAATTAAGTTAATTTACTGTTTTTTAATCAAATTTGCCAGATAAAATCTATTGTAGTTGGTTACCCGTTTTCGACATAACGCCTAGAACATATCACAAATCTGCTTGAGTGTTTTAATACCATTTCCGCTATCTCACCTGGGTATATTGTGGTATGAGATCCGAGGTATTTTAGTCTCGATCTGACAAAGAAATGTTTCGAGAAGGAAGTGTTGAAATGATCCTCGCTCGGTGCCAACTTATACAACTGGCATCCGGTAAAATTTTCCGATTTTTTGAACGCACAATGTCCAGCAACTTTGAACTTTGCTGAGAGCGAAGAGTTCACTAGACTTCTTGCCATACCCTGTATTTTACGACTGCTGAGCTAACTTCTTGCGATACTCTGGACCCTTCAACTACTGAGCTGACCTAAAGCCAACTATCTAGTAGTTAACTGCAAGAAGACAACGGTAATCCTACTCGATCCGAATTTTCATTTGGTGAAACTGGCCAGCTACTGACCTAGCAAGCTCATTGGCATTACAATTTCCTGCATTACCGCTATGGACAGACACCTAAACCAGTCTTATCAATTATCTCGGTGCCTGGGATAAGGAGTCTAGACATCTCTTCACTAGTCTTGGGAATATAATCAGCGAGCTCAAAGCTAATGTCGCCGTTCGAAGGAGGCTGACTGATATATGAGACTAAATGCTAATAGCATGGTTAGAGACCTAATATAATCAATTATTTCAAAATTCCAAAATCTTTTACGAAATTTTTTTAATTCTTCTATTTTATCAATCCCTCTTTGGGTATATGAAATATCTGCAGCTAAACATTAATATCCATTTTCTCTTCCTCTTTCAGATCATCCATGCATTAACATCGCTTGAAACCGTAAAGGTCAGTGCCTTCTAATATATGTTTTGTATTTGCGTGTGTTTTAAGAATGATTTTGGTCTGTCGTAATACTACAGCAATAATTTTTTCCAAAATTGTTATAACTATATATACAGATAAAGATATCAAAGTAATCAGGTCAACTGCTGACTGGTGGGTGGCAATTTAATTGCTTGTAGTACACACCTTTAAGACTGCTTGATTTCACCAGCCGCCAACCACCGGCTACCAGTCAGCAGTTAATTACATATGAATGAAGGCCACACATACATACATACACACTATATAAATACACAGAGACCCAGAGCTGTTGCGCGGAAACAGGGGAAACCGCTAATTTCCGCACTATCGCGGCCGGACAAGCATCAGCGTCCAAAAAAACTTAAAGAAGCTGTCACATACTGCCTTCATCAAAGACTCACTACTACGTAATTATATTGTTATTGTAAATAATAACTGCCACTATCGCTTCACCGCTGACGCTCTGCGCATGCTCTGTGGCGCGAATAATGAATGAAAGGCGTTGTCAGTGGATTCTTTTCGAATGCCAAGTGAAAATTCTAAAATCCGAAAATTCTCTTATGTCCGTGTTTCCTCTGCAATTATGTCTACAAATTAAAACTTCATTAAGTGCAAACACACAGACACAGACATCCAAACATTTACGCAGAGAGTAAGAAATTTAAATTTGCTGACTTTATCTGTCATCATTTGTGGCAAACAATGCCAGCGAAAAGCTGGTGGAAGCCAAAGAAAATCTTCAACTCTGTCTTGGAATTGTAACTAACGTCCGGCCGTGGCGTGGCGAGTGGGGTCAGTGTGCTAAGATAAGATTTTAATGGCAATTTTCTTTACATACTAACTGCTATGCTATTTATAGAAGACATTCTTTGTTCGCCAATGTAACTGCTTAGAGTTTCTTCTATTATTTAATGTCTTTCTTACAACCACTTTAAAATCTTAAAATTACATAATTGCTGAGGTAATTAATTTTCCCGGGTTCTTACATGATTCATTATATTACTATGCACATGAATTTGCATACTTATGTATAATATATATATATATATATATACACATACATGATCTCACTATGTTCCTAAATATTATTTATGTGGGCTTACATAATTTTTGGTAGCAACAACAAATTTAACAAGAAAAAATCCCATAAAGCTTTTCATTACAAATACAAAAGATTCCTTATAATCACTTGATTTTTGTCATTAAAATTATATGGCAGTTGTATGATATAGAGATCGATCTAAACGATTTCTTCGAGGAATGCACCCTTAGCTAAGACAATAACCCATGGCAAATTTCGTAAAGAAAAATCTCGTTAAATAACAGGAAATATTTTGAAATATGGTCGTTCACGACCAGACCCATTTACTTCGCTTTCTTATCCAGTCTGGAGAAAGCAGAACCAGAAGCTGTACACTTTTATAAAAGATTGCTCCTTCTTGATTCAGTTCTGTAGTTCTAATTATTTTCTACAGCAGTGGATGGAAGAAGTCGCACGTAAGAGTGTCGCCTTGTCTCAAATCTCGTTTGGTTTGGACCGGCTCGGAGAGGTCCTTTCCGGTCCTGACGGAGCTTTTGACATTTCCCAGCCAGCTTTGAAATCGACGAAGAGGTGCTGCTTGTCGAGCCTCTTTTCACGGGTCTTTTCCAAGATTTGGCGCGTGGTGAATATCTGGTCGGTTGTTGATTTTACAGGCCTAAAGCCACACTGATAAGGTCTAATCACGGTGTTGACGGTGGGCTTTAATCTTTCACACACTACGCTCGATAAAACCTTAGGTTGAGGAGTCTTATCCCATGGTATTTGCGCAGATTGTGTGGTCTCTCTTTCTGGGAATTGGGCAGAGCACACTTAAATTCCAATCGTTGGACATGCTTTCACGCCGTATTTGAATAGCTCGGCCGGCAATCTATCGGCCCCGTCGCTTTGTTGTTCTTCAGACGGGTAATTGCTATTCGAACTTCTTCATGGTCGGGAAAAGAGACGTCCGCTTCATCGTCATCGATTGGAAAATCGGGTTCACCATCTCCTGGTGTAATGCTTTCAGCAGGTCGGAGATCGGTTCCCTACATAATTTCAGTATGCTCTGGGCATCAGCCACTAGATCACATCTGGAAGTTCTGAAAAAGAATGCTCTGGTCTTGAAATCTTCTGTTAGTTCACATCTTTTGGCAGAATTTTCGAGCATTACCCCTGGCGGCCTGCTGTCAAGCTCTTCGCATTTTGTTCTCTGTATTTTTTTCTGAAAATGCGTCTTGCTTCAACTCACGGTATCGATAACCAACATCGAAAATTACGCTAAAAAATATCATGAAAATGCTTATGGAGTTATCCGTGGCTCTTCTCCAATAGTAAACAACACCATTTTAGCTCAAACTGAAATTATTAAAATTTCAATTAAGATAAACGATGTAAAACTAGCAACGGAAACGTGAAGTACGAGTAAACGCTTGACTGTAGTATAAGGGTCTAAAAACAGATATAGCAACTTACTTACAGTATCCGGAGCAGTCCACCATAAAATAGATTTTCATACAGACCAGTCCAGGACGATTTATTCCAAAAACATGTATTTGATATTCACACTTTATATTCTTTATTATATCAGAAAGCTTCAAAAAAGCTCTGAACATTTTATTAGATAAAAAGCTTCATAAAAGCTCTACATATTCCATTAGAATAAGATATTCAAAAAATATTGTATCTATATTCCTGGCGGGAAGTAACTGAAAGATTTTAAGACACTCATTTCGAAAATTTTACTGCCGACAAAATTTTAATTACAAGAAATGACTCTACTTGTTATTTTTATGCCAAAAGTAATTTAATCGTTTTCCGATGATTTTTCAATGACTTACTTCCGTAATTGACAAAACACCACCAATCGACAAATATTGTTTACGCAACACACATTCGAACTTCCGTTTTAAATTTTTAGAGACTTTTTTTCCTTTATTGATTCTTCCTTATGCTTCTTTTTTTCTCAGCTTTATTTTGAGAAAGGTGCTTTCGTTGAACAACCAACAAAGGAAAGTTGCCACCACTACATAGCATCACCAGCAAGTGGTGAGCCTTTCCGTGGCCGTCACCTTGCCACAACGGCAGTCGACTGCATTTCATGGCCTATAGCCAATTTTATCATCCCCATAACGGTGTGAATCATTAAAGTTTTCATTCACTTTTCCAAAGCGATTTCGCATTGTTTACATTGAACGCGCCTATGAAAAATGCATGAGTCTGCTAAGTGTGTGCTACCATAAAAGGCAAATAAATAATAACTAACACTCGCTAAATGATAACCATAAAAAAATGGCAAACGAAGTAAGAGCAAAAAAATATCCGGTAGAAACAATTAGAAATTAAAATCACTTTAATGGCATCGGTTCGGCATCGCTTCGGATTCGATTGTGTGGCAACGCATGGGAATTGTTGACATTGCTATTATTGGTTGTGGCAATAAAATTGTTGATGCCACTGTTGTTGTTGTTGGTATTTATTATTATTTGTTGTTCTCCTTGCACTTACTTTGCGTTGGTCAACTGGTTGCCTGGCGACTGACGGTCACAAAGTCAATTTTTATTACTTCCATAATTACTCACATACACACTAATGCATATAATACAAGGCAGATGTGCATTACTGTTCGAAGGAAAATGTGGCATCACCGGATGGCTGTTTGGAAAGTGCAGCATCACTTATGTATGTGTGCATCCGAGCATATTTGCCAGCGACAATGTTGCAACATGAGTCAATATTGTTTTTGTTGTTGGCCTAGGCAAAGTGTTGTCAATAAATGAGGAATCGCTTTCAGTAAAAAGCAAAAACAATAAATGCAACAACATCTGTTTTTCAACTTCTATTTTGTAGTCGTGCTGAGCAGTTTTCACAAGTATTGACTACTGAAATCAGAGGCCACCTATCAAAGTGTCTAAGTGCTTCATAAACATAAGTAAAATGTCATGTACATATTTGACATTTGATCGAGGTGCGATAAAATTGTTTACTTATTCTAATTAGCAGATGCTCAGATGCTCAAGCGAAGAAACACAAATAGTGGTATTGCTATGGATTAAGGTGGTCCTTATTTGGAAAAAAAATAGAAAAAAATCACAAAATTATATATTTAACACAACTTAGTTTTTTTAAGTGAACACTTTCGTAAAAAAAAAATATTTTTAAAAACTTTAATGAAACCCATAAACTAAAATAAAAAAATTATTAGGGTGGCATAAAAAAAACTATATATTAAATTAAAATTGTTCGGTTTCAGTAGATTTTCGTAAAAAGTATTGCAAGAAAAGATAAGAAACAAAAAATAGTGGTATTTCTATATATTAAGGTGGCCCTTATTTGGAAAAAAATTCAAGAAAATCATAAAAATTAGTTTTTAAATTAAAGTCTTTAATAAAAAAACTTTCAAAAAAATTTAGTGAAGCGAATAAATTTAAATAAAAAATATTAGGGTGGTACAAAAAAAATATATATATGAAACTAAAATTGTTCGGTTTTTGGTAGATTTTCATAAAAAATATTACAATAAAAATTAAAAAACAAAAAGAAGTGGTATTTATATGTACTAAGGTGGCCCTTATTTGGAAAAAAAATCATAAAAATTATATAAAACCTATTAATTTTTTATTATTATTCTTATTCATATATATTCTTATTCATAGAATAAGCAAATAAAAACAAAAAACATATACATATATATAGTCAAAATTGTGATTTTCGATGGATTTTCGTTAAAAATACTTTTTAAAATTTTTATACAATTTTTTGTTAAAATATTTTTAAAAAATTAATAATTTGTTTTCAAAGACTAATTAAAAAAAATGTTTAAGAAAAAACTATTTGGTAAACACATTTTTATAAAGTTGAATGTGAAAAGTTATTAGTACTTAACATATTCTAGACATAATACTTTTAATGTTATGAAAGATTATATGCCAGTAAAAATACATCCTTTATTATGTTTCAACTATTTGACAGCTGTCAACATAATTTTTATCACTGATATATTATTTGTACCTCTTTAGTTATTTAATATAGAAAAGACGTACAAAATAGCATTTATAAAATAGTGACCTACCCTAATATCAACCATAATCAATCCCTAAACTGACATCGTAATTATCATCATTGGCATATTTTTTGTACCTCTTCAGTTAATTAATATAAAAATACTCATAAAACATTCTTTAAAAAATATTTACCCACCCTAATATTAACCTACTCCACTAAACTGTAGTCATCATTTTCATCATCGGTATGTTATTTATACCACTTCAATTAGTAAATATAAAAAATTGCGTCTATAAAATAATGGTCCACCCTAGTTTTAACCTACGTCCCTCAACTAACATCATAATTATCATCATCGGCACATTATTTTTACCTCTTCAGTTAGTTAATGTAAAAAATACTAATAAAATAACATTTATAAACAAAACGACCCACCCTAATATTAACCAATGCCACTCTTGCTTGTGTCTTCTAAAAACTAACTGGTGGTCTTTGTTTGATTTACTAAGTGTTTCTTGTTTGTTCTAATCAATGACAACGTGACTACTTGTTCTCGCACGAACCTAACCAAACAGTTATCAAGTATGTATGTATAGTATGTATACAACACGATCTTACAGTAAATTAAAATCGTTTGCTTTCGAGCATTGTAACTACAAAATATCAGTAGTTTTCATATATCGCACAAAGTTTCACATAAGAACCCAAATAAACTAATGGCGTTTGGTTTAATTTTTTTGTTTTCGGAGCCAGTATGAAGGCTTAACTTCTTTGCGCAATCTTATATGCATGAAAAGCATGCTTCTTCCATTTAAACAGTCAGGGCCTTTGTTCTCTATATATAAGACAACAGCAATCCCTTCAGGTTTTTGAACTAGACTACATAGACTGGAAATCACAGCTCAGTGTCCAAGAATTTTTTAGACAAATTTTCGATAAGAGTTCTTAATTCAGCGCTTAAGTGGCAGTGCATAATATATAATATATTGAGCCTTATAAATCTTGTGCACCTATAAATAACGGTATCCAAAACCCTGAAGTTTTTTACACACCAACTTAATGATATATAGACGGTAGCAGCAACTTTCGCACAGCGGTAAAATTGCTAGCATCTCTAAACACTAACTCTAACTATGGTTCCAGTTTAACGTTATCTCACCAATCTTAATCCATCCTTCTTTTATTTGTAAAATACTTTACTATTTAGAACACATACTATATATTCGAAACCTCAAAAGATCCAACAAAGCTTCCAATACTTCCCTCACTTCGTCTATTGATTTTGCTGCAAAAATAAACTCGAGTTTAAGGTTTTGGGTGTGCAAGCCTATGTCATTGGTGTTTTTAGAAAACTTTTACTTTAAAATTTCATCTAATTATTGTAGTCACTGCACCGACTTGAGTTAAAGAATCTGTTTTTAGGAAACGTGCTCTCAGTAGAAACTCAAAATGGTGAATTTCTTTATAAGTATATTTTTGCAGAGTTTTATTTCCTCAAACACCCAAAGACTTACTTAGTACTAAGCAACAATATGACTGAGAACCTCAAGCTTGGACGCAACATGAACCTAAAAACCTCCTGAAACGAAACTAAAATTTTCCATCTACAAAACAATAAACAATCTATACTAAATACAAACTTGATGCAAATCAGTTGCCTTATGTTTTCTTATTATTATTAGCTTATTATTCTTAAATACCAAAATTTAGAACACAAAACCGAAAGATCGAGCTTACAGTTATGTATTATATATTCTTCCGAATAGCAGGGAAAGACACTTTACTCTTTTATGTTAACCTTAAAATGGATTAAGAATCAAAATAACCCCCAAAACAATTAAAGAGACTCTAAAATTATGTATTTAATTAATAATTAGCCCAAAAAATTTAGTGGAAAGTCGTACATAGTATATTACTATATGTATACATATGTATACACTTGTATGAGTATGTGTAAATTTATATGGAAGCGTACAGAAGATACACCAATAATCGAAACAGTGTGGGCAATTTGAACTGAAGAGTTTGGAGTTAGTTTCATGATTATTGCTAGCCACCAAAGTAAAAATAGTAACATCTATTAACGGAAGATGAATTTCCAACTACAAACATGTACATACAGATATACGCACCTATATAAAAATACAAGAGTAAGTGCTGGAGAAAAGCTGAAACTACAAATAGTCAAGCTGTGCCGTCACAGTGAAGAGATTAATAGCTGACCAAAATCACTTTCAAGCAGAGTTAGAAGAAATTAATGATCTCTTAGATAAATGTATGAGTCTGTTAGGTGTTTATTGTGTGTAAGAATTCAGCATTACATGAAAGCTTTACTTTTCTAGCAGATGAAAAGTTGAGAAAAATATATTTGCTGATAGTATTTACTTGTGATATTTTGGGTTTAATAGTGCAAAATTATTCTAAATTCGCTGAAAAATCTCAATATTTTTATGAAATTAATTTTATAATCGTATTTAAGTATTGCAGAATTTTTTATGGCATTTGCCGGGTGCTAGTGGAATATTGCTCTTATACTGAGTTGAGATTAGTTCAGCAAATTTTGTTATGAAGCTCCTCTTCTCGTCTTAATTTTACACCACCCTGGCCTAGGCGTTTTTATTTTGTGAAGATCGCTTCAAAAGTTAGGTTTGAAATGTTCAGATGTAGAAGGTTTATTACTAAAGACCTTTGGCTTGACTTTTATGTAGTATTCTAACAAAGATATATTTGATATCAACAGTTGCCAATTGACAGGTCCATTTCTCGATATGGTATCTAAAGCAGGCTTCCAAAGATGACATTATCGAAAAATTTTCCCAGTAAACTCTTAGAACAAGTGCATAACGAAAACTGCATCAACAAAGGGCTCTGGATTTCTCGATTTCCCTCCAATACATATTCAAATATATATCATGAATTACCTTCGGCCAAAAGGTCCTTAATTTTAGGTCAAACTCGGCGTCTCTGCATATTACAGGGCTTGTCCGAAAAGTAATAGGACTGATTTTCATCCATCGCGACTGTACTTCGGAACGTGGGCATCTTCACCATGAATTTGTTCCTCCTGGACAAACCGTCAACGCCAAGTTTTACGTGGAAGTCCTCAAGCGACTCAAACGAAGGGTCAATCGGGTCCGACAAGACATCAAAGCCGATTGGAAGTTGCATCACGATAACGCCCCTGCTCACACCGCCTTTCGTGTGAACAGCTACCTAACCAAAGCCAACTTCCTAACGCGTCCGCTGCCTCCCTACAGCATAGATGTGAACCAACCCCCCAACATTTTCAGACGATAGAGGTGATCCAAGCAGCATGCACCTCCGCTCTCAAGCCTATTCTGGAGAATGCCTTCCGTGACGCCTTCAATGCTTGGAAATCGCACCAGCAGCGCTGCATCGGCGCAGAAGAAGCCTATTTTGAAAGTTTTTAAAGAATTGTAGCGATTGGTTCAATAAATTTCTTTAAATAGACTCAGTCCCTTTACTTTCCATACAAGCCCTGTATTATATGCGACCTTGATAATTAACTCAATTAAGCCTTTCAGACCAAAATTTTTTGCATAATATAAGGTAGGCTTCTTCTCCCCACAGTAAGTCCATAACCCTTCTTGTAGACAGCTCAGGTCTCTTGGAATACTTAGCTCTCAAGCTTAGCTCTCAAATTATCACTTTACCTTTGGACAGTATTTATGGTGGACAGACCAAACGCTTTCTACTTCTGGGGAAAAGAAATTTAGTAATATTGTTTTTATGTATCATCACAAGGATTCCCACTTTCAGAAAATCGGACAAGAGATTCGGTGGAATCCACTACCGCCGGCGGAATTATACCTAAGGTATCGGAATCGGCGGAACATACCTAAGGTGATTAGACGCTGGAACAATATATTTGCGATTGTCTTGCCTTCAGCCGGCTAAGACGAGATATCTTCCACGGCTTCCAATGTCCTAATTTAAGAGGCAAGTGTTTAGCATATCCTCTGAGTTGCTGATAAGGCTTTAGTTGCTTACCACACTGGAGCATAATGGGCCTAATGATGATCTGGTAATCTAAGAGCGGCCGCGGTCTGACGCTCCTGCGAGCCTCTTTTTAGCCGACCAACCAAAGATTCGTAATGAGCTTTAGCTAACTTGTCTAATGCCAGCAGCACTCTTCGGCGTTGAGACTAACTAAGTTTTCAGGCTGTTAGCCCTTTGGCTAAATACGGTATAGTTTAATTTTTCAACCGTTTCACTCACCACATGTAGTGAAAGCAAACAGAGCTTGACGCAGCATCAAATAATGCAACAAAGTGAAGTGCAACAATTCAAAAAATCATTAGAAGCGTAACAGATAAAAGGTCACTTGACCGCAAAAGTGCCAAAATGTACAGAAAACATTTAAAATTGAGTAGTCGCCGGCTGAAATTGTATGTAAATGTGTGCAGCGTGAAGAAATCTGAGCCTCGTAATTACGCATTATGCAACAAGCAACTGACACCTTATGTGTTAACACTTTTAAGCCACAACACAATTGTAATTATGCAGAAGAGGCAGCTAAACAAGCCAACTCACTGGGATCTATATCCAGCAGGGCGATCAGCGAAGCCACCAGACAAAACGGTAACAAAATCACGCAGCTGCACTCGAGCCGAACTTCAAATGCACTTTCGATTTTCACCCAAAATCAACAAACAACAACAACAAATGCCAACATAATGATTGTGCAGCATTTTTCTAGCGCACACACACTTGCAACATAACGGTAATTTTAGGTTTACGCACATATCAAAGAGCGCAGTCGAGAAATAATGTTATAGATCAGCACGTTGCCGCTGCTTTATTGCGCTGGTTGTTGTTATTGCTGACTCTTAAATGCCAACAGGCAATCATAATCTGTTGCATGTTGCCATACAAAGCTAACAACAGCAGCAACAAATGTTCAAAGCATCAACAACCGTACTTATAATATGCATTTGGTTTTGGCAGCAGCCGATTATAACTCGATCACAGCTGTCCGTCCGGCGGTCCACTTAAGTGAGAAATGATTGTGCGAGTTTTAATTTTTGTAATTTGATTTACTTGTTGCTTACAAGCGTAGCATTGTGGCGGACTTTTTGTACCGCGGCGCAACCAATTTGATCCCCAGGGTATGTCAGCTCTGTAATCTGTAA
The DNA here is from genome assembly GCA_037783105.1 of Bactrocera zonata. NCBI lineage: Eukaryota > Metazoa > Arthropoda > Insecta > Diptera > Tephritidae > Bactrocera > Bactrocera zonata. The sequence goes on along the minus strand of JBAWJQ010005196.1, from coordinate 451,939 downwards.
TCGAGCAGTTGTTGGAAAATAATTAATCGAAATAGATATAAAGTTAGGAGTATTAAAATGTTCAGTTTTAGATAAGAATGTGTTCTGCGATCTGCGGATTTTTCGAAGACGAACAGAGATATTTCTAAGAACCGAGCTGGATATGTATGAGCTGGATAAATTTCGAAAATATAATCGGATCAGCAGATCCGTAGATAGAAATTAGTTCGTTTCTAGCCAACAAACAAGTTCCTTTTTTACCCGCATTACTGACGTCCAACACCTTGTGGCTCTTTGTTCTTAATACCAAGAGATCGGCAGAAATCGCCTTTACGTACTGGATTAATTTGAAGAATATTCACCCACCAAACTCTTCGTAAGCACCATAAGCTGTGCGAGTTCCACACCATCGTCATTACCGACCAGATCCTCTACGAACAGGCTCTCGAAACTGAAGACGAATTTATCATGATGGCTTATGGAACCCTTTGTGACATTGCTGGGAGTATCAGCGTTCGCCGATATGGCTCCTCAGTCCTCTCCAGCCTTCAGTCTTATGGAATGTAGAGTACCACTGTTTGACTTTAGCTTTCTAGCTGTTTTATCGGGGTGTTTATGTGACACGCCGTTCAAAATTTGGGAACATGTTATTGCAGAATGCCCGATGTAATCGGACATTAAGGATCTGGGTGATATGGGAACTATCTGGACCGATGGACATTTAGATGTTAGCGGTGTCCACTAATCGGAATGTTGAACAGTTAAGGTCGTTTGCGCGTGAATTTCTTAGGCGGCGAAGGCGTTTAACTTGATTTTAGGGTTAGCTTTTTTTGTGAGAACTATATATGTATATATGGTGTCTAAACCCTGGTGACCAGTCGAAAGCAGTATGGAAGCTCAACTGGTAGTAGTTTCGGCTACGAGGTCTGACCAGAGACTTAATTCTGGTACCACTAGAAGCAGGAGCACTTGGAGTTCGCAACAACTTGCTCATACGGATCCTCAGGGAGTATCGTAGTGGTTATGATTAAAACTCGAATGTGGGAAGAACTGACTCTTTATCAATCAAATGTGGAGTTCCATTGCAGCCGTGTGTCGGACCCAAAGTACGACAGAGGTTTTAGATGGGCCTCGAACCTACCAAGGTGATTCGTATATCCATTCCACAATGACAATTGGTACTGAAAATACCAGGCATTTATAGGGCGCTGATCAACGCATTGATTTGATCCATTCTGTGGGGTAAGGCTGTCGTCGGCAGGTACGTTAAACACACGAACGCTCCGAGCTGGTGTCATTTACTTCCTAATGCTGGTATTAACCTCTGTGAAATTTTGTAAATGTATCATTTGGTTTCGATTTCGACCGCATTTGAACTTCTCTTACTCGTTGAGACCACTTTTAATTTTACATTCCTTTATTTCTGTTGCAATTAAATATGTATACATTTTTTCAATCTCCACCGTTATTACCTTTATGTTAAACACAAGCCGGTGGTATTTAAGTCGCATTGAACTGTCGTCGAATTGGTCTACATGCCATTATAAGACTAAGCAGCCTATATATATATGTACATACATATGCCATATTTACCTGCACAGCATAATTTTCGATTTATTGCAAGCTATTTGCATCCAACTTGTGTTAATATTTCGGCTCATTTAAGCGAATTTTCAATTACATATGGACCGTGTTGAATTTATCGGCCCACAACGGTTGTCTGACATTTATTGCGTTTGTGGCAAGTTGCAGAAATGAGCCAATAATTCTCTTCGCGATTTTGTTTGCGAAGCTTTCAACTTGCCGCCTGGACGTAAGTGGAGTTATGGCTTAAGTATTTACATACAGCAGTTACATTGAGGTGAATTTAAGTTAACATTACTGTTATTCAATACTGCGAAAAATAAAAAAGTATGCTGAAAATATAACTGTACAATCTTTCATAGATATATTTATCGGAAATGCCGCATGAAAGTTAAGGTCGTTCCACGCACTTACAGCGCCGCTTGAAACGCGCCACTTTTTGCAACACAAATATTAATAGCAATTTTTTCATTGTTGTTGTTGTGTTCGAAATCCACGCAACAATATTACTGACGTTGTTACGACACAATACAATTTTATTTCGCATGTTTACATTTTCGTTTTTATTAAATCTCTTTTGATTTGTCTTATTTTGCGACTTTTTTGTTGTTGTGCGCGGCGCAACGCAATTTCCAGCAATCAATCGAACTTTTGTGCGCCGGACGCAAATTTCTTGTAAATTTTGCAAATAAAACTGAAATGTGTGTATGTTTGTATGTGACGTTGCTTGTCTTTGTTTGTTGTCTGCATAAATTTAATGGCATTTTAATGATATTTTTCGCAATGATTTAGTAGTTTATTTGTGGGTGGCGGAAATAGAGTCCGGTATTTACATTTTTATATACATAGGTATGTATGTGTATGCTTTTACCGTTTTTTAAACTGTTATTCCGCATGATTTGAGTGCGTTTTTCCTTTATCCAATGGTGAGATCGAGACAACCTTCAGTTTTAGTTACAACATTTTCTATAGATTTTGTATTAATGAAGTGTCTCGATAAAAAAAATATTATTGCAGAACATCACGCATACAGAGTACTATATACTATATATATTTTTGACGTTATGCAAATATTTGGTAACTTTGAAACATGAGGCTAACAGAGAAAGGGTTGACCGGAATGCAAAGCCTGATATCGCCGCTGTTTCCAACATTTTGACTTTACATCTTCTTTTCCATATTGAGGAGGCTGATTTAAATTTATTTTCGTACAAAATTTAATCAAGATAGCGAGTTTTGCCAACCGATCGTCGGCATAGCTAGCAAATAACGCAAATTTTGATGCTAACCGGCATACTTTGTGTTTTTGTTTTTTACATATTTCGTTGAATTTTGCTTTTATAATGAATATATAAAAATTTTATGTCGATATCTCAAATAGTTTTTGAGTTACAGTCTTTTACAATTTAGTCGTTTAGTTCAATTAGCTGCATCAGCTTAACTTTGAAGTTTAAATTTCTTTTCTACAAGCATTTCTACATTTTTTCAAATAATCCGATCGCTATCAAACTTTTGTACAACTTCTCTATATGGTACAAAGACCTTCCAGGCTACCATTTTGTGAATATTCGATTTATATTCGAACTTACTTCTTAGCATCTTCCAGAGAAAATGTTTGTTCGTTAAATTTTGTCCACAAAAATGACGGGAATCACCAATACAAGACCATTATTTTAGTACCGTCAGATATCGTGTAACTCAAAAAAATATTGAATGTTTTACTTTAAAAGTTCATATGTCTTTTCTGAAAATATGTATAAATAATCGGTCAATTGAAAAGTTTCCTGACACATAGATGGCGCTACTAGTTGAAGCAGAATCTTAGCTTGATGCTGAGTTGACGGACACTGTCCCAGAGAAAGCAACCATCAAGGATTGCTGTCCTATGTTTAGAGATGGTGAAATGAGCGCTGAAAACAGTGAACGTGGTGGACGCCCTAAAAAGGTTGTTACCGACGAAAACATCAAAAAAGTCCACAAAATAATTTATAATTAATAATTTTGGATGACCGCAAAGTGAAGTTGTTCGAAATAACAGGCACTCTAAAGAAATCAACTGAACGTGTGAATCATATAATTCACAAATATTTGCGCAAAGTAGGTGCCGTGCGAGTTCACTTTTGAACAAAATCAACGACGAGTTGATGATTCGGAGCAGTCTTCGTAATAAACCATGGCTTTTGTCTCGATATATGACAAAAGATGAAACATGGCTCCAGAGTTTCACTCTGTTTCACCGTATTCTCCAGATCTGGCCCCAAAGGACTATTTCCTGTTCTCAGAGCTCAAAAGTAGAAGAAAAAAGATATCTTCGTCGAATAAAAAGGTGATCGCCGAAACTGAGATTTGTTTTGAAGAAAAGAACAATCGTTACTATAATCAGCGTATCACCTTCGAATGGAAATGTCTTGAATAAAAAACAAAAATTGTCAAAAAAATGTGTTTTTTTATGGTTGGCCTGGGACTTTTTAATTGACCAGTTAGCGCCCATATTAGATATTCCTAAGTAGCAGTAATCACATCTTAAAAAAAATGCGGTAGAAAGACATAATAATTCATAGATCGTCTATTGTCAGAACACTTCAGAATGGTCTAGCTGGATAAGGTTATAAAAACATCTATTAAATATAGTATTTTTTTTTCTCACATTTACTATATCAATGATTGTAAGACCGATTCGACTTAGCTAATTTTTATTTAGTATTGGATTCTCTAAAATTGATCTTCATCTACTTCCAAGAATATATAGCATATTTTCGATTTTCCAAGAATAATGTAACTGCTGTCAACCTGTGTAGCATAGTTCTTAAACGCAGACGCAGGTTTATAACAGGTTATATATATCTCCATATAAACCTAGTTTTGTAATTTAATTACCGAGTTTGTAAATCATATAGTTTCACCAATCATTCATTTACTCCCTCTATAAAATCGGAAAAAATATATGGACTCTGATGAAGGAAATTTTCCACTTTCCGTTTTCCAATTTTTTCAAGCTTCAAAACCAAAAGTGAAAAAGTTTCAATTGCCTCGACACATCGCTTTAAATTTCTTTTCATATATTCGAGCACATATCCGTCTACCTCCAACCTTCACCCCTATTAACTGCTGCCACAGCTGGTGCAGTCTCGACACTCCGCTCTGCAACGCCAATAAAAATGTTTATGCACAAAAGAATAGCAATTTTATTGCACCATATTAAGTTTGAGTGCGGAATAATGGACCGAAGCAAGGCAACAAGTGGCGAATGGAATAAGTGGGCCCACTGGAACTGGCAGAAACTGACGAAACGGTTATAAAATTCGCGCCACAAGCGAGTGCATGCAGCATAAAAAGTGAAATATTCCCGTACTTACATATAGACGCATATAATATATATATTGAAAATACACAAGTATATGCCTGCATATATTTTGCGCTTATCAACGCATATCACTCTCAAACAACAGCAGCAGCAGCGGCAGCAAACACCTGTCCACCTGTCGCCGCCGTGCAACACATGGCGTATGTGGAATGTATTTCCCGCACTCCGCCCAAAACGCGGGAAAAGCGAATGCCAAATAGTTTATGTGCGTGTTGCCGATCTTATCGCCAGCGACCACTTGTTGTTTGCCACATGCATGGGCCACATGCAACATACGAGTTTCTAAGTACTTGCAATGCTGAAAGTTGTCTTTGTTGTTGATATTGAGTTAAAGCTTTTCTCTTCTGTGTGTTTTATTACCTTGCTCGCCAGTTTTTTTTTTTTTGTTTTTGTTAGGCCACTGGCTGCCCGTTTGTGTGCGTATAATAGTTATTGATTTTTATAGCGATATGATTATTCCTTGATTAGCGACGATTAAGCAGCAACTTTCTGCTTAGACATCGATACTGCTGTTCTGTGCTATTGCCGCCGCACTGAATACCATGCACAATAGTTGGTAGATAGTTTATAACTAAATTTTAGTAAGGGTAAAAATTATTATTTTCAAGTATTATAATATACTGGATTGGAAAAAATTAGTCTACGAGGAGATTATAGTTTCACTCGCTGGGAAAAAATGTTCGTGAAATGAAGAAATAAGCGCCGAAACTGAGGCCTATTTCGAGGCAAAGGACAAATTGTACTAAAAAAATTGTATCGAAAAGTTTCAGGGTCGCTATAATCAGTGTATCACCACTGAAGGCATCTATGTTGAATGAAGACAAAAGAGTTTTCCCAAACCAATATGTTTTACTATGATAGCCCGGGGACTTTTCAATTGTCCTGTTATATATATGTAACAAAGAATTTTTGAATTCCCAAAAATCTTCTTCTTTAGACTTTTACAGTTGGTGTGGCTTTTAACACTAACAAATATGATTTGCACCCAATCGAAACTTCTAACAACCTTATCCTTTACTTTTATTGTCACCATATGATTTTGGCTTTTTGGTTTCGTTACTTTTGAAGTTCGTTTTAATGCCAGGTCAAATTTATATATATATGTATATTTGGGTATAGTTATTGTTCTATAGGTAGATCGTGTGCGAAAAAAAATAGTATAGCAACTGTGAACATCCTCATATTGGTGGCCAATTAGCCGGTACATTCTTGATATTTTTCTATTCATTAAAAGACATTTAGATTGATGGCTATCTCTTAAAGAAGCCCAAAATATTCCTAATGACACGACTTTACGAAAGAGGAACCCATAAAATACAAAATAAGTATATAAAAGATATTATCTCGACCACAGTTCCTACTAGAGAGTTCTTTTTACAAACAGTATTAACTTTATAGGGTTGTCGACTGAAACTTATAGTGTTATTGCTTCTATGGTTTCTAATTAAAATTAAAAAAATATAAGAAAAAATATTTAATATAAAAATTAAAAATAATCCATTAATTTTTTTTAGACTTTAGTTGTAGACTTTGTGCTAAAAATCCTTGTCAGATAGTTTTGTGATTGCTTCACTCAGTATTGTTTGAGCACTCGTTAAAGTTTTTTTTTTCGGTAAAGAAGGCAAGCCAAACTGCTGAAAATTTAATAGTGTTTATGGTTCTGATATGATTCTGAGCGCCTTGGTAGGCCAATTGTGGAAATAGTCAATCAAATAAGGGAAATCATGCTCGTTGTATGGCTGCGACCTGTCAATAATAAGCCTGTCTGAAACACGATTGCGCTCCATTAGGACAATGCCAAGCCCCACACATTGAAAGAGACTCGCCAGAAGCTGCGGTAGCTTGGATGGAAAGTTCTTATGCAGCCATTGTATAGTGCGGTATTGGCAGCAACTACTATTATACTGCTGTTCTTTTCTATGGCAAATGATTTTGAAGATGAAAAAATCGCCTCAATGGAAGCTAGTAAAAATCGTTTAGCTCAGTTTTTGCCAATATGTTACATCTATACTTTCTTAAAAGTTATACAATTCTAAAGTGTATATACATATGTCATTTTCGATATTTTTCTTACTACGCTATCCACTTTTTATATTCACGTATTTTCCTCATCGAATGTAGTTAACACTAACTAATTTGTTTTTTTGCTGAAATAATCTAACAAGCATCCCAACAAGTAGATTCGCATATCAAAAACACCATCACTCACATAATAACAACAACAAGGCAAACATTTGTAAGTACGGCTACTAGCAGAGGCGAAATGTAATTAGTAACCCTATGGAAGAATGCGAGTGCATGCAACAACTAAGAAAAAACGCGGTAGAGATAGTGTGGAAGTAGTTTTCTAAAGCCAGAGTCAAACAATTTTCCTATTCGAAATTGATAAACAATTATAAATATTATTAAACAAGAATAAATATATATGATTGCAAAAGTAATGAAAAACTTGATTGTAGTGGAGAGAAACTAATTGTAATAGAAAGAGCCTTTTCTCCACTAATGTTGTTGTGCGAGTATATAAGAGCATAACTTGAGATTCCAAACTTATCATTAAAAAATTTCTCTTAGGAAGAACTAGCATTCCTATTATATAAGGCAACTAGTGTATAGTGATCAGTTTTCTTTCCCTGGCTACTATAAGGTGATTATATATGTATTATGTATAACGTTACTAGCATCTGGAGACCCTAACAACCCTCAGTTTGCACTTAGAGATATATGAAAAGTTTGTAAATATATTAGAAATAAAGTATACATATGTCCTTTAATAATATTAAAAAAAAATCATACTCCAAAAATCGTAATGTTGACTTGACTTTTCTGACAATTGCCTATGACCAGTAGCAAGCTATCGTGCACAATAGCCTTCAAGAGGAATGTCAGACTATTCAACATACAATTATTATTATTTTAATTATTATTTCAATTTCAATAAATTTAATAGCAATTAAACTGGATCTCAAATCACTCCAAAAGTGACCAGTCTTCACTTCAAACCACTAGGTTGTATAAACAACTCGCACCGCCACTAAATTAGCCACATAAACTTTAAGATATCAGATAACCGGCAGCAGCTTCAAACAAGCTAATCATCTGAGCACTCAATAAAACAAAAAGTAATGAAAGTTGGACAATAAATTGCAATAAAATGCATTAGTTTGTAAAATACGACAAGTACATACACACACACGCCCATGCGAAAGTTGTTTGTGAGAGTGAAAAACAAAAACAATAAAAAAGTAGTAAATTAACTGGCAATTACATAAAGGCTGGTGGCTACAAATTAACTGATTACCCACCAAAACATAACCTCAATAAATGAATTAAAAGCCCAAATGCGCGAGCCAACAGCGGGGAGTGACCAATTGGTTGTGTTGCACATTAAAGGGAAAATTAAGTAAATAAAGAGGAATGAAAGAAAAACAAATGTGTGTTAATGTGAAACACGCTTGTCAATAATGGGGCACAAAAAAGTGAAAGAATAACAGTGTGAAGAAAGATGGCGTGGAAAGAAGCTTTAGCATACTTTTGAGATACTACTAAAATTGATAAGCCCAAGAAGAAGTATAGAAAGCTATTTTATTCTGTATCAATTTAATTCATAGCACTTAAAACACAAGCTATAATATTTTCATATCTAAGCTGTTAAGCCAAATCCGTGCTTATGAAACATTTGCGTTAATTGTACCTTGTTTTTGAAGCAAACCCATTTTCCATAAAGCCCATAAAACTCTAACTTAGTATTGCAGAGGATGCACCTCGACCTAACCTCCAATTTCATAGCTTTAAGACCGCATAAAGAGCTTTGGAATATCAGCTATGGATTAGCCAATTTTTAAGTTAGCACACAATTTCTTGAGTTTCTAATTGAATAGAAATTTATTGCTAGACGCACCAAGGTAAAATCTCATCTATCACTTTCTACAATACTCGTACTTTGACGCACAAATTGTTGTAGATTTTAAAAATTTCCCAAAACAGGATAAGAATATCCCTCAAAGTGACAGCACTTGCCCAGACCAAAGTTTGTGTTACATAAACCCAACTTTTGTAGTTACAGAAAAACTTTTTAATCTGATGAGTAGGAGATTCAGAGTTATGGGATTTAAGAAATTGTTTTCCTTTGAGAACTTGGTTTATATATCTCTCAAAATATCAATATTCTTATATTCCTTTTAAATCGACGGAGCTTTGTGTCATATATTTTCCAGATATTACGGCATGTAAATTAAAAAAAATATATATAAGTCGTCTTTTAACAAAAAACAGCAGGTATCTCTCATACCAAACATCCCTGCAATCGTATAAAGTTCTCACTGATTAAGTAGATATTTTGCATAAGACTACTGGAAAAAAGGCCATTCTAATTTAAGACCTTTGTTTCCTTTCCATAGGTTGCTGTTTCAAACGTTTACATTATCGCGGTAAGAATAGAGAATACAACAGCTTTATTGTCACCCAAAATTACCCAAAAGTCTTTCAACATTGATATGTACTGGATTTTATACTTATTTATAGCAGCTAAGACCTTAGCATGAATTGCTCGATTAAGAAAGAATTGTTCTTTTTTGCCAGTTCATGGACCAAGCTTTGAACAAACGTTTCAGAAAGTATTATTTTCATTATATTTCGGAGGAGTATCTGATCTATTCATACTCTTAAAGGTTAAATGGGCTTACAGGTTTCAAAAAATATATTTTTTTCATGCCTTATTAATTTCTACAACACGTGTAGAATTTTGTCCCAAATTTTCAAGTTGATCCGAGTAAAATTTTTGGAAATACAGAGACCTTGACCTTGAGAACTTATGCGCTCGAAGCCTGCTGTACTAAGTGCGCAGTTTTTAAACGCGTTCTTCTCGAAATTTAGTTTTTGAAGTCGGTTAGTAAGATTTTTCGAGAACCACTCAACTGATCTTAAAAGATAAAGATAAAGATAAAGATAAAGATAAAAATAAAGATAAAGATAAAGTTAAGATAAAGACAAAGATAAAGATAAAGTTAAGATAAAGACAAAGATAAAGATAAAGATAAAGATAAAGATAAAGATAAAGATAAAGATAAAGATAAAGATAAAGATAAAGATAAAGATAAAGATAAAGATAAAGATAAAGATAAAGATAAAGATAAAGATAAAGATAAAGATAAAGATAAAGATAAAGATAAAGATAAAGATAAAGATAAAGATAAAGATAAAGATAAAGATAAAGATAAAGATAAAGATAAAGATAAAGATAAAGATAAAGATAAAGATAAAGATAAAGATAAAGATAAAGATAAAGATAAAGATAAAGATAAAGATAAAGATAAAGATAAAGATAAAGATAAAGATAAAGATAAAGATAAAGATAAAGATAAGATAAGATAAAGATAAGGTTTAAGTTGAAGTTGAAATTGAAGTTGAAATTGAAGATGCAGATAACGTTGAAGATGAAGATAGATATAGGAAAAAAATGTTCCTCTAAGCCGTCTCTTTTGTCCTGAGATTTCTAAGTTTTATACAACCATTGAAAACATTATTTGTTGTCATGTATGAAGCTTTCAACTGATGATATGGTATGAATTGATCCGGTTAACGTGATGTGCTCGGAGCTATCAATTTGCAATTAGGGTTAGAAATTTTTGTGATTCTGATAACTTTCTGTTGTGTTTTAAACTTTCTGTTATCTATTTGAATTTCCAACATGAGTATCTAATGGTAAATTGGTATATCTTACAATTAATTTCATGCTTCACTACAGAGATATATGGTATGTTACATATACATTATATATATTCATATACATATAACGTATATTCGTAGACATACATACATATATGTAAATATTACATATTTTCATGTATATAACATATATAAAGCATATTAACCTATTTCGCTGGCTATCGCTGTATTAAGTCTTATTAGATCACTTGCCGATATACATGCATATATATGATAGTATGTGTTTGTACATATGTGCCTCTGAAAATGTACGACAGCGTGACCGGCTGACTGCCAAATGCTTAGCCTAGTTGTAACGATACGCTTTAGTCTGATACTACTAACTTAATTTTTCATGCTACTGAAGTAGCGATATCATCCACATGCATATGTATGAGTGCGCTACGCTTCGTATAGGAGGAGATATACGTGTATGTGTGTGTGTATGTAAACCTATTAAAGACGTGCATGCGATCTAATATTAAATTAACAGCATGTTGTATAATTGTTCATAATTATAACAATTAAAATAACGCCAACAAAAATAGCGAAAACAAACAACAACGAAGGAGCGACAACAATGAAAATTGTATAATATTAGCCACGCAACTGAAAAGAGTCGAGCTGGAAAATATATTTATAAATACATACATATGTATGAGTGTGTGTATGTATATATATTATTTATATTTATATCTAGCTGTGCATATTTTAGTATATGCCTTGTAATAAAATGGTAAAAATACGCACAGGGAAGTATTTGTGGCAACAATATTTTTATTTAATTTATTTTTGTTGTTTTTGTGTTTACACATTTTCCACAAGCTGAGCCTTTACACCGCATGCGCTGGCACGATTCGATGCAAAGACGTGCACAGCGGCGGACGGAGGCAGGCGGGCGGGCAGTGAGGCGTGTGAGCCGCTTGTTGCAACGTGTGGGTGCAACTACTTATGAGCAGTCATCAAATAATGTGCTACGCACGCACACACACACACTCACATTAATGTAGGTGCTTATGTGTGCGCCACAAAGGCAATAAAATAAAGCAGTGGCACGTTGAAGGAGGAAGATTTCCCTCGGAGCGCTTGCGGCAGCTGCGCATAAAAGTGAAATGCTGCCAACAACACCAACGCCACAAGGCAGACGCGGCCAACAAGGCAGAGAAGTGAAATGAAAATGCTTGTATGCACATAAATACCAATGGGAGTGTGTGTTTGTGGGCGCATAGAAAAATGCGGGGGAAAACAGCGTGGCATTATGTGAATGAAAACGAAATGAGCGTGCAGGTAGCAGAAATAGAAATGGAAAGTCTTATTGTCCGCGTGAATGCATTCTACTTTGCTGCCTTTTTTTTCTTTCTCTCAAAACAAAAACGACGTTGTGTTGCATGCATAGAATTTAAGCCGGCAAAGAATTCAGTGGATTATGTTTGTATGTATGCATGTGCACATACATATGTAAATGAGTTTATTTTTAATAATGAAGTTCAAAATAAATAATTGCACCGACTGCACTTTTATCTTGTCGAAGAAGCGTCGCGGCAGATTAAGTGCACACACACATACATCCAAACATTTGCTTTGAACTTCATTTGCTCTCTTGACACACGAATTTTACCGGTTATTGAGAATAGTGTGGGTTCGATTAGTCCAAAGTTTCCATTTCAAAACTCTACGTGGAAAAATTAATCAAATTGTGACCCGAGTTTAATATAAAGAAATAAAAACAGTTCGAGAAAAGATTGATCCTCACTTTGTTACTGCTTCGAGAATATTTTAACTTACAGAAGGGTTTTAATTGCTTCGAAAATACGGATGAGGGCAGATCACTCAAATCGTCAGTATCAATATATTCTCCTAAAATAATTCAATCATAGACAAATCTGAGCTCGCTCTGCTTTCACTTCATTACTTTGTCACTCTTCGGAGGATTCTGAGACAAAAATCTTCTAGTATCTCTAGCTCTCCCAATAACATATATTATCGGTGCTTATTACTTATAAAATAGATTTCAAAATTATTAAAGCTGTATATTTATCTTAACCGAGACCTATGTTTTGATTATTACAGAGGAAAATATTAGCTTAGGACAATGTTTTCCTTTTCCAATGCTAAAGAACCGAAAAGTGAAAATAATTTTTTACGTCAAGCCCAACTATGTCACCAAGCATGATACAACTCAATATGTTTTGTGAAAATCTCCCCTGCAGAAATAAATAAAAACTTTTTTATTGTTGTACAAAAGAACTCAAAAAATTTTTAGTTGGGTCCTTTAGCCTTAACTTTAGTTATCTAATAAATCTGAAAACATTTCGTTTATGAAGATCAGACTGTCGCGATTTGATTGAGTTATCTTCTGTGATTGATCTCCGAGAAGGTAATCTCTCTTGAATAGCCAAAGAGACGTCAGAAAACACCTGAATTCGGATCTCAATCGACAAACCTCTTTGAATTCTTCACAACCCCCCTTAATGGATTATAACCCCTTATGAATTTCAAAACATCGTTTTTTACACATTTATCGTATGATTGGGTAGTTGAAAAAGTATTTTCGTATTTCTAACCAAATTTAAATTTTTTTTTTAATATTTATAATAATAAATAAATCTTCTTCTTCTTTACTGGCGTAGACACCGCTTATGCGATTATAGCCGAGTCAACAACAGCGCGCCAGTCGTTTCTTCTCTTCGCTACGTGGCGCCAATTGGATATTCCAAGCGAAGCCAGGTCCCTCTCCACTTGGTCCTTCCAACGGAGTGGAGGTCTTCCTCTTCCTCTGCTTCCCGCGGCGGGTACTGCGTCGAATACTTTCAGAGCTGGAGCGTTTTCATCCATCCGGACAACATGACCTAGCCAGCGTAGCCGCTGTCTTTTAATTCGCTGAACTATGTCAATGTCGTCGTATATCTCGTACAGCTCATCGTTCCATCGAATGCGATATTCGCCGTGGCCAACGCGCAAAGGACCATAAATCTTTCGCAGAACTTTTCTCTCGAAAACTCGCAACGTCGACTCATCGGTTGTTGTCATCGTCCAAGCCTCTGCACCATATAGCAGGACGGGTATAATGAGCGACTTATAGAGTTTGGTTTTTGTTCGTCGAGAGAGGACTTTACTTTTCAATTGCCTACTCAGTCCGAAGTAGCACCTGTTGGCAAGAGTAATCCTGCGTTGGATTTCCAGGCTGACATTGTTGGTGGTGTTAATGCTGGTTCCTAGATAGACGAAATTATCTACAACTTCAAAGTTATGACTGTCAACAGTGACGTGAGTGCCAAGTCGCGAGTGCGACGACTGTTTGTTTGATGACAGGAGATATTTCGTCTTGCCCTCGTTCACTGCCAGCCCCATTTCTTTTGCTTCCTTATCCAGTCTGGAGAAAGCAGAACTAACGGCGCGGGTGTTGAGGCCGATGATATCAATATCATCGGCATACGCCAGCAGTTGTACACTCTTATAGAAGATGGTACCTTCTCTGTTGAGTTCTGCAGCTCGAACTATTTTCTCCAGAAGCAGGTTGAAAAAGTCGCACGATAGGGAGTCGCCTTGTCTGAAACCTCGTTTGGTATCGAACGGCTCGGAGAGGTCCTTCCCGATCCTGACGGAGCTTTGAGTGTTGCTCAGCGTCAGTTTACACAGCCGTATTAGTTTTGCGGGGATACCAAATTCAGACATCGCGGCATAGAGGCAGCTCCTTTTCGTGCTATCGAAAGCAGCTTTGAAATCGACGAATAGGTGGTGAGTGTCGATTCTCCTTTCACGGGTCTTTTCCAAGATTTGGCGCATAGTGAATATCTGGTCGGTGGTTGATTTACCAGGTCTAAAGCCACACTGATAAGGTCCAATCAGTTTGTTGACGGTGGGCTTTAATCTTTCACACAATACGCTCGACAGAACCTTATATGCGATGTTGAGGAGGCTAATCCCACGGTAGTTGGCGCAGATTGTGGGGTCTCCTTTTTTATGGATTGGGCACAGCACACTTAAATTCCAATCGTTGGGCATACTTTCGTCCGACCATATTTTACAAAGAAGCTGATGCATGCACCTTATCAGCTCTTCGCCGCCGTGTTTGAATAGCTCGGCCGGCAATCCGTCGGCCCCTGCCGCTTTGTTGTTTTTCAGACGGGCAATTGCTATTCGAACTTCGTCATGGTCGGGCAATGGAACATCTGCTCCATCGTCATCGATTGGGGTATCGGGTTCGTTTTCTCCTGGTGTTGTGTGTTTACTGCCATCCAGCAGGCTGGAGAAGTGTTCCCTCCATAATTTAAGTATGCTCTGGGCATCGGTGGCTAGATCACCTTGGGGGTTCTACAAGAGTATGCTCCGGTCTTGAAACCTTCTGTAAGCCGCCGCATCTTTTCGTAGAATTTTCGAGCATTACCCCTGTCGGCCAGCTTATCAAGCTGTTCGTACTCACGCATTTCGGCCTCTTTCTTTTTCTGTCTACAAATGCGTCTCGCTTCCCTCTTCAACTCTCGGTATCTATCCCATCCCGCACGTGTTGTGGTCGATCGTAACGTTGCGAGGTAGGCAGCCTGTTTTCTCTCCGCTGCGACACGGCACTCCTCGTCGTACCAGCTGTTCCTTTGCACTTTCCGAAAACCAATGGTTTCGGTTGCAGCTGTACGTAAGGAGTTTGAAATGCCGTCCCACAGTTCCCTTATACCGAGTTGTTGACGAGTGCTCTCAGAGAGCAGGAGTGCAAGCCGAGTAGAAAATCGTTCGGCTGTCTGTTGTGATTGCAGCTTCTCGACGTCGAACCTTCCTTGTGTTTGTTGGCGTGCGTTTTTTGCTGCACAGAGGCGGGTGCGAATTTTGGCTGCAACAATATAGTGGTCCGAGTCGATGTTAGGACCTCGGAGCGCACGCACATCTAAAACACTGGAGACGTGTCTTCCGTCTATCACAACATGATCGATCTGGTTGGTGGTTTTTCGATCCGGAGACAGCCAGGTAGCTTGATGTATCTTCTTATGCTGGAATCTAGTACTACAGATAACCATATTTCGGGCCCCGGCGAAGTCGATCAGCCTCAACCCATTTGGGGATGTTTCCTCGTGGAGGCTGAATTTACCGACCGTAGTGCCAAAGATACCTTCTTTGCCCACCCTGGCGTTGAAGTCGCCAAGCACGATTTTGACGTCGTGGCGGGGGCATGTCTCATAAGTGCGCTCCAAGCACTCATAAAAGGCATCTTTGGTCACATCGTCCTTCTCTTCCGTCGGGGCGTGGGCGCAAATCAGCGATATGTTGAAGAACCTCGCTTTGATGCGGATTGTGGCTAGACGTTCATTCTCCGGAGTGAATGATAGTACTCGGCGACGGAGTCTCTCTCCCACCACGAATCCAACACCAAACTTGCGCTCCTTTATGTGGCCACTGTAGTAAATGTCACAAGGACCTACTCGTCTCTGTCCTTGTCCCGTCCACCGCATTTCTTGGACGGCGGTGATGTCAGCCTTTATCTTTACGAGGACATAATAAATAAATAATATGCACCATTTTGGTAGACCACCTTTTGCCAGTTTTCCGCTAGAGACATTATTCCATTAGTGTGAATCGAAATTTCGAAATTTCTACAACGGAAACGAGCGAACTCCGGTTGTGCTATACGATGCAGCATCGTCTCCCTAAACTTCACAAATTTCATTGGTGGATTGCGTGGCATTCTTCCCTTTTTTATACAAAAATTTCAAATTATAGCATTTTTTCATTATTTTCACTCTTTTTAGAATAGCTATAACTTTTTTTCAAATTCCCCGAATTTTATTTTTTTTTTTATAAAATGAATCTCATCTTTTGAACATTATATGGTATGACAAAATTTGATTGGTAACACTGTTGATATACGACTGCAACGACATATACAGACAAAATGCGATAATACTTTTTCGACTACCCAATATATTTAAAAATTTTAAGTTGCTTCGGCTAATACTTTCGGAGTTATAAATTTGCACGAATTTTTTAGTTTAGTTTAAACGTCTTCTAAACCTGTAAATGCGTTTTTCTCGAAACACTGTTTCAGAGCCGCTGAGGAAAAATCCTCCGAAACGGTTGGACTGTTTGATTTGAACGAAAGTCGGTGGATATAAATATTTTTTAGGTGATGGTCGAACTAATAAGATTTTTTATAACAATATCGATTCTTTAAGCCACTCCGAAGTGTAAATTTTTACACAAAAATATACATTTTTTTGGGAAGGTCCCATTTTGTGAAAAAATTAAAAATTCAGCAGGTCCTTCGGTCATTACTTATATTTATCTATCGTTTTTTTTTTTTAATTTTGGTTGATGGATTTGTGATTACTTTAAGCTGAAAAATCTTTCTCACCGCCAGCTACCATTCTTGGAGGGTCTCCTGGAGAAAAGCTAGGAGATTAAGTAATTTCAAAATGTTTAAAAATTAATCACGGATTATAAAGATACTTTATACTCTATACATTAATATTATTTTATTTTATTTATTAAATATAGAATCTCTATTAAAAATAGCGCTTTTTCAAATAAAAAAAATTACAAAAAAAAAACGCGTTTTTCGACCATGCTAGTGGATTATATCTATTACAATAAATCCACCAGGCCAAATGTTAAATAAATATCATTTCTCGGATTCCGTTTTCATAGCCAGAAACTTCCAAAGTGCTAAATCGAACTCTTAGTGAAACGAAAGCATAAACATTTTTCTCTCAGAAACAGAGACCCTACGAGTGAGTACAATTAAACTTACCGAAATTCTCCCAGAAACAGAAACCGTTGTTATTGTCTCCGATACTAATATTTTCAAGACAGTTTAATTAATTTATAGAATTTTTTTTCTAAAAACTTGATTGACTTTTCTCTCAAAATCCTTGCTAGATTTCTATTGAAATGAAATTGAAGTAGATATATTCGATTCGCCACGCTTTACTCGCTAAATTTCGATTACTTTACGAATAGTTTTTATAGCGAAGTCATAACAAAGTTTTACCTTGGAATTCTAAAACAGAAATAATATTTTTAGACTTTCTAATGAAAGTGGTATTAACACTTTTTGCTTTTTATATCGTGAATTTTATCATTATACTTCATTTATGCGAGTTGTTTGTTCCATTCACCATTGTTAAATTTTTTGCGATTTGAAAAAAGTGGATTTATTTTCCATTTAAGACGCAGAGAAATGCGGATCAACCTAATGAAAGCTAATAAATTAACACTAATGAGATATTTATTCAGTAATCTAATAAATATATACGCATATGTCTGGTTGTATAAATCGATTAAGGAATATGATATGTGAGTATTAACAAAGTTATGCCATTTAATCAAAATTAATAATTTTCACAAAATGTAATAAACGAATCACAACTTTCTGCTGACTAAATGCGTTTTGTCATCGGCTTTCTTTCAAATCTTCATTTCAAACATTTATTTATAAAACGCAGATATTATGTTATCCAACAGCGCCATTTACATATCTACTTTCTAGGCAACTACCGGGTGCTTGCAATCAAACGGTATTCATTGTAGACTATAAAAAACTATTTTACTCTTACCTTATTAAGCATTTAAATCCATTAATAGCTATTTTCTTGTAAGAGACTCCACAGCCGCAAGTAAGCCTATAAGTCAATGATTAGCATATCAAGCTCGCAGCTAATTATAAAGGTTGAAGAGGCAAGCGACCGATCATTTTCACTCTCGCTGTCACGCTCTTGCACTCTTTGATTCACTATATTTAGCAATGATTGCTAGAGTCGCGTGCTGCAAGCGATAACTAACTGGTTGGCAGCAGGGAAATAGTAAAAACATTCATTGAAAGAAGATACTAAAAATATTCATTGAATAAAAAAGATGTATTACAATAAAATTGTCCAACTTTTGTTGTTGCGCATCAATAAATTTTTATATGCTCATCAGCGTTAATGCTGACACGACAATAGACTTCATCAACACAACTCAACCCAACTTTACTCAACTGAACCTCACAGCGCATCACCGCAAGCAGGCGATAAATTGTTTGTGCTTTGATGCGGCCATCGTAAAAATTCTTTCTGCTACTTTGCAACATTTTTTTCAGTCAATAACACTTTATTTGTATGTGTTTGTGTATTTGTTGCTGCATTTGTATTTTGTGTAATTTTTTTTAGTGCATTGACATAAATTTTATATGATGCGATTTAGGCGCCAATAAAATCGGTTGAGTTTTAATATGAAAAATTTCATTCAGTAGTTTTTATGGCGAAATGTCTGTGTTTGACGGCAGTCGCTTTCGGGTTCAGTTTATATAACTAATTGTGGGGAATTTATGTAATTACTACGAAGTGAATTCCGTGAATTTTAGTGTCATTCAAAAGCTAACCTTCCAATTGGATGCTCTTTAGCTATTCAGAGTTGCTTATTACAGCAAATTAGCTATTTAAATGCTATTTTATGGGATGTTAATAATTAATTTAACAATCCCGTGCGTCGTTATGTAAATTATTAGCTGTTTTAATACAAAAAAAAGTTGCTTTATCGTTTTAATATTTTTACTCAATTTTCAAAATCATCAAGAATTTGTTATAATTAAGAATATTGTCAGAAACCATAAAATGCCTCGAGACAGCACTATATTTCCCTTCACATTCTTCTTTTAATCAAATTTTTATATATTTTTTATGTTTCTCGTTCTATTTTTAGCCATCTTCATTTTTCAAATTACTAATGTCTTCTTCCATGCCACTCGCTTCACATTTGTGCTCACATATTCTTCTACGAATTTGTGTTTAATTACGGTAGCTCACATATTGCGTGTTTTAGGGTCAAGTTGTTGGATATATGCTTTTAATTATATATTAAGCCGTAACTAGCAATTCTTCACTTCAGCTTCATTTTAAGAATATTAATAATTTACGCCTCTAATATAGTCATTATCACAGCATTTAATTATGATTATGCCTTGAGGTGTCTAAGCGTGTGTAGCAATGGAAATTTGTTCATAAAGCAATTTTTCAGAAGTTTCTACATATGAGTGCTGAAGAGGTGCTAGCTGAAAAAAAGAAAGGAACTCGGTACAAAAAAAGTAAAAATTTGATAAATATTATTTTACAAAAGACAATTTATTTTTTTAACATATATATGCCCATATTTTTTATTGCTACCCTAAATATTAACAAAAACTTGAACTGAAACTTAACTTAAATTTATATGAATTTGGTAAAATATTCGATTAAGAAATATTTCGATTGTTTATTACCATTTATATTATTTATTACCACTTTTATCTATTTGTAACTATTTTTAAAAGATAATTATTGAAAAAAAAAAATTCAAAATATTTTTATCGAAGAACTCACTATGTCAAATTTAATGACGATTACACGAGCTTAACCGACTTGGAGCCAAGGTCAAACTTGAACAACGGGCGTGATAACGCTTTCTTTTATGTAAAAACACATATCTGGGACTCTCACGACCGATTTTAAACAAATTTGGTACGTGGCATTTCTCTCACATTTTATGTCACAGTGAAATATAAAACAGGCGAAATCGGACTATGCCCACCCCTACTTCTCATATAACATAATTTTAAATTCCGTCTGATTCTTTCCCTTAAAATGTAAAAATAAAGAAGCAATTAATTCAACGTGTTCAAAATTTGCCCGAATAATGTATTTGGAGGTTGCGACCTTATGACCAAAAATTTACAAATCCGACAAAAGCTTTTCAAGCCTCTGGGTACCGAATGTTTGGAACCCAGTACCTATAGTTGACTTTTTACAGAAATTATTGGTCAATTTGTTAGATTTAGTAGTATGGCTGTCTGCTACAGATGGGTTGAATGGGATCAATACTTCCTTTAGACCTAATATAGCTAACAGGCCTCATGTACCTGAAGGTACTCTCTGGCTGCAAGAGTACGAAATGTTTGGTTATTAGGAACCACGTTACTATTGGCGGTTATGTATTATATGTTTGTTTGACAAGTAACCAGTATAAATACCTACTTTGGTATCGTTTGGCAATTTTGAAGCAGAATTATCTTATCATTACCATTATATTATATGGCGCAGAAATATGGACGATGACAAACAGAGATGAGAAATTACTTGAAGTATTCGAAGGAATTGTTCTCTACAAGAAAAGCTTCTGTACAAATGAACTAGCCAGACAGCACCACCTTACAATTATACACTGGAAAAGTTGACAATTTTATGTCTATGGATACATAGGTTGCTATACATATTTCTGGACTAGGCAACACTAAGTGTTGCCAGATGCAATCTGACATTTCCATTGGAAAGTTTGACATTTTTTAGCATAACATCACTCAAAACGTTTTGCCATTTAATCGTGAATTGTTTTATTTACAGGGAATTAAAAAATTCATCTCGGCCAAAAAATAGAATTAACTCGTGAATATTTTCGTGCGATCATTTTTCACAACTTTCGACGTGGATTATCACAACAAAACAGCATCGATGAACTAAAATATTTGCATGGCTATGAAGCACCATCCTATAGCAATGTGAAAAACTGTTACGACGAATTCAATCGTGGCCGACGCTCGCTCAAAGACGAATTCCGTGAAGGTCGTCCAAAAACAGCCGTTGTGCACAATTTGACAATCGCTTAAAAAAGGCTCGTGTGGATTGGTGTAAAGAAATGCTGGAAAAATACGATCGCGGTGCTTCAAAAGACGTTTATAACATCGTCACAGGTGACGAATCATGGATCTATGCGTATGAGCCCTAAACAAGACAGCAATCGACCGTGTGGGTCTTCCAAGACGAGCCAAATCCAACGAAAAAAAAAAAAAAAACATTTTCGTTGATAAATATGCCTATTTTCATTGTTAGGCCAGAAATATATATAGGAGCCCTCGTAGTTAATAATGTTATAAATACTATATAGCTGAGTTTCGGAAGATTCCATCCCTAATTTGTTCTACAAGCAGGCAGAAATATGAACCGCACTTGCCGACTATTTATTAAAATTTAAAAGGAATGACATGTGGTAAACATTCTGGTAGGAGTTTATTGAGGTCACTGTCTATTAAACATAATATATGCGAATGCAAAGCATCTTACGGTCGATGATGAACTTCATCAGAAACTGGGGGTAGTTTAGAGGGGAGACGACAGAGTAATAGGTTTTTAGTCCCTGTGATTCCACAATGGTTCTCCTAAAAGCCCACGTGCGTAGTCAGACAGCCGCTCTACTACTTACCTAAATATGCGCATCAAAGTCCAACGAATGTACTGCGCTCGAAAGACGATGAACCAGTGAAAAGTTTTTTTGATTCAAGACCCATGGGTGGACAACGAAAGTAAAGGTGATTTGAGTTCTCGGCTTAACCGATACACGATTGTAATATGAAGGAAAAACAACAAGGGTTTATTTCCTAATTCCATCTCCAGGAGTGTTAGTTGTTCTCTGATCAGCGTTTGGAAGATATTATAATATGTAATCCGTTCACCCAATTGATGTGGGATTTCCTCGTACTGCTGCCTAAGATAAATGCAATATAAAACATTCGAATCTATAATCTTAATCTGATTGATTTTTAGCCAGTTTTATACTTATTTTCAGTAAAATAATCGTTGATAAACCAAATCTACACTACTTCAGATATCTAGTAATCCGCTAAATATTTTCCATAATAGACGACTCTTTCGTCGCACGTCAAAGACCAGATCGCACACCGATAAATTTTCCAATTAGCAATTTATGGGCAAGCACATATGTACATACATACAAATGTTTTCGTACTTGTTTTTACGCAAGAGCAATTCTGCTTAAAAGTCATTAACTTTATTACACCGGATTGTAATTAGCATCCTAACAAGCGAGGCTTTATGGCGGACTTTAGAATTTATATAAACGAACCGCACCGAGTGGCTATTACAAAAACACAAAAAAAGAGCAACAAATCAGCAGTTTAAATATGCAAATACAACGTATATAAGTTGTATATATGTATATATATATGAATATGAATTCGCACCTAATACCCTTCTAGGCGGTCCAAAGCTGGCTGGAGTCTGCCCATTTCTGTTTCGTACCCGGAGTTTGTGCAACTAAACTGAATAGTTTGTTGTTGTTTTCCGATGAGTCAGAAGTGGCGGCTCACAGCGTTCCGAATGATTAAGGCAATTCTCACGCTGCGCATATATAATTGCTCAGTCGGCATTTTATTGACTAATTATTTTGCTTAATGAATATATATATATATATGTGTGTGTGTGCTTGTGAAGTGTTTGTAGTCTGGCAACGCAGTTTGTAGGCAATTATATTATTCGTACATTTATTGTGTTTAGGTAAGTCTAACTTTTGCCGAAGCTTCGTTCGAGCTGTAATTAATTACTTATTGAATCATTGTAATCAAGTGTAGTGAATGCAATTTTTCTGTGCCAAGAAACCAGGTTCGCATTATTGAAAGCGTTTATAGATTTATTTTGATGTACTTATTTACGACAAGGTTGCAAATAAAGCGGTGTTAAACTGAATATTATGAAGCTGCATTTGAATATAAATATTTAGATATTAAAGCAAGTTAATATAGTAACTAATAATATTTTTCCATAATTAAACAGAATTTTATTACTCATCATTCATAACTAATTTTAATCAAGATTTGTCTTAGTTAGTAAACATTAGATACTATATTTAGTTCTACATTGTTTTTCCTCACAAAACAGAACAAAATTTAATCGTTTAAGGGACAGAACTTGACAGCCACAAAACAGGTGATTTTGGAAATTGAAAAAAAAGCACAATTGTTTAAAAATTTATATAGCCCTAGAATTTTTTGTACATTTTAAGAATAGTACACAGTAAAAATTGAGAAGAAAAGATTTTATATTTTTCGAGTAACATGCGATCTCCCACAACTCTAAAACAAATGACCTTTACTGCTGCAGAGATGCCAGGCTTCACTGTGTAAAGATATTGACATACGATCGAAAATCATTAAAAATTAATAAAATTGCAGCGTTTTTGAAAAAAAGTTCACTTTTATCCAAAGTTTTGGAACATTTTTAATGGAAGTTTGGTGCAATGGTGCCATGGATATAAAAAGTTTATAGAAGAAGTAAAATCTATCGAACGTAAGGATTAAAGTCCACTGTCAACAAACTGATTGGACCATATCAATGTTGCTTTGAAAATCAACAACTTTCCAGATATTCACCATGCGTCAAATCTTGGAAAAGGCTTGTGAAAGGAGAATCGACACACACCACATCTTCGTCGATTTCAAAGCTGCTTTTGTCAGCATGAAAAGGAGTTGCTTTACGATGCGATGTCTAAATTTGTTAAACTAATACTGCTGCGTATACTGACCTTGAGCAATATCAAAAGCACTGTCAGGACCGGGAAGGACCTCTCCGAGCCGTTCTATACCGACCGAAGCTTCAGACGAGGCGACTCCCTTTCGTGAGATTTCTTCAAACTGCTGCTGGAGACAATAATTCGACCTGCCGATGAACGACGACAACATCGAAGGAAAGATTCTGTGGAGGATTTATGGACCTTTATGTATTGACAATGGCGAATACCGCATTTGATGGAACGATGAGCAGTATGAGATATACGATGTCATTGATGTAGTACGGCGAATTAAGAGACAGCGACTCCGCTGGCTACGTCGTGTTGTCTGAACGAAAAACACTGCAGCTCCGAGGTTATTCGACGCAGCACCCGCCTGGGCAATTACACAACGGCCATTTAGAGTCAGTTTGGTTTATCCCATAAAAATCTTTAGCAAATAGAGTCTTCAATTCAAAATTTTAAGTTTTCGTTGTGTCTTTGGGAAAAGAGCTGAAAACGTTTCGAATATTATTTTCCAATCTTTGAAAAGTTGCAAAAGCTTTGCGACAGCGCCCTCTAGATTAAAGTTCTAAAAAGCAATAATAATATTATATAAATTCTTTGACTTAAAAAATACTGTTGCAACGTTTTTCAATGATTTTTATTCAGCACACTGGGTAACCAATGCAAAATATGCAAAACGGTTAAACATTATACATAAGAAAACTTGTTTGAGAACTCGTTATGGAAATAATTGGTTTTAAATTTCATTAAATTTTTCAAAAACTATGTATCAATTTGAAACAAATAAGCTTATAATGAATTTTCAAACTCTAACCACTGTTTCATTTATTTACAGATCAAAGCAAACTACCGTAAATAATTGTACCGTAGGCAAAGGTAAGCAACAACACATAACTTTTTATCAAAATGATTTCAGATTTCTGATAGCAAAATCCATTATTTTCAATATCCATAAAACAGAAAAATTCAGAAAAACTCTTTTTAGCATATTAGGGTGGTACCAAATTTTTGAGATTCTGCTTTGATATCTAGTCCATGTCAAGTTACGCAATGAAAACCTGCTATACAAGGTCTTCAAGAATACATGCACAAATTTGTTATACTAATTATAACACTGTTAGCTGTTCTCGCACTTCTTCGTGCGTTTTAATTGTTATGTTGATCAGGAACGTGCAGCGGCGCACTCATCCGAAGGTCAACAATGGCCGCAAGTAGAAAGCTTTCAATGCCGTGCTAGCAACAGGAAGTGCCTGCATAACAATCGCACTCAGCCAACACACAGAGTTGAGCGGCAAAGCGGCTTGGTCGTGACGCGCTTGGACTTGACTTGACTTGAGTGAGTCTTTGCCGTCAATTGGCAATTATTCGCAAATTCATTCATTGCACGGTATTTCGAAAATGAATTGTTTCGTCGCAACGGACCAAGTGGATATGATTGGTCGTGTCTTGCTACTAACGGCTCAGCGCTTAGCCTCCAAATGAGATAGCCTCACCTTTGCACCGCCGCTTAAGATGTTGCCGATGAGCACTGCAGGGTTGTTGTTTTCTTATTTTTATATTTTTTATTTTTTTGAATTTGGCGCTTGTATTTTATTTCATTTTTACATTAGTATGAGGCTTTTTTTATGTATCCATATTTTATTAACTGGTTTTTTGCGTACGAAATTGATTGATCTTCGCTTGGCACGGCTTTCAAATTCACAAATGTATTGCCTGCGGCTGACATTTCAGCTTTCAAAAGTGGTGTTATTGCGCTGTATTTTGCTTGAAGGCACGAAAAACATAATGAAATGAAGAGTACTAAGAGGCTGGCCGAAGCTTATTTAATAATAAATATTGTGAAATTAAATAATTTACTGGATAAGAAGATAGTGAAAATGGAGGCGCCCTAAAAGAATACAAAAAAATATAATAAAAATAGGAATGAAATAAAAACTGCAAAAGCAAATAAATAAAAATTAAAAAATACATAATTAAGTGAAATAATACAAAATTATTATTTATTATTGTTTCGAAAAAAATTTTTTTTAGTTTTTAAACAAAATTTCAGTCAGCAAAAATTAACCTTGAATAAAATAAATAATAATAAAACTGCTTGCAAAAATACAAAAATAAATAAACTGTCTTCGAAATAAAAAATTAAAATTTTAGAATTAAAAATTTTTTGAAATTTTAAAAAAAATTTTAAAAAAATTCTAAAAATTTTACGATTGAAAATATTTTTAAATTATAAAAAAACTACAATTATAAAATATTTTCAAATTAAATAAAAAACTTGTTCAATTATTTTTTTTCTAAACGAAGTGCAGTTAGACAAGAAATAAAAAATAATAAAACAAAAACAGTTATAAAAACTAAAATTTATAAATTTATGAAAAATAAAAATAAATTACAATGACACATTTTAAAACACCCTGAAAACATAAATAATATATTTTTTTGTTATTTCTTGAAAATATATAAATGGAAATTTGAAAGATTTTTTTAGAAAGGAATTTACAATAATAAATAAAAAAATAATTGCAAATTTTAAAATGTTTTCAAAATAAATAAAAAAATGTTTTTTGTTTTCTAACAAAAATATAGTTAGACAAAAAATAAAAAAAAATTATAGAACTAACATCAAATAAGAATGACTCATTTAATAATACTTAAAAATATTTTTTGTACAAAATTCAAATTTTCTTAGAAAAAATATGCAAAAAAAATTATTGGTTATAGCTTAAATTAAATAAAAATTTAAATAATTTTTATATATTGTTAAAAATTTCACAAAGAAATAATTTTTAAGAGTCTCCAAAATAATTGAGTAAAAAACGTGTAACTAATATTTTCACCAAAATTTCAGTTACATAAAAAAAAATTGATTAAGAAAAAATAAATAAAAATGGCAATAATAAATTTTAAAATTTCTTCAATACATATGTATATTAGAAATTTTGAGAAAAAAGTAATGTAAAAATGAATTTTAATTAAAAAACAAAAATTCAAGAAATAAAAAATATAAATATTTAATAATTTTTCAAATTTTCGAAAATATAGAACTATTAAAAATTTTTGTTTTTAAAAGCAAAATACAAAAATAATTTTAAACAAAATTTTAGTTAAACAAAATATAAATAAGACGTAAAAAAATTATAAAAATAAAACAAACAAAATAATCATAAACCACCAATTTTTCAGCAATAATTGAATAAAACAAACAAAAATAAAAAAACAAGGAAATAATAATAAATATTTCAATAATAAAAATATAAAAATTTTAATTAATTTAAAATTTTTTGAAATTCAAATATTAAATTTTTAAAACTGAAAAAAAAATTCGCTATCAAAAATTTTAATAAAATTAAAAAGAAAAATAAAAAAATTTTAAAACTAAAATAATGTTTCTAAACCAATAATTTTCGTAAGACAAACAGCCAACAGCAGAGCAAACGATTTCATGTGCCAACAACAATCACGCCGGAGGTCATAAGTCACTGACAAATCGCTATATTTGCACATTCGAGTGCACAGCAACACACAAATCATTAAAGATACATACAAATATGTATATAGCCACATACTTACATATGTATGTACAAACACTCATAAAAAATTCTAATGCCTCACTCAGCTTTGGACGACAGCAGCGCGGCTACCGCTTAACTCGTTGCCACACTGACCTCAAAAATTGCCATATGAAACGCTGCGAGGCATTAGCATCGTTGACTTGTGCGCCCGTCATAGAAAAGAAAAATTGTCAAGAAAAAGCAAAACAAACAGCAACAACAAGCAGGCGTTAAAAATAAAGCCCAGCATTGGCATGAAAATGAAGCGACCAAACATGCAACTAGATGACGATGAAGTTGACGATCATCAGCAGCATGCAGACAGACACAGCCATACACACACATGCTTGCATGCAGGAAAGTGGAATTTCTCGTTGAACACGCCACACGACACCTACCAACATGCCACATGCGGCAGCTAACAAATGTATCGCAGACAAAACTGGCAGCCACGCTGGAAAAATGGAAGAAATGGGCATAAATCTATCACATATACACACACATACACACAAATGTAACTGCATGTACTTGTGTTGAGGCATAAAAAAGCCACGAATGTCTAAGAGCGTGGAAAGCGCGTTTTGTCGTTAGACTTTCAGTCTTGCCGTCATGCCGTCGTGATTGAAAACAAATTCTAATTATAGCCACACGGTCTAAATATACTTACATAGGTATATGTGGCAAAGTGTGCCTCGACCCAGCGCTGCTGGCTTTAGGCATGGCAGAGTTGGTGTCATTTGGCCTTTTTTAATACAGTTAAGTAAATAACATATCGAGGCATCGCATGTTCGCTATTAATCCACAGAGGAGCTGCTGAAAATTGGAGCTAAAATAAAAGAATAACATCGAAAGTCATTATAGTGGTGGCAAATACGAAAAGAAAATACAAAAAAAAATTAAAAAATAAAAACAAAAATAAAAAAATAAAAGCAAAAATAAAAAACTTAAAACAACATATGAAAAAAAATTAATTAAAAAAAAATCAGAAAAACTAAAAAAGTGAAAAACAAATGTATTATAAAATATAATAAAATACTGTGCGGCATTTAACGCCCCGATTGACCTAAATTTATTCATACTCTCAAATTGGTGCTGTAATACTTGCAACCCACATATAGCACATATGTATTCTATTAACTTTACTTAGACAAAAAAATAATTAATTTTATGCTAGACGTGCATTTCCAGCCATTATTTTTGTTGTTAAGCAAAGCTGAGCATGTGATTTCAGCATATCCATACCACAAGCATATCAATAAGAATTTTTAATTTTTCCAAACATTTTTTTAGTTTCGAAAATGTGATAAAATGAGCACATCCTGTTCAAAAAATTTTGAAGTGACATTTTGAGAGTGAAACTGAATATTTGTCAGGTGGCGTTAATCATGCCACCACCAAATATTTCTTTAATTAATGAGTTACTTTTTTTTTTACAAAATTCTTGGCGTTTCCAGCTGGTTCTTTTTCGCTTTTCCCTATTTAATACATATGTATATAAATTCATAACGGCATTGCTTCTCCTGTAGTTTCCTAATCATAATTTCTTATTTAAACTTTAGAAAAGCAGATATCTTTGACTTTATTATACATATATCTACATATTTATGTGAAGCTGATTGTTAATAAACTTAAAGCTTATGAGTGAAATATCCGACCAAAATGTGAAAAAGTCAGCATTAAGCCCGGAGAGAGCTCCAGTCACTCTGTGAATTTGATCAAACATCTGATTTTTTCCAATCCCAGTCTACCAATGCCTTCTAAGTTCCATTAAAATACCCTGTCTCAAACGAATGAGGGCTGGACAATCGCAACGCATTATCCTCCGTCTTTTCTTTGCATTCTGCCTACTCTTTTTACCAAGTTTCTTAAGATAGTATCTTAGAAGTAGATGCCCTATTCACTTTGAACTAACTATTAGTAAGAGAGTTTTGATATGATTACAATGAATACTACCCAACGTTTTTTATGATACGCCGTGAATTTAAATACTTATCATAGTCTTCTCATCGGACATTGGATGATTTTTTCCAATAAAAGTACTAACGAAAAACACTTTCATCTGTCGATTGAAGCCTGAGGATGACATAATGCTTGTATACTGAGCACCCTAAACCAAGCTATGGTCCTGTAATTTTAAAAAAAGAAACCGATGATATTAACTTAGTTAAAAAAATCAATCCATAAACAATGAGATTCAGTTTAGATCCATAGAATCTCACACAGTGTGATTTTTTGCATTGATCCACGATTTCACAACAACATCAAGAGTATCTTAACACCCATATTTTGTGATCCCATTCTGAGTCCCTTTGAAGTACGCCAAATCCACGGAAAACTTAAGAGTCCTTTTGTTATATGAGACTAATTTACCTAAATCCTTAAGAGATTTTTAACTTTAGAAAATGATGTTCTAACTAGCAGACGGATACTTTGAAAGCAGCAAATTTTGCCTGACACCTTCGCAGATGTCTGGCCTTATAAACTATATAAAGAGAGACTCCATTTTTTGAAGAAAAAATACAAAACTTTAAATTTAATGGGAAATGTTTATTATTATTCGAAAGAACATTCTTTAGCATTTATTTTTTTGAAAATTATCTCTTTCAAATGTTGACCGTGGCTGTTGTCAATTGGACTCAACGAAGTCTGATTTTCGATCACTCGTTCGAACATTTCGATTAGTAACTGATGTTTTGCTCCAAGGTCTGAATCGAAGCGGAATTGTCCGCATAGATTTTATACTTACAAATCCCCACAGGAAAAGTCTAACGGTGTGTTATCACACAAACTTGGTGGCCAATCGACCAACCCAAACCATAAAATTATCCGCTATCTCAATATGTTCATTGAATGATACGATTGTGAAAAGTGGCGTGGTCTTGTTGAAACTAAATGTCGCTGAGATCACGAGTTTCACTTTCACAATAGTCGGTTATCATGGCGTTATAAAGATCGTCATTGACGGTTACGTTCTGACCGGCATCATTTTTAAAGAAATGCGAACGGATGACTCCACCATCCCACAAACCATAAATCGTTTTTTTCTCTGGAAGAGATGGCGGCTCTTGAATCGCTTCAATTTGCTCTTTGTCCCAAATGTGGCAATTTTGTTTGTTTACATACAACTTGACCCAGAAATGGGCCTCGTCGATAAAAAAAAAATTACTCGAAAACGTCGGATCCTCTTGGAACTTTCAAGAGACCAAAGAGAGAAGCGATGTCGCTTTGGCTTCAGTTTTTGCACAAGCTGTATTCAGTAAACATTCTTTTTAAGATCTCGAAATAAATTGCCCCGTTCCATATGTACGTCAGTCCGAGTTGTTGCGAAAGGCGCAGAGTCGACTCTCTACAGTCATCGTATACACCCTTAGGCATGGCTGCAATATTTTCTTCACTGCGTGCTGGACGAGGTCTATTCGGTCGAATATTATCCAGTAATGAATGTTGGGTCTAAAAGTAGGTGATGGTGTTGCGAATAATATCCTCAGTAGGCCGATTATATTGACCATAAGTTGAGCGAAGCGCGCGTAACACATTCTTTACAGAAAGTGAATTTTCGTAATAAAGTTGAACGATTTGTAAACTTTGTTCCAGCGTAAGTCTTTCCACGATAAAATTGCAAACAATACAGAACAAAAATAACATGAAAGCTTGACACGACTTATGCGTGATCTGAAAATGTTATTGAAAAAGTACGTCTTCTTGAACCACCCGTTATAATTCGAAAAATATATAAAAGCTCTCTAAGTTGTACACCTACCAGCCTCAGTAAATTTCATTTTAAGCAAAATTTTGCAAAAAAAATTATCTCCAAAGGCGATCCGGATAACCATTCCGTTAATTCGAAAATTTTTTATCGAGAAAAACGCGTATAAAAATAGATAACTTAAAAACTGTTCGAGATAACGATTCAAATTTTTCTATGTTATTTTTAAAGACATAAACTATCAATATATGAAAAAACTAATTTTTTTGAAAATTTTACACTAGCTGTGACCCTTAAAATAAAGTTTTTCAAATAACAAACAGGATACAGCTTTAAACTAATAATTAACTAAATACAATTAAAATTTACAGCGTTAACCGCAAAATAAGTTTAAAAGCATTGCAGCTACTAACATAGAAACTCTAAAGAAAGTGCACGAAATATATTTACAATTCACTCGGCGGTAAAGCAAAGGCAGTTGCAATTCTTCACGCTCATCACTGCAACAATAGCCATAACTTAGCTTATATAGTAACTGATATATATTAGCAGACTTATATTTTTTAAAACACTAAAACACTGTTATAGGTCTCCATAAAAAGTGAAATGAATTCTCGCTGTTACACATAGCAACTCACACATATACACATGCATACACCGCGCCCAACACGAGTCACCGCGTCATTAAGTGAGATTTTCATGATTGTTTACAAGCTTGTTTTTAAAAAGCAAGTCACTTCTGCCGTGAATTTTGGAGCGTTAATGAAGTTCGCTGGCAAAAATGGCAAACATTTGGCGGAGCACGTTTACATTTTGTGCTTGACTTCGTCTATTCATAGAGTCGTTATTCTATTTTATTGCTTTTGAAAGTACATATTTTTACCGTTCAGTTACCACCACTCACACATACAAACGTATACTCAAGCGCGTGTTTGGCAAAAATTGTAGAAAACTCCATTTAACGGCGGGGAGGTGCAAAAATGTTAGAGCATTTTAGGTCATAACTGTACTTATGAGCCTATAATTAAAATGCCGTTAATTGTTTGTGAAGCAATGACCAGCATGAACTCCTGGCTTTGATTTTATTTCTGCTTGTGGTAGGCGCTGCACCCCTGAACTGTGGCACTAAACTTTTTTGGAATTTCACTTTCCTGAAAGTAAAAAGTTGCTGCACCGTTAGTTCGGTTTAAATATTTTAGTTAATTGAAATATTTCGGGTTTATTGCTACTAAAAATTGGTTGTTAAAATAAGGAAGACTCCTTGTGATTGGGTACTCCTTTATGGGCGGTTCAAATGTGAATTTCCTGATATTTCTACTTTTGATGGAGTGTATTTTCTTCACAAAAAATGTTTTCAAAACATTTTGACTATGATATTTACATGGCAGAGATATCAAACCATATTGATATGATCTCCAACAGTCGATTTCGAAGGAATTGAGTCGCATCTCAGTAAATAACATATAGAAGATTTTACATAACCTTGCAGGTCAATTAAAAAGTCCGCGATCTACCATAGTAAAAGACCTTTTTTTGTTAAACATAGTTGCTTTCAAGAGTAAAACACAGATTTTAGTGACCCTCCAATTTTTCTATACAAGTTTTGTAGAACGATTTGTCCTTTGCTTCAAAATAGGCTTCAGCTTTGGCGATCATGTCCTCTTTCGTCGAAAATTTTTTTCCAATAAGCATTCCTTAGGGTTCCCAGAACAGGAAAGAGTCACAGGGGGCCAGATCTGGAGAATACAGTATATGCGGAGCAATTCGAAGCCCAATTCAAGGTTTTTTGCCATTGTTTTCCCTGACTTGTGAATCGGGGCATTGCCTTGGTGACACACAACTTTATTTTTCGTCCTTCAAACAGTCCAATAATGCTATGTAACGGTTGATGGTTCTTCCTTTTTCAAGGTAGACAATAAAAATTATTCCAATCGCATCCCAAAAGACAGACGTCCTAACCGTGCCAGCCGACTGCAGTCCACTTGGATGACTGTCTATTGGATTTCGGAGGGAAATAGTGAAGCCACATTTCGTTCGTTGCTACATATCGACACAACAATTTGGGTTCATTAAGCTTAAATATCTCCGAATCATCAACTTGTTTTTGGTCGAAAGTGAGCACAGAGGTTTACTATACCCAAATATTTGTAAATGATGTCTTTAGAGTGCCAGCTATCTCTAAAAACTCCACTTTACGGCTATCAAAAATTATTTTAGGACGTTTGCTATGTTTTCGGCAGTAAAAACCCCCTTTGGGCACCCACTACGTTCATTTCACCACGTCTAAGCTTAGCATACCAATCCGTGATGGTTGATTTTTCTGGGGCAGTATCCGAAAACTTGCATCAACTGTATTTTTTCCCTTTAAAAAGCAAAACGTTATCACAAGTGGAATTCCTTTTTATCCATGTTTTTCTAATAACCCCACTTGAATATCTCAGCATCATAAAATTCGCAAAATAATGATCTGAAAGATACCAAATTTACATAGGGGCCTTTTGAAGGTTAGGCTTAGCAAGCATCTATGGATTTAATTCTAGTGGCACCATCTATGTGTCAGGTCGAGGTCTTCGGACTTTGATCAGCTATGTTGCCCCAAAAACGGCTACCACAAAAAACTGAGAATTGCCTACGATCTTGTATAGACACAAAGCCGATTGAAACTCTGCGAGGTAGCTGGGACTGTGGCCATCTCAAAATATGGTATAGGTTAAAAACTGCATTACATTTTGGGCATAAGAAGTCTATCTGAGCGATGGGTGCTGTGTTTGCTTACACCGGACAACAAGTGTAATCGTAAGCCGTTCACAGCTTTTTACGCGCAAACCGAAGTTCTGCAACGTTTCGTGACCTGAACTAAACAACAATGTATGGGTACATTGTAGAGACCAAGCAACAGTCGAAACAGTGAACTAGAGTCTTTACGTGGTGAAAACTAGAGCGACTGTCTGAAGCAATGCGAAGCAGTTACGGGGCTCTAATATGCCGCAGTATTACACCGATTTGATTGCCGTATATTTTCCGCCATGTAACACCTTTTTATTATCAAACTTCAAATTGTCACTCGTCGGCTAGAAATTTGTATTGAATGAGGAGATTGTCAAGTATGTTGTGTTAAAATAAAATTGTGTGGAAATATACTATAAATCGACAAACACAAAATTTTTGGGTTACTTTTGTACTAAGAGCTGAGAATGAGCGCTTACCGTACCTCAAACGTGTAAAGACTTCTGCTTGGTAGCGATGGCAATTCTTCTTAGCAAGTCAATATTCAATAGTCAATATCAGCAGCTTTTAGGTTAACAATAACAATTCAAGTACTTCGATTTAGATTAGTTTAGTTAAGTTAATCTGGTAGGCCAATAAGCCACGCATAGATCAGCAATGCCAGATAGAGTTCAGCTGCTAGGTCCAAGAGAGTAGTCATCCTTTAGCATGCCTACGTTTGACGCGAATTTTAATAGACTCTGCGGCCTCACTATCGATATTTCTTCCAGTGTATCATACCGTGGAGACCCCAGATGCATACAGAGTAGTCTTGCTAATGCGGGACAAGTGCACAAGGGATGCCCCTTTGCCAACCTGCTGCCTTGTCTAGACATTTCCTGCAGTCTTTTCGATCTGTTAATTCGAGTTAAGTCTGTAGGAAAATATTTTCTTTCGAAACTAAGATAAAACCTTCAATTTGAATTAAGAAGCTAAAACTTTAAGAATTAATTACCCCTTACGTGTACATACATTATATATAGTATAAAAAATACCAATACTCAATATATTAATCTGACAAAACAACTTAACCAGTTTTTGTTGTTATTGTACAGCAATTAGTAGCAAGATGCAAGATCAAATATCGTCTTACACCAACCATAAAACAGTAATAATACATTATTACTGGTAGACAGACAGTTGAGTGACTGCTTTTGAGTTTAATAACGGAAAAACTAACCGATCGCAATGAAATCATTCCCATGACGATTTGGTGTTTCATATATACATACCATATATGCACGTAAATATACATAGTTAGATACACATACATAGATAGATACACCTGTAACATATACTCGTCCTATAAAACGAATAAAAGCGAGGCGTGGGTGGACAGAGAATGATATTCGAGATACTTGCCATAGAACAAAGGTTGCCGGTTCTCACAAAGCAAACAATTTTTTTACTATTTTTTATAATTTTTATTTGCTAAATGCTTGAGTAAAATGAATTTACATACAGTACAGTTACTTATATAAATTGTTTTAAGCTTACTTTTGCTATTTCCACTTAAGCGCTTTTTGCTAAAAATGGGCGCAACTACCTTAAACTCTGTGTGAACATTATTTAATTGCAGAAAAAAATTGTATAGATTACAAAAACAGGTGAGTCTTGAGGAGACTAAGTATTTAGTATTTTCTCACAATTTCGAAAACAATGGCATTGTGTGTTCTTGTTTTTCACTCACTGTCTGTCAGCAAAATTGGTTTTCACAAAAAGCTCTCACATCGAGTTAAATGAACTTTGACACAATTTTATTGCGACTTCTATTTGGCAAGTTAACTATACTAACGGTTGTTTGTTGAAAAAACAATTGGGTGTAATTACATTTTTAAATAATCGCATGACAATTGTTTTTAAGACATTGTAGTTCTTTTGAAAAAGACTGTAATTATAAATTGTGGTTAGAAACTCTTTTGTGGTCTCTTCAATTATAATTTTTTGTGGTTTTTAGGCTGGAAGTTCCATGAGTTTTAAAGCAATTTTAAGACACGAAATAAAACCAAGCTAAAAAATTGCAGATTTTCTGACAAAACTGTAAATAATGATAGAAATAATGTTATCAGCTTATTAACTAAACACTTATTTGATTAATATACCTACATATGAGAATATTTGCAAGCAAGAAATATATAAAAAAAAGTTAGGTCGTAGAGCTCATCCTCGTTCCAGATCTAACGCAGGATCCCATTTGGAATCCTTTGTGATTCCCAAAACTTCTACATATGGAATACCAAACTTTTATAGATCGAGGAAGCAGTTTGAGCCTACTTTAAATTTGTTAAGATAGATATTATCAATCCCAAAAGTGAAAAGTAACGCAGTCGGGCAGAAGCTGGACAGTTGAGAAGATAGAGTCTAGATGATTCCACCTTTACTTACTTTACACAGTTTTAGAAATTTTCATCCGACAAGATATGTAACCCCACTTCATGTAAGCCTATTGGTCAGTGTTCAACGTGTTCAACTTTGGGTCTAGCACCCGGTTGGAATGCAACTCCACATTGAACGGACGAAACTTTAGTACTTCCCGCTTTCGGATATTAGACCACTGCTACGACGATACTCCCGCATAGCCGTGCCACATGAACAGGTTGAAGCGAACATCAAGGGCTGTTGCTCTCTGCGGTACCAGAATTAAGTCTTCGATCAGACTTCGTAGCCAAAACTACTACCAGTGAGCTTTCATACAGCACTATACTGGTGACCAGGTTGGTCAGTGTCCAGTCACGGTGGGATGAACGACATCACAGTCGCTTTGCGCCAGAAGCATCACATAGACGCACAAGTTCTCGTTGTTTACCAGCGTTTGCTAAGCTCACGTCAGGTTCGTAAATCAAAAACTTAAGCGCATGCGCACAGCAGAGCACGGACTAGTTGCTAATTTGATAAAATTGGTGTAAGACCTCTCTAGCAAGTTCATCAGTCATGCAGTTTCCATAATTTGGCTATGGTCCGGCACCAAAAGTAGTCATTTATGAAACTAGCTGGATGATACTATTTAGTCTTGAGCTCACTATTAGTCAGCACAACACCAATATTGTAGTTCTGATATCGGAATTAATAAACACCTCGCTGAAGAAACAAGCACTTCGGAACAGTACATCTACTCCTACTTTGATGGCAGTCCCCTCCGATGGAAAGGCATTGTAGTGGGCTAGTAGTTTGAAGCAAAAGTTGCTAGAGAGCTCCCAACAGAATAATCCCCCTCCACTTTGCTTGTTAGTTTCGATCCATTCATGAAAATGCTCACTATAACTCTTCTCCAAGATATTAGTTTCTCTCACATATCCTTCCCGAAGGTTCTGCGATTCAAGTTCTCAGCGATGCAATCGAAGTAAAGGAGAGTAAAGGGGTTTCAGAATGTTCCTACTTTAGTTTTAAAGAGAAGATTTCGCTTTGCAATGGTCCATATTATCAGCGATACAATCGAAGTAGTAAATATTTTCAAACTATTTCTGCTTATATTTTGAAATAAAAAATTTAGAGGATCAGTTTTCAAAAACATAGACAAAATAACGGAAATCGTCGAAAAATAGACGATTCAGTAGCCATCATTTCATTTCCAACGCAATAATTTTTGTAGATAAAAAGTGGATCTCTTACGAAAATCTCAAACGAAAACTGTCGTGTTCGAATCACGGTGAGCCAACATAAAAGTGGTTTAGTGGGATTGGTAGAGAATCATCTACTATAAGCTGCTCCCTTATTGCCAAATTCTTAACTTGAACCTATACTGTCTAGAATTGGACCTTATGAAGAGAACAATCGCCAAATCGCGGTCAGCACTAACCAATAGGAGGAGAATTGTGTTCCATCAGCACAACACAAGACCACATACGTCGATCCTGACTCGTCAAAAGTTCCCGGAGATTTATGGGAGGTTCTAATAAATTTGCTCTATAATCCGAGCCTGGCACCAAGTATTTACTATATGTTCCTTTCTATGGTGAATGATTTTGTTGTTGAAAAATTCGCCTCAAGAAAAACTTGTCCGTCCCAGTTCGTGACAATAGGGACGAAGCACAGTACGATAAGTACATATATTTTGGAAAAGTAACATTTTTTTAGGCCTTCCAACCGACTTATTTGAAGGGTTAGAATACTGCTTTCACATGCCTGTATTTTTTTTTTTTTTTTTTTCAAAGAAAATACTGTCAGTAACTTCAAACACTACTTTGTCCACCCACCAGCGATAATGCTATGTCAAAACTGTATCAATACTTAACTGATTTTTAAAAACAACAACAAAAATAAAAAATACAATTTGGCCACAATTTCGCAACAAAATAGCGACATTTGTCTATCAAGCACATAGATTTCATTAGCATTTGCTTTCAATCAAAATTGGACACAAACGGCGCTACTGCCAAGCCATTGATTGCAACATGGACAACAATGTCATAGCAAAGACCAAATCCAAAGCAAAAAAAAATGCCATTTCCACAGCCGGTGAAATCCGATAAAGTAACTAAAACAAATAAGGCAACAAACAATTAAGCTTTCCACCACCCACCAACGATAAAGAGTGGTCGAGCAATCAAGCCAACAGCCAGCAGCCACAAGCCAGTCACCAAAGCCACACACACACAACAGCAATTGGCATTGACTATCGCCTACAAAGAGGCAACTTGTCGACTCATTGCCTTAAAAAATCGCATTTGCCAGCAGCAATGGGACAGGCACACAGGCCACGCACAAACACACTCATACATACATACATGGGCACATATGTAATATTTCAAATGTCATATGGGCATTTATGTAGCCTTGTATGCGTAAGTATGTGTGTGTGTGTGTGTTTGTGCGGTATTTCGCAAGCTGCAGGCTGTCTCTGGTGAAGTGATGGGAAAAACGCTGATATGGAATGCAAAAACAGACGCGGTGCGCTGTTTTTAGCTCGTTGTTGTTGTGGTCTTTGCCTTTTTCCGCACTTGTTTTGCACTTTTTCGCCACTGTCAATATTCTTGTTGCGCCATTTGTGCTGCATGTTGTTGTTTTAGCTTATGGTATGTTGTTGCTGTTGGTGGTGCCTTGGTGCTGCTCGCTTTTTCGGTGTCAATGAACGGCCTTCCGCAGCATCACGCTTTTCACTTCCAGCTGCCAATTTAGCGCAAGCCTCCGCAACGCTCACTCTGACGCTGCGCGAATATTCGTTCAACGGCTGCCGATGACGACCGAATCGCAAGGCATTTAGGTGAAGTCAATGATTGCAAGGCAACCGGCAGCGCCACCGGCGTTGTGTGCCACCTTAGCCGCCAACGACACCAACGCCAAGTCGCATGTTGTAAAAACAGCACTTTGGAAATGACAGCAACAACAACAACAATAAGAAAAAAATCATAACAACAACAAATGCTATTACAACAACAAAAACACCAAAAACTACATCACTAGGAAACGAAAAAAAATACATTTACAACAACAACTGCAAGAGCAACAACAGCAAAACCATTTTACAACAACAACAATAACATTTTAAAACTACAGCATCAACAACATTTACATCGACAGCGATATCAATACAATTACAAAAACAATAATAATCACAACAACAACAACAGTAACAAATGAGAGCAACAGTCATTGCCATAACAATAACAAAGCGCAATCAAGAGCAAACGGCGAACAGCAACTAGCAGCAGTCATCAACTGCCTGCATGCCTTTCAACTCGCCTCCGCGCTTCTCTGCCCCCCCCCAACAACACCACCATCACAACTGTTGTCATTGCCTTTTCGATTGCTGCTCTGCGAATGCTTTTTGCCGCTTCACTGCTGCCCACACAAAACCACAAGCAACCGACAAGCAGCCAAAGGAGTCAAGCGGCGGACAACATCGATTGGCAACAGCAACGCTCGTTTGTTGCAAGCAACTTTTCAAAGTCGCAAACTTCAATTTTATGTACCTTGATGGTCGTCGCTTCCATTTTAGCGATCACTTTGTTGCCATTCACGACATTGCCGCGCGTTGTTGCATGCAATTAAAAATGCTATCAACACACGTTGTTGCCTTTTTACGTTGTAGTTGTTGTAATATTATGCTGGCTGGTGTCGTTGGACGCATATTATTGGAAAGACACCCGTTCGTTGTTGTTGTTGTTAAGAATATTATAGCAAGCATTTGAGTATTATTTTTATGGAGCTTATTGCTCCGTCGCTTAAATGCGCCGCGATAAGCGAGAACTGTCATTTATTATTAAAATTTATGTTGATCGTTACTTGCAACTCGGGTGGCCGGCAGATGGCTATTTTTAGCATCGCAGTACTTACAACTTCTCATAACTATAACTTAATACACTTTTACTGGATTTTAACACGGAATCGAAAGCGAATGATGGCGGCGGCAGTTAAAGGTGCTTGAAAGCTGTGGAGTCACCGAACAACCTTGTAGCACACCAATTTAAGTGTATAACAAAGGGTTGTGATTTTAAAATTGCTATGTATGTAGTACTTAATGGTTTGATGCAAAAAGTTGGAGAGTGAACTATTTCCATATATTTTATAGATTGGGTTTAGATTAAAAAGGTACAATTGTCATTAAATGAGCCTTGAAAGTAACCTTAGGTGAGATGTTCTCTCGGATGCTTTTCTTATGATGTTTAGAAATATTGAGAACGAGTCCAGATCCTTTATAGGGATGCTTAGTAATGGGGTAAAAAATGTCATGCCTCTTATCAAGATTCATTAATAAAGGGTGTTTCATTTCGGGGTTCCCTACTTTTTTAAAAGAAAAAACACAGAAACTTCAAATTTAATGGGGAATTTTTATCATCATATAAATATGGACCAATGACTTTAATGATCCTCAAACCACACGAAATCGTTTTTTTTTCTGGATGAAATGGGAGATCTTGAATCTCTTCCGGTTGTTTGCTTTTTTTCAGACAGAATTCCGTTATGGTTGTCTTCTTTTGTAACAATTAGTTCTTGGTTTTGATATCATAGTAATATGTTGGACACTCTTTATACTCAAAATATGAACCAACACGTGTTCAGTCGGTCAGTCAGGTCCTCTGCTATCTCTCAAATACCAACGCGATGAGTCTTAAATAAATTTTCGTTAACCATCTCGTTGCTATCGTCATTAACAAAGCTGGATCGACGACTCGCGTGACGCAAGTTTTTGGTGACTACACGACTTTCCCTGAATTATTTTGGGTGCGCAGTTTAAATTGATCAGTCCGAGTCAAATTTGATAAAATAAGATTAACTTAAATAAATTAACTGATCACTTTAGATCATTTGAATTCAATAGGGTTCGATACTTAATTGTGAAATTCGTTGTTGTCCTGCCTTTCTGCCCTAGTCTCCACATAATGTATTCATGTACGTCTATCGGTCTTACGTTTTCGCATACAAACGATTAATAAGAATGCTATCTCAATTTGTGTTAGAATGTAACAATTGGTCTAGTTTAATCGAAAATGGGCTGGAGTGTGTCGTGCCTAGTCACGATATTTGATACCCTTTATCCATTTTTTATCAACAGTTACAATTCGATGCAAAAAAACTTCTTTCTTAAATTCTCTTCACTTCAATTGAAATTACACCCAATTTTCTTCTTTTTGAATGATCCGGCTGTAAACGTTTAGAAACGGCTGCTTGAGTCACTGTCAAAGATTCTACGAGCTCTACTTGCTTTTGCGTTGGTATGACTGTATTATCTGTGCTAAATGTCACATCAAAATAATTATTAGCCTTTCTGATGTACATAAATTGCATTCAGCGATTTTTACGATGAATGAAATTATTCAAATTTCTGATGCCAAAACGTTCAAAATGTTGAAAGAATCCTTGTTTTTCGCGAGCAAGTGTTTTGATTAGTAAAAAATATTCAAAGTTCAAATCACGTCCTGGACGGTCACCAACTCATAATCAACACGTCAATAAAATAAAGGAATTGGTGCTTGAGAATCGACGATTAATAGTCAGAGATCTTACTGGCATCGTTGGAATATCGAAAGAATCAGTGTAAATCTTTGGGCTTAAGAAAAGTGAAAACACGATTGGTTCCAAAATCTCTTGAATTTTTCGAAAAGCAGCGTCGTGTTAAGGTCTACCAGGATGTCTTGAAAGCGCAGGCGATGGACCTTAGAGCTATGCTATCGTGGCAAAGGTTAGCCAAAGCCGAAAATAGGTTTAAATAGGTCAAAAATCATGGTCACATTGACAGTTTTCTTCAATTATGTGGTGCACTCCAAGTTCCTTCCGACCGGCCAAACTGTCAACAAGAAATACTATTTGAGTGTTATGTGTCGTTTGTGCTAGGCTAATCGTGAAAATGGGCCGAAAATACGGGCTGACAACTCTTGGTTTTTGCACCGCGATAATGCTCCGTCGCATACTGCATTGATTCTCCGAGAGTTTTTCGATAAATTTTCAACCAGTTTCGAGCCGCTAGCACCGTATTCGCCTGATTCATCTTCGTGTAACTTCTGGCTATTCAGCAAACTCAAACGACGGCTCCGGGGAAAACGTTTTGAATAAATTATAAGACATTAAACGTGAATAGATTTTGAAGAATAAATTAAGATTTTTTAAATTATTAACAAAGTCTTACTACTTTTTGCTTATAGTACTACTCGTATACTAAAAAATAGTCACAAAGGCCATAGCTTTTCAACGCTTGTTCGGAATATTTGAAGAATAACTAAGTTATGCCAACAGCACAATTATGGTTAGAGATCCAATATTTAATTTAATTTAATTCATTACATTTTATTTTCATTTTCTTATTTTATTTTCATTTTATTTTATTTATTATACATATTACACTAATGTTCAATGTAATGTACAAAATAGCTGAATGGCGCCTGCTCAATTGCACATTCAATTAACTTACCAAAAAAAATCCAGCATTCATTGATTTCGCTTGCTGCACACCTTAGCGAGCCATGTAAAATCTGTTAATAAAAGGCCAATTTTTCGCTACTTTACAAAGAGAAGCTTACTTCTAAGCGAAATCAATTTGTGCAACTCTGCGTGCCAGTCAAACAAACATGCTTTTATATACACCTGAAAACATGCATATCTACATATGTAAATACCT
Source organism: Bactrocera zonata (assembly GCA_037783105.1). Classification (NCBI taxonomy): domain Eukaryota; kingdom Metazoa; phylum Arthropoda; class Insecta; order Diptera; family Tephritidae; genus Bactrocera; species Bactrocera zonata. The sequence continues at coordinate 408,932 of JBAWJQ010005196.1, read as the reverse complement.
TCATATATACACACATGTAACATAAGCGCCAAACTCAATGGAGAAAAATCTACAATAACTGCAAATATCATTCATTCATTGTCCGCCGCTGCCGCCAACAAATGGACCAATTTCGTCGCGTCGCATTTCGTTTCGCCAATTATTTTCTATTGCTGGCAATCGCCGATTTGTCGCCTACTGGCAAATAGCGTGGCATATTTTTTGTAAATTTTTCAAATATTTTTTTTTGTTTTTTTTTTTTTATTGTAACTTAATTGAAAGCGCATTGTGTGAACCGTTGGTTATGGCTTCATATATAAAGATATATGTGTATTAGGGTGGGTCAAAAAAAAAATTATTATTTCCTTTGTTCTTTGAAAATTAGGTTCGTAGGCACCTTTAAGGAAGCCGCTTCAAGTATGAGATCTTAATTGTAATTGAGCGAAAGTCATCCGTCTTATAGTTTTCTATTTTTTTCTTAGTTAAATTCTAATTTCGTTTATAATACTTGTGAAAATGTCTTGCTGCACAGACTTTTGTAAGAAATTGAATGTTTATTAAAAAGTTTATTACAATTTTTTCCTAAAACTAACGAGTTTTCTAAGTGATAATAAAAGAAAACTAGAAAACTGTAAGGCCACAGTTTCCTAGAAAGAGGGAAGGTAATGCGCCTTCCTAAACATCGAAGGTGCCTTCGAAAACATGTCTCACATGAGCGTAGCAAGAGCACTGGAGAAAAAAAATGTGGTGGCATCGAAGCGCAGATGGATAGAGGCCGTACTGCGCATAAAAGCGCGTACAAAGGGGACTAGGCCTAACCAAGGGATTGTGCAGAATTGTTGGACTAAACATCAACCCTTTGAAGACGACCATCGTCCCGTTTACAAGATGCAGGTCTCTGACTGGCCTCAGGAACCTAATCCAGGTGGCAGACTAAGACTAGACTTAATTGTCAAATATCTTGGTCTCACGCTGGATTCCGCTCTGCGGAGAAAGCAGAATATTGATCTGAAGGTGGTCAAAGCCACGTAGGCACTTATGGTGTGCAATAGATCCTGGAGTTGCAGGCCAAGGATTGTCTGGTGGTTGTACATCATAGTCGTGCGATGGTTTAGGCTCCGAATGCATTGTAGACTTCGGTATGTTTTCAACTATCGAAGCTGGAACGACTCGGGTGCCATGCGCGCATGTCCGACGGCAGCGCTTCAAGTCTTGCTGGAACTCACACCACTCCACTTAGTAATAGGTCAAATCGCAAAGCAGATACTGCTCCAAATGACTTCAGAAGGGTTTGGTAGAGGTAAGGTAAACTTTTCGCAACGCATGAAGGACCTAAATGGCGAAATACCACTGGCTCTTCTCCCAAGGGATAACATTACCAAGAGGGTTAACTAAAATAGAAAGTCTAGAGTTACCCTCAGCAGTAAGGCCAAATCGAACAATTCCACTCTCGAGTAACTGTTTAGGGATAGTAGAATCAAGTAGTACAGCGACGGTTTAGAAACTTCCAAGGAAATTGGCGCAGGGGTCGCTGGACTTGGAATCTAAAACACCAGAACACCTGTTAATTGACTACACAGCAGTCTGTAGGCTCAGGCTAAAGGCTCTTGGATCCATGTTTCCAAATAGGGACCACATCGCTTTGGAATTTATTAATTTTCTGGAGATAAGTAGACCATAGGTCGCGGTGCAATCTTTTCTCATCTAATCTAAGGCGGAGAAGCTTTCTCTTGTAATTAAGGGCTCATACTTAAAGAGCCTTCCTTAGAGATATTTTTCAGGGTACCAAGCGAAAAAACCGATTTTTTACGCATCCTAATAAATATAAATATATATATGTACATACGTACATATGTACATTCATGCTAAGTTATTCATATCCCGCGCAGCTGTCTCTCGGCTACTGCTTAGTGCCCCGGAATGTTGTTCATAAACTTGCGATTTTAGTAAGATACAAAAAACCACGTGTTGCTACAACATTTTGTGGCATGTCTCAAAACAATGCCACGCAGTGATTAATATGTGGCAAGTATTTGTTTATGCCACATATTTTAATGTTTTTTACTTGCTTTTAACACTGCTTTTGTTATTGTTGTTCACATTTCTGCCCCACTGACTAGCAATTCGTGTTGCATGTACAAAGTTTTAATTTATTTAAGTCATTTATTATAATTGATATTTACTTACCCGCTCACTTATTGCTATTTGCAACGTGTTTTTGCTGTGCCGCACAAATCACTCAGGTGTTGAACGTTGATTGACCAACCGACTGTCTGATAAACGCCAACCAAGTGGTTGTGGCAGCCACAAAAACCAATCTTTGACCAACATAATGAGCCAACAAGCAGACATTGTGGTGTGGCTACTTGGCATTGTTGGTGGAAAAGTTAGCGACACACAGACATGCATACATACCACAATTTTTCACACACACGCACAAATTTATATGTGTGTGCATATTTTTTGTGGCGTCTGATTCACTGTCTACTAATATATATGCGCTCAGTATCCAATCTGTCTGGCTTGTTCATTTCAAAGCTCGCATTGTCTATTCATTAAAGCCATACGCTGGACCAGCCGTGCAGTCGCTTAGCCGTCTGTCTAATAAGCGAACGTCTTGTCTGTAAATGCTACTATTATTCTCTACTCGCTGATCTAATGTTTTGCCAACACTTGCATGCCAGCTCGAGTTAAGTATAAATAAAGCACACACACATATATATACCTATACTTCAGTAACTCCAACTGGTAGCTTGCCATGACGTCTGAAGAGCGTGAGCCAGTTCGCTTGCTTTTGTTTGAATAAAGGTGTGTAATTTGTTGAACGGGCGTTTACTGTTTATTTCTCCATTAACTGCTTAATTATATAATCACTGTAATTTAGCTTGGCAACAGACAGCGCGTTGCAACAGTTGCAAATTAATTGCATCAAGGCGAATGTAACAAATTGAGCGAACTGACCACCCGCAACTCGTCGGATTAATCAATTTTTACTTGATTACGTTCTAATTAAGGTTCGGGCTGCACACAGGGGCACGTGCATGAATAGAGACTTTATGTGTCTTAGAAATGTACATATATGTAGACATGTTTCTTTAAACAATTTGTGTGTCAAGGTTAAATTATTTCCAAAAAAAAAACTCTCGTTTTAATTTTAAGGCTAATTTTTTTATCGTTTCATTAATGCCAAACAATGATTTCATATTTATAATACAAAATCTTAGTGGATTGAAAAAAATTTAGTTTTGGTAAAAAAAAATTATTAAGCGTTAAAAATTACATTAGTAGTGCTTTTAATACACCCACTGAGTTCACATTAAGTTAGCTTAGTTATCAAATTTTTCTCAAAGGCCACAGCTTAGGTTCGGTTATATGGCTGATTAGAACGATCGCACGTGGACTGCTATGTCTAATCCTTTGTGAAGCCACAGAAATGAAGAATTCCTTGTTCGAATTTATAAATTAACAAAAGGATTAGTAGCCAATACAAATTTGCACAGCCGTTTAGTTTCCACTCCCGCCAGCTCGGTGGGATGTCTGAAGGTATGCACTGCCAAGTGTTTAAGTATTGACCGCCCAAACGCCGAACAGTCAAGAAGAAAGTAAGATATTGCCACCTCATCCTCTTCCATACAGCTTCTGCAGATGGCGTCTGGTAAGATTCCCAAGCTTACAACATCGACACCAATAGGGCAATGGCTTGTTAAAAGTCCCACAACTAGGGAGAGGCTAGCCTTACTGAGTAAAGAGGTCACTAGATCTCTTGCGATCGATCTTTGGTCAAAAGGTTTTTGCGACAGCAAATGTACCGATGATTAGCCAGCGCTGATCAAGCTTTTGCGAAGCCCAGCTATCTAGTAACAGAACACAAGAGGATAAGTGAACACCGACAAGATCCCATTCTACCGATAACAGTTCTAGGGTACCTTTCCTTGCTAGCTTATCAGCTTTGCAATTTTCTGCCAGTCTTATCAGAAAGACACTCGATGCTATTGATATCGAGGTTAGGCACTCCTGGACCAACCCTGAACACACTGTTAATGAGTTCAAGGCTAGTATCGCCGCCCTGCTATCTGAGTGAATTGTCCCTTCTTTGACAGCATTCTGAGACTGCACTCCGGAGCAATAGATCTACTGCTACCATAATGGCTACTACCTCGACTTGGAAAACACTACAATGATCAGGAAGTCTGAAGCTGAAATTGATAGTGAGCTCCTGACAGTAAACCGTTCCACCAACCTTCACCCCGAGCTTAGACCCATCCGTAAAGAAGCTCACTGCGTCTCTACTCCAAGGGCTTCTTACCGCCCACAATTCCTACGTGGATAAAGGGGCAGAGAAGAAGCCGCCAGAGTTCGGTTTAGCAACTCCATGATCAAAGTGATCCGAGTATTAAAATCAAAGTATGTGAGTATTCAGATTCGTGTTCTTTTACCATACATTTATTAAAATAAAATTTTCTTATGGAATTCCAAAAAGCAAAATTGGAATAACTGCTTACTGATCGCCGGAGTTTTGCTATTTTCATGTTGTTGGATGGCAATAAAGGCACAATCTCTCCGTAAATAGACTCCAAAAAACACAGAATGAAAGAGAAAATTGATTACTGGATTTCCACGTGAAGTCTTCGATCATGGTAAAGTCATAAACTACTTAGCAACAGTCGTTGATTCCTCGGATTTCTAGGACAAGTTTCAGACTCTGGTAGATCGAAAAAAGAAGTCTTGCTGTAAAAGAAAACCAGCCTCCCCTTTTTAAGTGTAGAGGATTCCATCAAAGCCTCACCCTCCATTACAGTATTTTTGCATTTTTCCTGCGAAGTCATTACATTAAAAAAATATTATGTTCTCTTAGAGCTCTTCATTTATCTCATAAATTCCGATAATTTTTAAAAGACACACACTGAGGTGAAATATTTGCCACAATCGTCACAAGATCTTGCAGCAAGCCAGAAAGGCATGAGAATGTAAAAAATCTACTTTTAGTCTCATTTGGCAACCTAAAGCTTGAAGTGCTTTTAGCATTTCTTTACGACTTATTTGCGTATAGGACCTTCGTTATTGTCTAGAAATATCTCCATGACCGCTTCAAAGACAACCAAACCTTATCTTTGAGGAAACTCTATGGTTATAATGAACCGTAGATAAGCCAAAAGCCGTTGAACATCTGATTCAACGTAAGAACTTTCCTTTAACTTTGCTCCCAGAAATCGGGAAACTTTGATACTAAATATTTGAAGCAATTTTTATCGCCTGGAAGTACTTTAAAAATTGCTTCATCAAACCGGGCTTTAGTTGAACCGAAGAAATGTTTAAAGTGTCATTAAAGTTTCATGGATGACGTTCTTTTCGCCAACTTTAAGCAGCCTTGGAGGCCTACACTCTCTACTTCAGTAATTTATTTGATCTCTACTATCCCATAGCCATTGTTGTTGAAGCAACGTGCGCAAGTACTACGTTTTCTTGAGGTTTACAAAACGACCAAAGGAAGAAGCAGAACTATTTTATGGCTTCCTTTTGAAAATCTATGAAAATCCGCTAATCTGCTGGATTGTATGAGATCTTAAATGTGTGCATCCAATCTTCGATATTGATACAATAAACCAACTCGTCCTCAAGCAGGTGAACTGCTTGTTACGATATCTAAACCAGGAGGAAGACACCCCTGGTAAAAGGCAGTTCCCACTTTTGCGCCTTAATCCAAACAACGTAGCCACGATTTTGGGAAGATTCAAGTGTCGCATCAAACATTTAGCTCGCACTGTGTAAATAAAAAAATATTATGCAACTAAAAATGGTGGCCAAGTTTCTTTTTAAAATTGCAACCTTTCGTATATAAGAACTTGGAATTATTTACAATAAATATTTTCGGATCTCAATCGGTTAGTTATCCGTTAAAAAATCGGATATCATCATATAAAGTTCTTGCTTTGAAGATACCAGAATAGCTTTTTCTACATTAACTGAATTAGAAATATTTTTTTTTTTTGTTTTACATGTGAAATCAATTTTCATTTTCATTATATTTGGTTTTAACAAAAAATAGAAATCAACGTAAATTGCTTTCACACATCGCCTAGGGACCACCTGGACGTATGAGTGACATGCAAGTTAAGCGACAATGACAGTAAACAAATTTGGCGAATTCCACAGCACAAAACAAAGCAGAAGCCACATACAGTTACACTAACGCAAACACACAAACGCACACATATACATACATACAACTGCAAAGCAATTCAATTAAATGTCATCCAACGCTATACCGCCCAACCGCCAACAAACAAGAGTTTCACTCTTTACCCACTAAACCAAAGGCTGAAGAATTCTTTGATGTGCCGTCATTAAAATTTTTGCGCATCAAACGAACAACAGCCGATTGTTGCCCGAAAATGTCAACACGAGTATGAAAAGGCTGCAAATTTGACAATTACCAAGAGGCGGCAACGCCAGAAATGGTCAGCGCTGGACACCTTTTGTTGTGGCAAACATTTTTTTGTTGCAACATGCGCTTATTGTAGTTGCAACTTGCGCTTTTTGTTGTTGCAGTAGACTTGTTTTCGTTGCAACTTGTTTGTTTTTGTTGTAAAGTGTTTATGTTTGTTGTAACATGCTTGTGTTTGTTGCAGCCGTGCTTGTTTCAGTTGCAATATCCAGCAGCTGCCTTGTTGCAAGTGTAGAAAATGAAAACATTTAAGTGGTGACAATTTCTATGCGTTGTCACCAACAGTTATAGAGGCAGTCGGCCTAACGGCGAGCAACTAATGTCATAAGAAAGCGACAACACTCGGCTAAAACTTTCTTCTGCAAATCAAACGTTTTTTGCCAAGCAAAAAAAATCATCACAAAAAAATTACGAAAAAACTAAAAAAAAAATACAAAAAAAATTGCATTGGCAACACCAACTACTGCGGCAGCATTGCCGAGCATACGCGCTGCATCCGCCGAAAATGCATAACAACACCCCTCCGTGCGCAGCCCGCAATCAGCAGCCAAAAGTGTTGACGCAAAACCAACAACAACATGCCACCGCAGTCATCGCGAGCGCTTGACGCAAGGCGGTGCGTTATTTTTCGCACAAATGTTAACACCTAACACGCCGACTAACCAAGCGACCAATCGACCAACTGGCCCATCAACCAAGCCGTACAATAAAAGCAAACAGACAGCAGCAACCGAAAGAAATGCGAAAAGTGTGAAGAGAAATGATTAATGAACCGTTTAGTTCACCAAATACGTGCATACAAATGGCTGCGTCTGCGTGGCTGAGTATGTGTGTGGCTACTGCGCGGCCGCTTGTGACGGGCTGTACAAAAACAAGCCGCTGCTAGTAAATTATCTGCACGGCTAGGCGAGCCGCTAAATGGGCTGGGGCGAAATATGTGAAATTGATACTTGTCGATCTAAATTGAGACGCGTAAATTGTTTGGTTGCACTCGAGAAAGTTGCAACAACTATGTGGCATGATTGAAACATTGACGTCTTTATGCGCAGCGGCGGAGATTTCTGTCAATTAACTGAAGGCTGGTTACTGATTAAAAAAAAAAAATGTTTTTATGTGGAAAAAAGTTTAATTGAACATATAACTGGAGTTATGTAAAACGGTGCAAAGTTGTACTACAGGCTCAAGTAATAATTTTTTCAATGGTCTCCAGATCTTAGGTTAGATGGCTGATTAAAGATCGCACCTGGCTGGCCTAACTGAGAACAAAGAGAGATCACTAGATCTCTTGCGATCGATCTTGAGCCAAAAGGCTTTCACGATAGCGAATGTACCGATGCTGGCCAAGCTTCGACAAAGCTCAACTATCAAGTAGTTGGACACAAGAGGATACGGGCTCACTGACCCGCTCCCATTCTACCGAGAGCAGTCTACGGTGTCATTCCTTGCTAACTTATCAGCTTTAAAATTTCCCGCGATTCCACTGTGGTGTGGCTTATCACAAAGCAAGACACTTGATACTATTGATAGCGAGGTTAGGCACTCTTTGACCAGCTTTGATCGCACTGTCGATGAGGTCAAGGCTAGTATCGGCGCCCTGCTCTCTGAGTGGATTGTCACTTCTATGACAGCCTTCTGAGACTGCACTCCGGAGCAATAGATTTACTGCTACCATAATGGTTGCAATTCCTTCCTGTAAAACACTGCAATACAATTCAGGAAGTATGAAGCTGAATTGGATAGGGGGCTTCTGGCAGTAAACTTCTCCATTAACCTACCCTCCAAGCTTTAACCCATCCGTAACGAAACTCACTGCCTCTCTCCTCCAACGGCTTCTTCTCACCCACAACTCCCTCGCCGGTATATGGACAGAAAAAAAGCCGCCAGAGTTTGATTTGGCATCCGGTATGAAGTCAAAGTAAGTGAGGATTTCCGAATGTTCAGCCAAGTATTTTTTCGGAACCCAGATTCCATGAGTGTGATAACTATTTTCGCATTCATACATCGTCCGCCGATGTCTGCGGGAAATATGTGAAAGATGCCGCTAATTGCCATAATTGGAGTGAACGTCAATGCACCTCATATGCTGATGAGCGCCGCTTGTTGAACGCTTTTTAGTTTCTTTGCAAGTGAGGTACAATTCTTGACAGTACAGTTCCGAGGTAAGAGCTTGGATATCGTACATGATTTGTTGCCAATCTCATCAAAAGCATATCAAAATATTCCGGACCGTTAATCTTGGCTTAGTCACCGTTTGCGTAGGCTCGCTGCGAATCGCACACGACCGCTTTCGCTTAACGTTGGCGTAAGGAACTCCTTTTTCACCATAAGCTTCGACAATTAAATGATTTTATTCACAGATGGAAATTCGCTCGATGAGTTTTTTTATTTTAACACGTGTGGCACCCATACATAGAGCTTATCTTTATGTGCAGATTTAATTAAATAGCTTCAACCGGTTTTTTGTGTCATGCTCAGCTCATGGGTAACCGGAACAGTGCTTAGATGTCGGTCAGCCTCTACGATTTCCATCTTTCCATCATTTTTTCAATATTTTCGACAACTAACTGTGTACTCGACGAAACGATTTTGTAGTATTTCCCACTGTAGTTCTGCTTACAAATCATCTTTATGTTTAAATCAAGCCACACTGTATGAGCTCTAACGAAACATTTGTCGAGATACCGTTGGGAGTTGCCATGACCTCTACTCATTAGCTAGAGATACCTTGTAATCTTACTCCAGTAAGTGTTTTGCTAAACTAATTTTTCATCTGTCCAAAAGATGGCATCGCGGATTTAATGGCAATCTATATAAACTCTTGTTTTCTGCGTTGATTATACATTCTTTTGTAATCTCAACGACTCCTAGTGGATAACTGGCATGAATTAAATTGCCACAGCCTCTGAAAATGAAAGAAAAACCCTTTTCAATTTGGAATTATAGCAGACTCTAAATGTCCATTTATTTTTCTCCATTTATTATATAGCCACTCATTATATAGCCGAGAAGGTTTCGAAGTATTTGACACTAGGTTAATCAGAATAGATTTTACTATCTTGACCCTTAGTTATTGGACGATAGCCAAAGGCAGAGAACCAAAGATCTCTTAGAATTCATTCATGCCGGTTGCACAGTACATATATCATCTCTGAAAGGATTTCTGGTAGGCAGAAACTGGTTCCCCTTGCCAATAAAAGAGATAGCTTAAATAAAGACAGACATAGCGAGATTTCATTCAGAAGGAATATAATAGCAACTCGAAGAAAAATGATGTTAGCCAAAACCATAAAAGTCGTGTGCATTTATACAGATATCAAGCATGACCTCAAGCTTTGAGTAGTTTAGAACTTTTACTTCGGAGAGTGGACTAGTTTGTTATATCTAATTTTGAATTCCTTAGTGAGCAAAACTGATCGAAAATATCAAGACAGGCTAAGCAAACGAAAGCTGAAGGAGTAGAAGGTTGATTTTTCGGAAAATGTAACCCTTTATATATTGATTTTTATTTAAAGAACCCCATTAGCCCCACCAAAGCTCTTTGAAACACTTTGCCTGAGCAATTTCACTTCACAGATTCCATAGCATATGGAAAGTAAACAAAGTTACTAACAATCATCCCTAGAGGCTAAAGCTGCAATTTTTTCACACACATTTCACATTTCGCTTTTCTGACTTGATTTTTCGCAATTTCCTTTCATCGCCAGCATATTTACACGTCCGCAGCGTGAAATTTTGATGAAGGCAAGTAATCACAGCATCTCTAACGACGACTACATTATTAAAATAGTTGGGGATACGCGAATGACACACAGCCACACACTATTATATACATATGTACATATATATGAATACATACATCTCGCCCTAGTGAACAGCGCATCGTAAAAGTTGCACGTTCCTGTGGCGCAAGTGAAAAGCCCTGAGTGTAAGTATCTCGAAACATGGCTGGAATGCGGAGCTGTCAATTTATTGAAGTCACTTTGTGCTACATTTTGCCTTCGACACCTGTTTTTTTACTTTTTACCTATAGTTTCTTTTGCTATTTTTTCTATTTGTTTTAACTATTTATTTTTATTTCCAAATTTTTCCCTCTCGATGCTTGTTTTTCGCTGGCAAAACTCAACCTTACAGCGCCACACGCCACCTACCTTAACCACCCACTTTTTATTATGTGAACAGCGCATCCAAGAGTTTGCTGCAGTTTCTTCCTCGAGATGACACCGAGTGTTATGTTGTTTTTATTGTTGTTGTTGTATTGTTGTTTGTTCGGCATTTTGTTAAAACAACTTGACCCATTTGTAGATGCATTGCCATCTTCAATTTCATGTTGTACGGTTATGCGAGGCATAAGAGTATGCTCACTTTAAGGTGGTTCCAAATTGTGTGAGGAAAATTTTGTTATACAGTTTTTCCAACTTTTTAATACCTAAGCGATATCAATCTGGTGGAAAATATTATATTCTTAGATAGTTTGTTACCGATAACAGACAAAAATTTACCGGGTTCAAATTTCTATATATGTGACCTGGTCTACGAAAAAGGGGCTTATATGTCAAAAAAATCAATTTTCACTTTTTAGTTCACGTGAAAAAGCATCTCATCTTCCATCCGAATCAACTAAAAAGTGAAAATTGATTTTTTTGACACCTAAGCCCCCTTTTCGTAGACCAGGTCACATATAATAAATGTTCCTAATCGGAACCAAAAATTTATACGTAGAATTTTCACCTTTTTTTGGATATTGAAAATCGTTTTTCGAGTATGCAAAGGTTGTCTGAATTTTTGCTGATCTTATACGCACCCTAATATCCTAATCTTACAATTCTGTCCTATTTATACCGTTTGCCGAAATGATACTGGAAAATTTTAAATCAAAATTACTTTAGAACTACCCTAATAAGCTTAAATTTTAGTTTCACAGACTATTTCAACCCCTATTCCTTTGCTTTCCAAATCGCTTTCCTGAAAAATTTTAGATTCTTAAAAAGTGTACTATAGGTGTTACCGGGTTCAAATTTCTGTCTATCCTAACTGTTCCCATTTGGACCCCAAAAATGTATGTGCCAATTTTTCTACTAGTTTTGGTTAGTGAACAATTTTTCTTAATATTTTAGACATTATATTCGAGTATTCGAGGTTAGATTCTTTTAGGCACACCCTTACATTTTTCCCGTCTGTCACCAAAATGTATTTGAAATATTTTCGGCCTTTCTAATACTATTTAAGAAAGTAATATTGAAGGACTTACATTATTTAATTTTTTTAGAACCACCCTAGTGGGCAAAAATATTATTTGCAACAGCACTTTCCTATGCTTCGATCTTTCTTTCCTATTCAGTTCCATGGAAAATATTAGATTTATAAAAATTTTGGTACCGATATAAGACAAGGTCTCCGGGGTAAAATTTCTGACTACTTTAACTGATACTACTCGGGACCAAAAATTATAGAATCTTTACTGGGTTTGGATAGTAAACAACATTTTTCGATTTTTTTCATACATCAATAATATTCGAGGATTGTTTGAAGTTTTTAACATTTTGTGTACACCCTAATCTTCTCCTATCGGCTCCAAAATTTATTTGAAATATGTATCTTCAAACTTACTAATACCTTATGAGGCTGTGATACTAGAAATTTTTTAAAGCTATTTTTAGAACCACCCTAGTGTGCACAAATATTATTTGCAACGGCACTTTCAACTGCTCCTAGCTCACCCATTTCCTCGGCGAGCCATGTTGTTTGAGGGCAATAATGATTTATATGCTGCTTTAGCTGTTGAAGTTTAACGATTTCGGTCTTTTCTTGCGGTTTTATATGCCATGCAATTGTTGTTGTCATTTGTTTGCACTAAAGCTTTGGCTAAAAAATAATACAACACAACAAAAAAGTCAATAATAATTTTTATGTGTGGGAATTTTTGATTTACAATCACCTTGTAGTTGACACTCTGCACTCATTTTCTTTACAGTACCCCCCTCCAATCCCGCCTCCCACTGTTTGTTTTTTTCTAGTTTCCTTTGTGCTTTAGTGTTTGCTAGAACCATTTTATTGGTCATAATTCCAGTTCGCCTTCTTGTTTTCGGTAAAATGCACTGACAAATTTTTTCGATTTTTCGTTTTTCTAATGGACTTCCTTCTATTTAGTGTGGCCGTTGCAAGCACTTCGAGCCAAAGTGATTTTTGTTGTTTCAAATCCATTCTTGTTTACCTAACCTAGTTTCCGTTTTATGCTTGTGGCCGCAAATACATATTTACTCAGCCTAAAAAGTCTTGCCTTGTTTGACGTTTGGAACTGGAGAGAATTTTTTTAATTTATTGCTTGTCATTCTGACAGGCGATTAACAGTTTTGTGTTAACAAATGGCACTGCTGTCATTCGTTGCTGATTTTCAATCAGGCCGCTTTAAAGTCATAAATTTAGTGTTAGCAACGAAAAATACTAGAATTTGCCAGTTCTAAGTGGGGGGATTGCAGTAGAAGTTGCAGAACAGGCCTTACAATGATGGATGTAATTATATACAGGGTGTGGAAATTTATTTTTGGGCAGATGAAGTTACCGGTACGCCCATATTTTACGATGGCTCAGGGATGTACCTTCATTTGTTCGTTTTTCCGAGTATTCAGTGAAACTCAAGCTAGAATGTAAAGGGCATTATCGTGATGAAAAATCCATGAATTTTTGTCCAAAATGCAGTTTCTTATGAGGAGTTCCTTCATTTTACCCCTTAAAAAGAACAAGAAGTGTTCCAAATCACCTTAACCGACGACTTTGACGTGGTTTTCTCGGTTTTGTCTAATTTCTGTAGCCCCAATCGCTACCTTGTCAGACAGTTTCGACATCATATTCATAAATCCATGTCTGTTCAGCAGTAGGGACGCTTTTGACGAATGTTGGGCACACCATTACATTGTCAAGCAATTCTTTTGCGATTCCTAATATTTTGGTGGAACGAGTTCTCAAATTTTATAACCAAAACATTAACTAGAATGTATAGAATCGATCCACAAGAGATGTTAAGATCCTCCGCTATCTCTCTGATGCCAATACGACGATTTTCAAGGGCTATGTGTTGGATAGACTACTCGCACGAGCAAGTTTTCGATGACTTCACGACCTGCTATATACGTTTTGTGGCACTCAAATATTTGTGTTCGCGATAAAGTAGACTCCCCAAAAGACCTCTACAATAAATTCAACGATTCTTAGACATGATTCAATTCAGAAACAAACAATTTCAACCAAACTTTTTGTTCATTTATTTTGTGGTAACAGTCGCCAGACAAACTTTTCACGTCGTAAGCAAACAGTTGCCGAACAAATACTAGTTGAGAGTTGGAGATCAAACCTCACAAGAACTTAAACAAGGTGCACCAATCTAGAAAAAATTTCGATTCAGTTTGAATAGTGCATTCAAATAGACCAGTCCGAGTCAAATTTGATCAGATGACAAAAACAGACTCCTCATTATATTATTACTTTTCTCTAAAAACTAACGATTACTTTGACGGTAGTAGAAAAGGAATTAGAAATATTGGCTCTCACTAAGCCTAGGAACTATGTCTTACCTATAACATAATGTCATCGATTGGAATGTCGGTTTTCCGGGCAGAAACCAATCCAAAAAATACGTTTAATCTTAGTCTGCTTCCAGAACTTTGTAATTCTTTAGTTTTCGTGAAGACTGATTTTTCGTGGTAGTTTTAGTAGTTACTAAAATATGTAAGGTACTAATTTTTCTTGAAAAATCACCGAATTTTGTTTTGACTGTACAAAGCTTCGGTCATCACTAACCAAAATAAACTACCTAAACCTCAACGTTTGGCCGCATAGCGTACATTTGGCCTTATACACACGTTACGAAAAGTGTCGGTTTTATGGCAAATTATTTTTAACGATGATTAACTCTAAAAATTAAAGCTGAGAAATTCACTCAAACGATTCGTCAACGGGTAGGAGTATATCAATCAAAAGTTTTTTGCGCGATTTTGCAATTTTCGCAATATTTATTTCCGCTGCTATTTTGGTTACACAAAATCGCCAACAACAAAGTCGTAAAGTTCAAACAACAGCAACAAAATACTTTCTCAATGCAACTGTGCTTTTAGTTAATGTGCAAAAACAACAAGTACGTGTACCTGACCTACTCCGCAGCAGCAAAAAAATAACAAAAATAACAACAAAGCGCTATATAAGCTTACATATGTGGCACAAATACTCGCATTTGTATAACTCCACCTTCGCAATATGTTGCCGTAGGCGTTTGTTGCTACTGTTGCCAAATACTCTAAGCCGCTGCCATGAGCAATGCGCTCACTTTACATACGCATTGTTTTTGTTGCAATTCGTTGTTGTTTTTTTGCTGTTTTTCGTTTACTGGCTGACACTGATGCTGTTTGCTTGTGATTTATGAAAAACTAATTACCTTTAAGTACAAACACACACACATACATATATACAAAACAACTCGCATAAGTGCTGAATAATGTTGCTAGCGTCACTAAAAACAAAAATATGTATTTTTATGAAAAAAAATCTTAAAAATTAAAAAAAAATTACAAAAAAGCACAAATTAATTAAAAAATTAAAAAAATAGAAAACTTAAGAAAATAGAAAATTTAAAAATTATAAAGAACAGCAATAAAAATTCAACTTTTGTCATTAAGTGTAAAAAAAATATTTAAAAACTATTTCTAGAAATTTCAGAAAATTAAAAAAAATTAAAAAAAAAATTTTAAATAATTTAGAAAAATTAATAAAATTAAATAAGCATAAAAAATCGGACTATTGTCACTAAGTGTAAAAAAAAAAATAAAAACATTTAAAAATATGTTCTTGGATATTTCAAAAAATTAAAAAAAAAGTATTTAAAAAAATTTACAAAGATTTAAAAAAAAATTTAACAATAAGAAATTCTAAATATTGTTGCTGGCGCACGCTAAGCGCAAAAATACGTATTTTTATAAAAACAAAATATTTACAAAATTTAAAAAAATTAAAAAAAAAATCTTAATCAAAAAAATTTAATTTATAAACATTTCAGAAAAACATAAACAACAATTCTAAGAAATTTAAAACATGAGAAAAAACTAGGAATCCACCTATTGTCAAAAAATTTTTTGATTCAAAAACTTGAAAATTCAAACAAAAAACTTAATTAAATTCAAATACAAGAGTTTCAAAAAAAAATCTAAAATTAATTATGAAAAGCAAAAAAATGTTATAGATATTTGAAAAAATTTCATAAAAATTTCAAAATATTAAAAAAAAAAAATTTTAATTAAATAATTTATAAAATTTTCAAAAAATAAAAACAGTATTAAAATTCAACTATTGCTAATCATTAATTATTCTAAATAATTTTAGGCTTTTATAAAAAAGAGAAAAAAAATACTTTCAAAATACCAAAAAATAAAAAAAAATTGTTAAAAAATAAATTTGCAATATTTCAGAAAAAAAGTTAACAAGAAATTAACGAAATTTAAAATATAGGAGAAAATAGTCATAAAATTTGTTGTTTAAAAAAATTAAAAATTCGAGAAAAATTAATTAAAAAATTAAATACAGAAATTTCATTAAAAATTAAAAAAAAAAATTATAAAAAAAGTTACAAAAACAGATAATAAAAAATATAAAAATTAAAAGCAAAAGAAATGTAAAAAAATCCGATATTGCCCATTAAAAATTCCCTTACAATTATACCTTTCGGCTTACGACTGCCTACTTGCGGGTATTTCTTTTGTTGGCGCTATTTTTGTTGTTTTCTCGCCCAGTTTGTTCGCAGCTTTGCGGCGGCGCAGCGAATCGGTTTCATTGTTGCCGCTGTCATTAATAATTGCAAAATATTTTCTGCAGCAGATTTTTCTTCTTGATTTCTATATTTCTGCGGCAGACAGTTATTAGCTTACACTTGTTTGCCATTGCGATTTCATTAGGCGTGTACACAAAGGCACAAACAAGTATATATACCAAAGGTACAAGCACACACATTCTTATATATATGTATGAACGTATGTGTTTGCACCGTTTCGCCTTCGACGATTTCGTTTCCCATTCACACGACCTCCTCATTAAGGCCTGGCCCGGAGGCTTGCCAGAAATTTCGTGTAGCTTATTAATTGTTACAACCTAATAATGCCGGGCATTATTTGCAGAAGTGATTACATAATGCTGCAAAAATAGATATTCGTAAGTGGTATATGGGAGAAATTGAAATCAACAATGCCAATTTGGTAATACAAACAGCAATGAGTTGTGTAAAATTAAGCCCTTTACAGAGGCTAGTATAACAAAAAGCAGTTTCTAGTTTCACTTCATTTTTCACACTAACGCTAAGCAAGAGGTCAATGAGTCGATGGTGAGAAATATTTAGTTTTGTTTAAAAATAATTAACAGTTTGGTTGCACCAATTTCTCTTCTTATGAAGTAATCGAAGGCATTTAATTTTTTATCGAAGAAATCTTCGGATTGTATATAAGTGAGGAATTTTTTTGTTAGCAACTTAAGATATTAATTTAAGCTTTTTGAGTTTTGAGAACCGCAGCTGAGTGGGTTCAAATCTCGTAATTTATTCTAAACAAAATTCGAAATTATATAAGAAATTTGTCGCTTAATATTTCGTGGGTTCCAAATGAAACAGATTGAAAGTTACCAAGGCATTATTAAAAAACTGAATATTTTTCTAACAGCAAACGCTTTTCATAAAATTCAATAGCCACTTGGAAGCAGCCTTCACATTCGGATGTTATATGAGCTCGATAGGAAAGAGGTGTATCAACATTCGCACAACCAAGGAGACACTATAAGGTCGGTTTAGTGCTGTATTTAATCCCATACTGATACGGTCTCTCAACTGTTAAATATGTACTTGCAAATATACAAATTTGACTAAGGGAATGGAACCAGAATCTTTACTGAAAGAAATTAACATTTAACTTATCCTTCTCAAAACATATGTGCATCATCCTCTAAATTGAGATTTGCTGCAAAATCATAGGTTATTTATAGAAATTTATCAGAGTTTTCTTCTGCATCATTGGCGTAGACACCCCAGTCGTTCATTCTTTTCACGATTTGGCTCCAATTCGACATACCAAGTGCAGCCAAGTCCTTCTCCACCTCATCTCTCCAATGGAATATAATCTCCAAGATTCTAGTATACTGACTGTAGGTAAGTCTATAATTGTCCAACCCTAATTTATCGACCTTCCTAATAGGTAAAAATTTGAGTCTTGGTGATTATACTCGTAAATTAAGTCAATAAATTGAGAATATTATATCATAAAATCGTTAAATTATATTTTTATATGATAAAAATAAAGTTTAGGGAAAAAAAATTTTTTTCATTTTTGAAAATTTCACAATTTTCTTTAAATAAATAAAAAAAATATATAAAAATCGGCCCACTCCGGATTAGCAAGGATAGATGTCAAATTAATTGAAGTTTTTTTCGACACACAAAAAAAAATTGCGAACATCCAAAAAATGGCGAATTTTCAAAAAATGACGATTTTACCTAAAAAAAAAAACCTGATTATTTTATATAATTGATCGTGTTAAACTTTTTTCGTGTATTTTTTTGAAAAGTTCATTTAAAAAAAAATTAAAAAAAGGTTCCCAGAAGTCAATTTCTACAAAAGTTATGGCTATTTGAAAATAAAAAAGCCATTTTTTTGAAAAATTCATAACTTTTTTGAAGTTGGACAAAAAATATTGAAAAAATTCTCAAAAATGTTTTTTCAAGGGTAGAAAAGGATGGATAAGTTTCAGCAAAATCTAAAGGGGTCGGGTTCAAAAGTAGTCGATTTAGTATGGAATACCCCATATGAAAAATCAAATTCTTTAACAAATTTTTTTTGCTTTTTTGAAACTCGGGGTAGACCAACCTTTTTATAACCGAAACACACTGTAATAGTTTGATTCAAATTATATTTTTTTCATCATACTTTTACTTAAGAACGTTAGGTTTTTTCTATGGTCAAATCTCTACTTTTCAACCGTATAATATAGACATTACTTTGGTAAGTTTTCTCAGGAAATGCAAAACAGACCCTAAAGTTTCAACCAATTATACTGTTTTTTTACCATTTTCAAGGCAATCATGTTAACCATTTAAATGCGTAAGTCGTTGTCGGATTGGAGCTCATTAAAATCAACTGCTTTTCTGACCTTTATCCTCTTATTTACACCGTTTTCAAAGATGGCTAAAAACTGTCGGAAAAATTTTTTGTAACCTTCTCTTTGACATTATCAATTAGCTGTAGCTTGCATCCCAATTTTTTCTGTTGTAAACTACTACGAGACAATAATTTACTCAGAATATCTATGCCGAGCCTTGATGAATCCTTCTTGCGAGCTATATGTTTTTTCAGATGAACAGTTGTTCATTTATGCTGCTAATAGTAATGGTCAGACTTCTATTGAACCGCAGCCAGTTATTGATAAACTTCATTCAGTCTCTGATCTCACTAACACCGCATTGGTTTACATAAATCTAGCTGTTGTCTTGATAATTCTTCACGTATGGGTACGATAAGTGCTTATTTTGCTTGTTTAGAGGATAAATATATCTATTTTACAAAATGTTATCTATTTCGTCTCAGCTAGCATACCTGATCATGAAGATATTATTATCAAAAGCCACGGTTTTATCCTATACTCTAAAAAAAAGTCCTCAAAATAATAAGAAAAAAGAGGATTTATAAATAATGGATCAAAAGAGGAAACAATTAAAGTTAATACATAAAAGTCCCGACAAATTGCTTAATTATTACATTAATTTATTTTTATAGAAAACAGTCATTCGTTTAGCAAAAAATCAGGGCACTAAGATAGATGGAATCACAAGTACACCATGGATTTCAAGTGTTAAGGTTTTTTGCTCTACAAAACATTACCGAATTTATTGCAAAACTCGTTGAAATCTTACAGACTAAAACCATGCACATCCATATAGACATTATACCCCTGCACATCTACATATGTATATACTATAGTATGTAAAACTAATTTGCAAACACAAAAGTATCAGTCATTTACACGTCGTGCACAATAAGAACAGCCTTACCGGCAATCAAACAATGCGCCGAAAAGCCGTCACCCGCTCACATAAATCACCGGAGAACACGTACTGGCATGTAGAGACCTCTACAGTATGCTTGCATTTGTACTTGCCACGCTCGACGAAGCAATGACAATGGCGGCTCTTGTTGCTTTTGTTGCCTTTATTGTTTTAGTGTATTTTCTATGTTTTTGCACTCTCATTTTCGATATGACTCATTGTCAGTTCACGAGGATGCACGAGTGCTAAAGTGCACTATTTTGCTTTTTGCGCTTAACTCTATTGTTTTGCTAATTATTACCAGCTGACGTTGATGGCATTATTATATTATAGTACTTGTAGTACCTGTTGCAGCTGTCGTTTTACATTAGAGCTGGAATTGAAAAATGTTTTTATAAAAAAGTTATACTTTAAATTTACTTATACGAATATACTATAGAGAATCAGTTAGTTCATACAAACAAAAGACTTCTCGAATAAAAAATTTAAGACTCAAAAATTTCAGTCAGTTAAGAGTGCTATTCTCACCTCTCGGAAGGGTTTCCATAGGGGACTAGCAAAGGTTATATGTAAATTCTTGGAATACTACTGCAATTTCTACAATATTACTAAGAATATCTCACACTTGCCAGTTCTGGTATAGAAAAAATCTCTGTAAGAAATTTCAACCGAAACAACCTTTTCTTCCTAAAGCAAATATTATTCTCAAGATGGACTTTAAAGGCATTCTAAATCCTACTTAACACTCCTGGAACTAGATTCCACTCCAATTTTTCAATTCAAATCATAAATACTTCTCTTATCACCAGATAATTTTGCAATTTCTCATTAAATTCTTGATATAGCTTGATTCTTGGTTATGGCTAACCTTTTTTTTTTTTTGAACTAAGCGGCGAATATTTAGAAATCTCAAATTTTTAATTCAAACCCAAAAAAACTATTCATAACAGCAATTCTATATGACTAAAAATTATTTTTTTTTTATCTTCCATTTACAGGTAAGCGTTCTACACACGACTGTGTTCGATCAACATTTCGCAATATTAGTCCAAAATATTTCTAAATTGAAGGCTTCGAAGGCTTAGCTATACTGGTAAAAATTTTCCATTTTAATTTATTATATAAGTGGCAACTCTATATCAAAATGTACAAAAGTAAATGCTATTTGAATATTTCTCAAAGGTCTGTTTAAAACGCATTATGTTTCAACTCATATTTTAGTATTTTCAGTCTCAATTTCACGAGAGATCTCAACTCTTTTACAGCATATGTATGTTTTAATTTAAAAATTGGAATCTTCTTTAACTCCTTACGTGTGTAACACATATTACAGTTATTTTTCCAGTTTCATATTTTTCGATAAATGGCAACCCTGTTCCAAAATATACTGGAATTGAAAATTTCACAGATTTCTGAAATATTTTCTTAAACCCAAACTCCTATTTTTCAAAAAAAAAAAAAAGAACACCTTGCCCACTTTTATATTTTTCTATAAGTGGCAACCCTGTACTAAAAAAAATATTTCTGTAATTTCTTCTTAAGCTCAAACTTTTATATTTCAAATCGTTTTGTCATCTGTTATTGATTTCTAATTTTGTTGAACCATAAAGAAATAATTTTGAAATAATTATGTTCCGTATATTAATCACTACTAATTTCGTCGATAGGTGACATCTTCAAGCCAAATAAGTAAATACTATCCAAATACTTTTTAACCGGCTTTTCGAAATGCATATTATTATTTTTTTTAATTTATTTGTTTGTAATATTTTATGTTTTAACTTTTTAACAGGTGGCAACGCCATTTCGAAATATATTTAGTTGAAAGACCCATCGAATTCGTTTCTATTTTCATCTCCTTATGCTTGAGAATCATGTAAAAATACCTTTCTAAATTTTAAATTTTTCGATAAGTGGCAACCCGTTCTAAATTACATTGAAGTTAAATACCTCACCGATTTCTGAAAACATTTTCCAAATGCAAATACTCTTATATTCCACATCATATTGGAAAATTTTATTGTTTTCTTCTTTTTTGAAACGTTGGCAACTCTATGCCGAAATATGGCACATTAAATAAAATTCAGAAAGTTCTCAGAAGGCATCGTAAACTTCAGCATTTTTGTAAACAATTTGTAATATTTTCAGTTTTAATTTGATGATAGATGGCAACTCTATTTCAAAATATTTTGAAATTATGGATCTTCCGAATTTTCTTCTACTTTTACAAACTTACGTTTGAGAATCATATTACAACATCTTGCTTAATTTTACATTTTTCGTTGGCTGGCAACCCTGTTTTCAAAATGTTGGTGTTGTAGTCTGCACAAACTTCCGAAAAGCTTTCTTAAACTTTATATGAGTAAATTTCAAATAATTTAGACGTATTTTATTGTTCTAATTTTTCCAATCAGTGGTAAGTCTACTCCTTTATATTATTATAATTATTCATTTAGAAGTACTCGGGAGTTCTAATGAAAGACTATTTTACGTCTTTTTTTTAAATTTTTTAATACTTTTGAGAGATTGTAACCCTGTTCTAAAAGATTTAGGAGTCGCAGACCTTACAAATGCTTTCCAGCTTTGCTAAATTCAAATACTTGTATATTTCAAATGATTTTGACATTTTTCCCTCGTTTTGCAATTTGTTGAATGATGGCAACTCTATTCCAAAATACCTTTGAGTGAAAAGATATTCCAAATATTTACCGAATACCTTTTTAATGCATTTCTTTCAAAATTTTGTAATATTTTAAATTTTTTTTGGAGTGGTGGTAACTCTACAATGAAATCAGTGAAGTCTGAAATCAGCTCCCCAATAATAGAAGGTTTCTGGAAGGAATTGGGCAGAGTATTTTATTATATTTTCATTCCTACTTGAGCCTCGACTGGATGGATTACATGGGTATTTTAACCGTTAAACGAACCTAAAATTTCCAAAATTCCCCTAGTAATGGATTATCCCGCCATAGTTGAAAGGCAATGATCGTATATTATATCCGTCAACAAATTTTCTCTCTATCATATCTATTTCCTTCACACACACACACACACATGCAGACATGCCAGCGGGCCTGCTAGTTGGCTGTGTAGTTTGAATATCTTATTTCGAAATTACTAATTTAATGCTACCGCTTTTCAAGTCACATATTTGACAATTTTCCAGCCTCTGGCAGTGCCATTTGTCACTGCCACACACAAACTCACACATATTATATGAATCGCATTTATTTACTATTGTCACTCTGTTGTCATTGATTAATTCCGCAATGTTGCTATTGTTGTTGCTTCTGTTATAGCAAATTTCACATAATGTTGTTCTTGTTGTTGTTGCACACTTGCTGCACACGCTGTGCACAAAGGCAGCCTTTGCAATAATTTCAAAGCATATTTCCCTAACAATTCACAAACATACACACATACACACGCTTATCACTCACACAATCGCCGCGGAATCAATGCAACGGGGCATTTACCACCTTCGCGCCAGCCTCAAGTTCGCAGCTGAAGTCTTTCGTTTTCATCGGCCAGCGTAATCGCCGCGGCCATCGCTCTTGCGCCTGCTCCTGCTGGGGCTGCGATAATTTTCCGTCAAGGAAGTGAAAATTTGCATAGAAAAATGGAAATTAACAAGATCTGCGCATGCGCATTGCCGCGTTCGTTTCGAGTGTATTCTCTGTGATTTTTGGCATTTCTGGTATAACGGCGAGTTCAGGCAATCAAAATGGCAAGCTGAGTCTGTGTAGCGTCGCTGCAAGCAGGTAGCTGTTAGCGTTGCTGCTGTTGTTGTTGCTTGTAGGAAAATGTTTAGCATTATGACAATTTTAATGTGATGTAATTTCCATGATGGCTGTCAGTCAAACTCGTTAGGCATTGCGCTTTTATGACATTTCGGCAGTGCATTGAAATAAACAAACCACAACAACAACAATAGCTGACATAACTTTCATCAAAAGGGAAATAAAATGTGATTGTTTGGTAAAAGTTATGCGAAATCGGCAATTAAGTTTTCTTGGTTATAAATTTTGAGGATTTTCAAAATTTTTAAAAATAATATTAGAAAAAATTGTTTTTTGTTTTAAACTAAAAACCCAAAAAAATTAAAATAAATTACAGAAAAATAAAAAAAAACCGAATTTTAACAAAAATAAATAAAAAACTTTTGTATGTTGGAAACTAAAAAACTAAAAAAATTAAAAAATATGAATTAATTAAAATTACGAAAAATTAAAAAAATCGATTTTTTTACTTAAATTAAAAATTATAAAAAAAATATATATTTTTGCAGTAAATACAAAAATAATTTTAATCTAAATTAAACTGAAATAAAAGCATGTATATATTTTTTTATTTTTTTTATTTATTAAATTAGGAAATGACAGAAGTATATATTTTATAAAATTTATTATATAATGCTATTTTCTAAAATAATTTTTCAAATTAATTAAACAAAAAAAAATTATTTCTAGCAAAAAAATTAAAAATTATTTCCACATTAAACAAAAAAATGTAAATAAAGAAATTCTTTTTTTTTAAATTATTTAGATAAAAAAGTCGATAACATCATTACATATTAAAATTTTTCTCGATTAGTGTGGAAATTTTTTTTGCAACAAATAATTTTTTTTTTAAATTTCTTTTCACAAAATATTTTTTTAGTGATGAGGTTAAAATTTCTTATTAAAGTTTTAAAAATTTTCTCCATTTTTAATTAATTGTATAGTAAAAAAATATTAATTTTAAACATATAGGTATTTTTAGTATAAAATGAAGTATGAATTAAATTAAAATTCTTTTATTAATTACTAATTACATTAAAATATTAATTTATTTACTTTTACATAAATTTTAAATTAATTTTCTTTTTTTTCAAAATATTATATAATTAAAATAGTAATTATTAATTTTTTTTAGTTAATTTAATTAATTAATTTTTTCTCTGGATATTATTAATTAAGTTCCATTAAATTTTTTATTTGCACAATTGAAGAAAAGTTGTTTGAATCTTTTGAGTTTGAATTTTTTTTTTTTATTGTCCTTAATTTTTTAAATTAATTATTAATTTTCGTTACACAAAAAAGTTATGAAATAAAAATTACAATATATTTTTAAAATCTCCTTTTTATAAAAAATAATGTTTTTTTGTTAATATTTTAAAATTTTTTGAACATAATTGAATAACTAATTATTAGTTTAGATATTTTTATTACATATTTTTTTTTTGCTTTTTTTATTAATTTTTATATATTTTTAATTTTTTTAATTCATGTTTTTAACCTTTCTTAATTTTTAAATAATTTTATATATTTTTAACGTTAATTTTTTTAACGTTTTTTCTTAATTTTTAATAATTTTTTGTCATAATTTATTATTGTTATTTTTTTTTAATTTATTTACTTTCATATTTTTAATTTACAATTTTCCTAACCTCAGCGATTTACTAACAATATCATAAATATTTGGCATTTCCATCTCATAACATTAAAAAATTGAATAAAAGCTCCCATAATACCAAAAGCCTCAAAGCAGTCTATAGCTGCCCCAATCAATACAGTTAATAACGACGGCGCAACAATGCAACGGTTCACAAGCTGCGCACTAGGTTAGAGTGTCAATATTTCTTAATGCCATTGCTTTTGTTGTTATTGTGCGATTTGCTTTTTTTCTTTACCAGCGCAACAAGTTTAGACTTGCTGCAAGTGCTAGCGTCAGTTAAGTATTTATTTATTTCCCACCATTGACACCAGCGACGCGCCCTCACGTACATTTCGGGCATTAAAGTAATGCTTCGGTATTTCTTCCCGATTGAATTTAATTTGCGATTGGGTCAATTGTACGTATTGCGCCACTAAAGTGGGTAAGTGGTGGCACTTAGGAAATCGATAATTTCGCGAGTGCAGGGAGTGAAGCGGAAGTAGCTTGAGCGTAGGCGCTACTGGAAGATTATGGTGAAAATAAACCGTGGCTCTGCATTGCTGGGAAAATATTCGAAATTGTGTAATTCGTATAATTTTTTAACAAATTTAATAGAAAATATTTAAAATAGTAAAGGGAATACCAGGTGTAGAGGTACGTAGACATGTAACTAAAATTATGAAATCAAAAATGCCAATTTTTTTGCTTTCTAGTAGTACATAATATATGCGAATCTGATGAGAAAAATCGTGAAGTGACATCTATAGGGTTTGTGAAGTAAAGAGGGAGAAAAAATCTAAAACATGTATTATACATGGGGACAAAAGAGTACCCAGAAAATGTATATAAACGCTAAATATTTAGTTATTCATCAACATTTTTTTTGTTATTTACGCTTATGCCAACGATTTTTCCAGTCCTCGAAACACTTTTCATAAGCACTTTTTGGGATGGCCTACAGATCCTTCAGCAAATTTTGTTTTATCTCTTCTATCGACTGAAATTAGGTTCCATTCCAATAATTGCTGGCTTGTTTGCATGTCAAACTCATAAACTCACAATCCATGAATGTTTGATTCTCAGGATCATGCATGCCCAAAGGGACCTTTTTACGGTACTGTTTTTGAAAATTCAGCTTTATAGGGGCAAATCGAGCAAGAACGTGTTTCATAACCAAAATATCCAAAATCATCCGAAAGAACTCGCGAAAGATGTCGAGCTTTCTTGCCATCTCTCTAACACTTGCCTAACGATTTCAAGCAAGACATCCTTCACTTTTTTAATATTTTCATCACCTGAAGAGGTTTGTACCACTCGTAGCCTTGTGTTTTGGATGAAACTGAATCACCGTAAGTCTTTTCCATGTTTTTTTTTAAGGCTCGAAAATATCGGATCTTACTGCAACTTTTCAACAGCCCATAGAGCGAAAGCTCATTCGGTTTCAGTTCTTGCACAGCTGTATTTTACGGCTGCAATATTTTCTCCACTGCGTGCTGGACGTGATCTAATCGAACGTGAATTTTCGTAATATATGTAGTTGAAGCATTTGTAAACGTAAGTAAATTTATCCATGATGAAATGCCAAAGAATACAGAACAAAAATCTGTCAAAAAACGCGTTTTTGAAAAAAGTACCTCTACTTGGATAACCCGTTATAATATTGAAAGATACAGATTATTTTCATTATTTACAATATTTGAGGAGAAACAAAGAACCTGAGTTCGCTTTGAGAAAATAATTTTGATTTTTGAGATTTTTCACCCTCTAATGTACCGATATGGGTATTTGGCGGCATCATTGTTTCTGAGTAGTCCATGCGAATTACTTATGGAACAGTAGTAAAAACAGGACATTTTGTTAATATACTTGTATAACACCGCGTTTTATTTCTAAGAACATCCTTAAACTTTTTGGCATATTTTTTTGCATTTTTTTGGTAAGGAATCTGTGGTTCGCATGATGTTTCCGGAATGTCTGAATAACTAAATTTTTATTATCCTATCTTCGTGACTTTCCGAATCTAAATGTCTCGTTAAGTTTAAGTAAGTATAGTGGATACTCCAAACTTCTAAAGATACGGTCAAGTTGCATTAGGGCACTCAATTCTTTAAAAAAAACGTATTTTCCAATCAGACTTTGCAAGAATGGTCGTCAGTTTCCCATTCAAAAAGGCGCTTCAAAATATGAAAGCAATTATGACTGTTCCACAGCTTTGGAAATTATTTTTCAAAAATTTATCATAAAAAAAGGTAAAACGAATGCACCGAGGCTATAATACCGTTCACAGGTGCACTTTCTATAGCATAAAAGGGTATAAAAAGAAATTTACCTTGATTTTGATAGTTCATTTTATATGACAGCTATATATTTTAGTTGTTCGATCTGAACAAATTGCGTGACGATAGCTTGTCAAAGTTTTCCTTACAATGACTTGATTTCTATGGTTTAGTTTGTATGGTAACTATATGCTATAGTGGGACGATATCGGTGATTCCAACAAGAGAGCCACTTATCGAGGAGGAAAGGAGGTATGCAAAATATCAGATCGATATCTCGAAAACTAACGGACTACTTCACGTACAAACAGAGAGACAGTCGGACGATCTTGGCTAAATCGACTCAGCTCGTCTCGCTGATCATTTATATATACACTTTACATGAATTGAATTGTTTGCGCCGTTTATTCTAAATTTAACTAACACAAATTCAAAAACAAAACGATTGAGCGCATAAATTTGAACCGCAACAAACACCCCAGCATACCATTGGACTTGCCTTGGCTTTCCGAGCGTTTAAAGGCGCCGGCGTCGGTATTTACTTTGCCATACAATGAATGAGTAAAATTAAGTTAAAGAGTCAAAATGCCACCTGCCACACCTTAAATTGTTGCACTTGCCACAAATACGCGCCAGCACATGCGGCATAGCTGCACTTGTTGCACGATGCTTTGGCAATAGCAACAGTAAAAGTAACAACAACAACAGCAGCGCCGGCATTTAATAGACCTCCTCGATTTGTTTGTTCGCTCGACTTTTGCCATCGAGTGGCGCCGCATTGCATGCCTCCCTGCCATTTGCGCACGCTGCTTGTGCAACGCAGCGCTCCTTGCCGGTATTTTGTTGTTGTTATTATTGTTGGCGCTATGGCGTTTTGTTTGTTAGTTATGATTGTTGTCGCTGCTGTAATTACTAATTAGTTTATATTATTATGATTATTGCGTTCACTGCGCGGCGCGGCGAGTCGCTGCCACCGCAGCCGCTTGGCCGACTAATTCAGGCGATTCAAGCGACAGACAGTCGTTTTGGTGCTTGTGCATGCGGTGCCTTACAGTTCTGTGTGTTGCTCGCTCACGTTGTTCGATGAGATTGCGATAATTTATTGGCGAGGAGTGGTAATGCGCCTCGACGGACCGTGCAGCGCCGCCTTGTGGCACATACACACGTTGGTGGCGATATGATCGCACTAACGACACACGAATGAGTTTTGTTGTTGCTGCACTTGTTCGCATCTCTGTGTCTCTGCTGGGGCCAAATGCTCAACTGCAGCGCCACTGCTGGCGTTCGGTAAATCCGTGTGAGTGGGAAAATGAAAATGTAATTTTTGTCAAAAGCATACAAATCGCCAACTATTTTATGGGAATGACTACTCGACATGGCATAATATTCTAATTGAGTTGTTAATTAACATTTGCGGAAACATAGCGAGTTTCTGGTGCGGCAAACAATTGCTTATCAAGAAAGAAATAAAGTTGCTGGCACTTTTATTGCAAGTGGCATGAAAAGGAGTTTTGTGCCTTTACTGTCTGTTTGTATGTCAACAGTGAGAGTTGCAAATGATCATGAAGGAAATATTTACTTGGAAAACATGACTTTTTATTTTTATTACAGAAATTAGTTTAAAAAGTTCGAATTTCGCGAAAATATCTTGTGAAATAAAAAGTTGTCCATACAAGGACTTGATTTTGAATAATCAGTTTGTATGGCAGCTATATGCTATAGTAATCTGATCTGAACAATATGATTAGAAATTATAGCGGTATCTTAAAAAATAATATATGCTAAATTTCGTGAAGATTTTTTTTCAAATAAAACTATTCTAAACCATAACCATGCTATGTTGCCAATTTTCATTGTCCACTTTCACTCTTATGTGAAGTTTGGTGTCTCTAGTGACATAACTAGATGAGTTATACTAAAAAATCGAGAATCTTATCGATCAGTCGTATTGTGGCTATAATATATATTTCTAAGATTTTAGTGACTTTTGCTCTTCAGTTTCCAATATTAATGCTTGAAGTTACTGCAATATTTGGCTTCATTATCAGCTCTATGTAAATTCAAATCTGAACAATCGGTTATAAGTAAGCGATATGCTATAGTTATTAGTAACAGTTCCCAGTCGTGACAGAAACACTTAGACCTTGCGGGACCTTTGTGACTTTTTGTGTGGGACAGCACTATGACCATAGTTCGCAGTGAAATAACGTCTACATGTCATATTTCTTGAAGATACCTCAAAATTTAAAGGGCAACGTTGAACATCGAAGAAATCATAGAGACTGAGAGACAAAAGATCGGCTCAGTTCTCTGTCAAAATAATTCTAGTTATCTATGTTTCTTATGCCTCACCATGTTCTATGTCAGGTCTATACAACAATCAGATCGTGATTTGAAAATCTAAAGAACCTATAAAAATGCATATAAAGAAAAAAAGAATAAACTTGGAAAACGATCAATTATTGATCTGTTTAAGTCCGATATTTTCGGGAATTATATATAAACAAACTTGTACACTTCTCAGATTCTATAAAAGTGAATTTTATAAACTTTAGATCAAAATTAATTTTTATTGAGTTTGAGTTGCCACTTGACTCAAAATATAAACTTTTGAAAACGGCTTAAGAAAAACAAGAATGTGTAACACAGTATGGAAATAAACCTTTAGATATTGAAAAAAGTTTTGATTTTAACTTTTAGTTTAAACAAGGTTGCCAGCATTTTTAAATTTACAAGTACGTATTAATTATACATATTTTTTTCGAAGAATATTAGCTACATCCGATTATAAAATACAATGTTATACAGTTTGACATTGCTCTTATGATTTTATTTGATTGAGTTGCCACCTGACCCAAAATAAATTTTTTAAAACTTTTTAATTATGATTAATAATTTGTAATAGCCACACAGTATGAGAATAAACTTTTAAATATTAACAAAGTATTGAAATCACCTATAATTTGATTCCAGGTTGCCACCCTTTTTCAATTTATGACACATTGAAATTTTAAACCTTAAAATATGTTTTTCAAAGTATGTAAGTAACTAACGATATTATTAACTAAAATATTTTATAATAAGATGTTGCCACATTATCAAAAAATAATAATAAAAATTGTATTGCTTTTCAAAAATTTTTATCGAAAACTTACATCCTTCACACAATTTTTCATTTCTTTGAAGAATATCTACCATCACTGTACTCCTTTTGAGGCTTGGGTGTTGTTGTAGCTAATAAAATTAAATTAAAACTACGCAATACCATAGTTGTTGCCACTGATGAGGTTTTTGCAGCAATTTAATGTCACCACAACAATAAAGTGCAAATTAAGTGTGCAGTGGCGAGTATTTAAGTGCCAATGTTGCAATCACGGAAGAAATGCCGCGGCGTCTGTCACCGTGACGAGCGCAAGTCACTTTAATAACTTGCAACCATCGCAGAAATATGTGAATGAATAAAGATGTGACTTTGAATGGTTGACTGAAAATTTTACTGACCGCACGTCGCCACTGCCGGCTGCGTTGCAACGTCAACGTTTACATTCTTATTACACTTTCTAGCTAGCCGTGCTATTTCCTTCGCTTGCAACATGAACGTGCAACTGCCACATATACTCATATGTATGTGTATCCCAATGGTGATTGCAATGCCGCAAATGAGCGTCGCAGCGGCCAAAGCAATTGTTTGCACTGAAGTGTGGCAGCAAGCTATTTATGGGGCATATTTTTTGCAGCAACTGCGATGTGTATGAAAATATGTGCACTGCATGGAAAAATAACGTGTCTGGTGTAAACATTTCTTAAAATTATTTTTATATTTGAAATTTCTAGTTGGTGGGCTTTGTAGATTTTTTCAATTCTATTTTATTTAGCTTAAATTTTTTTTAAACTGGTGGCAACTCCATACAACTATATTATTGTTCAACAACTGAATATCTCCATAAATATCTTCATTTCTGTTTTTTGTTTTCATTTTATATTATTCGTATTCTTTTATTGAAAACTGTGGCAATCTTTACATTTTTATCTTTTTCTTTAACTGATTTGGAACCATTTGTTAATGTTTTCAATGAAAAACTCTATGTTAACCTACATTAAACAGTTAGGAAAATGATTTTTTTTCAAACTGTAATATTCTTAGAAAGAGTCAATATTAATTTACTTTCATTTCAGCCGGCAACTTCGTGAATTTTTTTTTATATTATTGTTTGTTGAAAGTTCACTGAATAACCAATTTTAGATTTAATATATTTTTGCAGTTTCAACTAATTTAATATAAAAACATGTGGCAACCTTATTAATTTTGTGGCTCTCTTAAGTTTGAAAGTTGAAATTTAACAGCATTAGATTGACGTAATAATAATTAACAAAAAAATATAAAATATAACTTACTGCTTATACTTTAATTATAAAAAAAGTTGGCAACCCTGCGTTAAATTTTATGAAAACCCATATCAATGGAGGCATATAAGTTATATATTTTATAAAAATAATTTTTTTTTTTTTTGCAAAAATAGTATTCGATTTCAAGTAGCTTGAAACATTTTTTTAATCAGGTGGCAACACCATTTAAATTTTTGTGTGGCAGATATTTTTTTGAAACCAGGTGAGTATACGGATAGGCTTGAAGCCTATTTTTATAATATTAACATTAACAATTTTTAATTAAAAACAGGTGGCAACGTTCTCAAACTTAAAAGTTATTGTGCACATACTAATGCGTGCAATTTTATCTCATTTGCCTAAAACACAATAGCGTTATTTAAAAAAATAATTCTATATTATTATCTATTTATTGTTTAATTACAAATTTAATCAAATTGGCAACCTTCTACTAAATGCATATTACTTCAACTCATCGTATTGGAGGCATTTAAAGTTTTCTAAAGCTTTCAAGTTATTATTTGATTTCAATAAATTTTAAATATTTTTTAAGCAGGTGGCATCACCATTTGAATTCTTATTTTTTGTCAACAATTTTTTGTTAATACCTGAGGTTATTAGCATAATACGTTTGAATAATTTTTAATTATTATTTAAATTTAATTATTATTTTACTTAAGCCAGGTGGCAACGTTTTCAAAATAAAAAATGATACACATATGTACATAGGTAAATCACATTGGTTCATTTATAAATTTGTAGATTTCGTTCTCAACATAATTCGGTTTCCACAAATTTTAAATATTTTTTTAAGCAGGTGGCATCACCAAATTAATTTTTTAACAATTTTTCTAAATACCGGAGAGTATTTACACAATTTGAATTATTTTTTAATTATTATTAATTTTTTTTTTGCTTACCAGGTGGCAACGCTTTAAAACTAAAAACTTATGTAAATCATATTTGTTTATTTACAAATTTGTTCATTTTTATGCCCAATACAGTACTCGATTGCAACTAATTTTAAATATTTTTTTAAACAGGTGGCATCACCATATCATTTTTTTTTTGCCATAAATATCTGTTAAAAACTAGAAGGGTATTTAAATACACTTGAAGTATTTTTTTAATACATGGAATTTTAATTAAAAACAGGTGGCAACCTTTTCTAAAATTTTAAAATTATCACATCATATTTTTGTGTGCATTTTTTCTTAAATATAGTTAGTAGTCATAATATTCATTGTTATACTACCCTTTTATTAACATGCTGCAATTTCTTTGCTCACAAGTGTAAATGCAGAAGTAGGTAAATAAAAATGTATGTACGTAAGTACAAATATCTATAACAACACCCACAGCCAATGCAACTTAGTACCAGCTTCATTCAGTTTTGTATGGCAACACCACAAAGCGGCCAAGCTTTCTTAGGTCGTCTCCTCCTACACAAGCACATACATACATATACACACACTAACGCATTTGATTTGCACTTCAATCGCTTCCACCAACCACTTTTATTTTCTTTTCGCACCATCAGCTATTACAATTTTGATATGGCTATAAAAGCATTGTTTGTGTTGCTATTGTTGTTGCTATTACTGTTGTATATTGTTGCTGTTGTAGAACTCTTCAATGAACAGTTGATTGTTTACTGCCTTCACTTTATTGAATTTACAACATGCAATTTTCTTTTTCGTGTTACGAGGCAGCAGCCGAGTGCCGAGCGCCGACTGCTCTTATTACTTGTTTGCTTTGTTGTTGTTGGTGTTGTAGCTTGATTATAACGCTTTTTGTGTTATGTACGATATGCTGCGTCTTCGCTATTTATTATGTGTCTTGTGTTTTGTGTTGTTGTTGCTGCTGCGAAAGTTGCTGTCGCTTTTGTCGTTGCCACATCTTTGCGGTATTTGTGGCATCGCTGGCATCTCAGACTCCTCAAATTGCTCCAGAGCTGCCAATGCATTAGCGCTGCTGCAACTCTGTCTGCCAGCCATCGTTCGTCGCTTGCTGGCAGTTGTGCTGCTTCTTCAGTCGTTCATTCATGCACTCAATGCATATATGTATATATATGTGTGTGTGTTTTTATGTATGTATGTATGTGTGTTGTTGCAATTGCCTGGAGGTTGCACATAGTTTTATAGAGTAATTTGCATATATGAATAGAAACTTCACGCTTAACACACACACATGCATATAAAGATGCATACAAATACTTATATACACACATAAACTCATCAATGTGTATGTGTGTTTGGTTTCGTTGGTTGGGAAATTTTCGCTTTTGAATTGCTGATGCGGAAATTGAGTTGCCGAGCGTTTGTTGCTGTTGCATGCAGATGCGTTGTTGTCGCTGTTGTTTTTGTTGTTGTTGTTTCGGTGAATAGCGGGCGAAAACGCCAGAAATTAGTAATTTACAAATAAAAGACAGCGCAGACAATGCAAAATTTACATATATTGTAGTATGTGGAAATCTCTAAAACTAAGCTGCAATGCATACACACACACAGCCTCATACATACTTATTATATTGTATGCCTTTAAGGGCTATTCAGACCTCGAAGTATTTAATTGCCAGCTTGCCGCCTCCAAAATGGCCAACAGTGCCAGTTACTGCCACGAACAAGCACTTCATAAGGGAAATGGGAGTTAATGAAAAATATTTCTCGTTAAAATTCATTCCATACAAACTTATTTACTTACATACAATATATTAGATATTGACTGCAAGTAGTCCATTTTCTGAGTCACCACTTGATCCTACATTTTTTTCTGACGATATGCTAGCGAATATCTGCCTTATACCGGAATATTTTCACCACATTCAATCATATTAATGTTAATAACTATTAGCAACTCTACGAAGTTTGCCTTAATAACAATTCGTGTTAAAAAATACCCATTTTTAAATATAATTTTTCACCGAAGCTTCTCAACGAATAAATCTCAATAAAACCCTAAAAATATTTTCGTTAAATTTTAAAGGATGTTTACCAAGCAATGAGCCAGACGTGATAAAGCTGTCTAGGTTGGGAATAAATATATCAAATTTGTTGATGAATTTGTAGAATTCAGACTGAAATCCCCTCCCACTTGGAATCAATTGAGGGCGATACCGAAGATGACGCTCATTCCATTTTCGAAGCATTTGATTCCAACGATAATATTCTATTATTAAATTTTTTCCACAAACAGCTTTGGTCGACAGTAATTTTGAAGTTGAAAATATGGCGCCACCCGATTGGAGTAATTTTTCTACCTTTTGGATATTTGCACAGTCAATTCATATATTTTTTATAATTTAACAGAACAACCTTCCTTAAAATATAAAGAAGTGTGACTTGAAATAACTGAAGGGTTCCTATCAGAAACAGACGTAACTATGGATATGAAGAACATGCAATATTCCACTGTGCCTATCGAAGATAAAAATGCTTCCAAGATAATTTGAACCACACACATTTTCTGAGTCTTCTCCAAAAATTTTTATTTTTCAATTTTTACGTTAAATTAAATTAAATAAATTTGATTGCAACGAAAAAAAATATTGTTTATACATATATCTCAAGGGGTAGAAAATGTCTGAAATCTTTGTCGCTCAAAGGTTAATCCATTTTCTTTAATTGTTATAAGCGTTGGCTGGTCTCGTGATTGCTTTCAATTTCTTCAGTGAATTTTGTTTTTTTCGCTTTCACCTAATTTTTGTAGTGTCAATGAGTTTGACAGTTTTAAAGCCATACACATAAGTCCATGTCTCGTCTCTTCTATAAACTACACTCAACGTCGTTTTTACAACAAATTCAGATCTTTGAGAACGAGTGTTGCATTGACACTCTTGATACCCAAAACATTAACCAAAATTTGTTCAGTTGATCTATATTAAGATTCTCTGTTATCTCTTGGATGCCAACATAATGCTCTTCATGCACAATTTCTTTACCTTTTCTGATGTTATCAAGATTAACAGATGTCGATGAAGCAAGTTTTTGATAACTTCACGACCTTCACTGAATATTTTAGACCAATCAATCTCTTGTGTTCGGGGTAAAATCAACTGCCAAGAACACCTTTTCATAATTTTTAAAGATTCCTTAGTCGTTATTCCATTGTAGACATAAAATTGCAAATAAATTTGTTGTTCACTTTTCCATTGTTCCATTGTAAAGATCGCCTGGCAAACTAATCTAATTTCACGAGTTAGTACACAAGTAATTTTTTCCCAAAGTGATGATTAGTTCAAAAGGACGTTCTTCGATAGATACAACATTCCATTATTCACATTCATTTGTTGAATCGAGACATATAGTGGGCATGTGACTAAGTTAACCAAAGACGAGGTAATCGTAAGCTTGTCAAGAGCGTTCAACTCTTTCTATGCTATTTAAAGCATTTGATATTTCAAAATCTCAGATCTTGAAATACTATTTATGGTGGACAGTCCAAAAGGCTTTTCTCGCTAGCAGAAATGAACTCAGTAAGACTTAAGACTTAAGGGCTCTCACAAGCTTAATATTTATAAAATAGGTTAGACAGAGCAGACTGTTTGGAAGGCAAAACATTGTAGTTCTACTCCCGACAGTAGCGGCTTTTAATACCGGAACGGACACAGATTATTATCCAACAAAGAAAAGTCAGTACAGCATTTTTTTACAAATTAATTAGGGAATATTTAGCAATAACATTCCTTCAGCCTAGTAATTGGACTGCTAAGTAGTGGGTATAAGAAACTTCACAATGATGCAGAATATAGTAAGTTACTGGAAAATGTTCAGGTGGGAGTCATAGGTGAAGCCAATAAGACAACGATTTCTATTCAAAGTAGCCAACATATCATGGGTTAGGACCCAAAATTTAACGGTGTTATGAACTTGCAACTTTCACTCTCAGCATTGTTTGCTTTCAAAATGTTTAATTTCCATTAAAATAATATCCCTGTCAATAGTGAGCCAAAAATAGCCTTTTATTTCATCGCGGAATCATTTCAGTCTTCTAAGATCTGTATAATTTTTTGTATGACCTTCAGCGCTGTCTATAAAATGATGTCTCTTAACCACAACAATTTCTAAAAAAAAAAAAAAACAACAACACGCGTTCCCATCTAAATAGACTTGTTTAGCTTTTTTTGAGCCTCATCTAATTAACAATTAACTCGTGAATGTTAACTTTTTTTGGGAAAAAGTCGTGCGCCATAAAATGCCTCAAACACAAAGCTTTTGTTATTTGACCGAAACCAAGCGAAATTGACCATGACCATCAACAGCGGCCGAAAAAGTAGCCCGCACACAAAGCTACAGGTGACACTTGATTGACAATTGGCTTGCAGCGCGCTGTCATTGAGCAGCCATTTTAGCTGTGCACTTGTTGTTTTTGTTTACGTACACATTTTCTAATAAAAAAAGTGGCAAAGTAAAAAAAAACTCACTTGCTTTGCCACTTCCAGCTAATAAGTGAACCAATTGAAGATGGTTGAGCCGTCAACGCAGTCTAGCACAATGCAAGGCGACAGCAATTATAAAACAAGCTGCGAATGTTGACGCCCACAGCGCTGTTTGTTTGTTGTATTATTTTATATTTTTTATTATTTTTCACTTTTGTGTTACTTTTGTTCGCTTTTTTGCACGCATGTCAAACCATAAAAATAACTGTTGTGTTGCTCGCCACTTAGCAGAAATCAATAATTATGTTAAATGCCATATAACGGTACAAATGTATATACTATATATCACTTTATTTCATTAAAAAACCGTAGCAATGTGTTTGCTGTCAATTTGAAGGTGTCACATATCGGCTTGCATTGCAAACTACTGGCAGTACTGGGCGTATGAGTAACATCTCATAATAGAGAGAGCAAAGCGAGTGCAAAGGCATAGAATTGCTAAGTATCGTATCGCTTGCAGGGCATATAATTTGTATATATATCTAACCGCACAAACTTTCACTACATTTTTGTTTAATATTATAAAATGGATGTTGCAAGCAGCTATACTTGCCACACTTAATATTTGCGCTTGTGGGATTTATATAAAAGCTTAAAAGCAAGAAAAAACGTTAGCTTCGGCTGCATCTGAGTTATAATACCCTTCACAAGTGTATTTCTTACAGCATAAAAGAGTATCAAATATTTTTAGCTTGATTTTGTCGGTCAGTTTATAGGACAGCTATATGATATAGTGGTCCGATCTGAAAATTTTTTCCTCAGATTATGCCATTATCTTGGAAAATAATTCTTGCAAAATTTCATGAAGATATTTTAACAAATAAAAAAGTTCTCCATACAAGCACTTGATTTTCAGCGTTCAGCTTGTATGGCAGCTATATGCTATAGTGTTTGGATCTGAACTATTTCTTCAGAAATTACAGTGTTGCGTTGTAGAACTATGCATACCGAATTTCCTTCAGATATCTTTACAAACAAAAATGTTTCTCATACAAAAACTTTATTCCGATCGTTCAGTTTGTATGACAGCTATATGCTATAGTGATCCGACATAGTCGCTGCCATCACATGAGCAGCTCCATGCGTATAAAAAATCGTGTACCAAATTTCAGAGCGATATCTCAAAAACTGAGGCACACTGTTCAGGGTAAAAAAAATTGAAAAAACCACAACAAAATTAACGCCACGAATGGTTTATATCAAACTTTTAATACATATTTTCTGCATACTGAATATGCCAAATGCCACAAACTATGCAAAGGCTCAACTAATTTTGACATGACAACACAATTTTCGACATTTTTCGCAGCCGCTTGCACCCGCCCGCAACATCAAAGGCAGCCAAGGTGTAACTGAAAGCGAAGAAAATTAAACTAGCTTTGCCTTAGGGGGCAACTCACATTCGATAGCGTCGTCAATAGCAACAACACAAGCAACAGCAACAGGTCTAGACTATTTGACGCTTCACTTTCAGCACTTCCCAGGCTAGCTGCTAGCATTACAACTCCTTTTATGTATGTGTATGTGTGTGAGTGTGTTTGTATGTGTTTACATATAAATATTGGTGATGTCTCAGCGCGTGACGGACGTCTGTACATCAACTTGTACACAGCACTAGCTAACGGTAAATATATGCATGCATTTATTCGC
Organism: Bactrocera zonata; assembly: GCA_037783105.1. Classification (NCBI taxonomy): domain Eukaryota; kingdom Metazoa; phylum Arthropoda; class Insecta; order Diptera; family Tephritidae; genus Bactrocera; species Bactrocera zonata. Next base: position 370,284 of record JBAWJQ010005196.1, on the reverse strand, counting down.
ATGAAACTGAAATTTTTAGCACACACCTACACATACACACACATACGCTTTGCCTGCAATAATCCCATCGCTTCGCCACTTATGCTTCGTTTTTGCATGTGTTGCATGCAACATTTGATTTACGTGCACTCGCAGCGGTCGCATCAGTTGAGGCCTGTGCCTGTGAACTTTTCTGTTTCGGCTTCACAATTTAACGAAAGCGAAAACTTGAATTTTCCGTTACCATTTGCTGATTTTCTATGCATTTTTTCCAGCACACAAACCGACACACTGCAGTGGGTGCATGCAACGTCCGTTGTGTTGTGAAAAAATTTCTGGCTTGCGGCAAGTAATGATGCACCTTTTCATCAGCTTGGCGCACAACAAAGTAATTCATCATTCCTTTCAAGACGTTGTCATGCGAGCAGCAGAAGCTGCTGCGGCGCGTCAACAGCAACAACAGCGAATTTAGTTCAGCGTTGACTATGGAAATTGACGGTGAAAAATCGCTCGTCACCACGGCACAGTTTTCCGTTGGTCACACCCTTTGAAAAGTCGCCCGCAACTCAGCAGTGTCTTCTTCTTCTTGATTGCAAGCCTGAGGTTTCACTTGTTTGTTGCACAGTTGGTTGTTGTTGTTACCATTTTTTTCTTTAGTGCAATGATTTTATTAATGATTTTATAACACGACACTTTAATTTGTTATTTAGCTCATTTGCGTTGGTATTTTGGCATTCAAGATAAGTTGAATTGAAAGTTATTTGAGTTGAGTTTTTGTAAAAAAACATGAAAAGGTTAGCTTCAGCCCCATCGAGGCTATAATACACTTCACTGATGTTTTTTATATCAGAAATGGGTATTAAAAGATCTTCATCTCGATTTTATTCCTACAAGTTGTATGACAGCTATATGCTATAGTATTCCGATCTGAAGAATTTTTTCGAGAATTGTGTTGGACAATAATCTGTGCCAAATTTCATGAAAATATCTTGTCAAATGAAAAAGTTTTCCACACAATAACTCGATTTGGATCGGTGACTCTGTTAGATAAACACAACTCACAGTAATCCAATATCGACGATCCCTTCAAATAAGCAGCTTTTTGTTGAGAAAGGTTGTGTCCAAATATTCAAATCGATATCTCAAAACCCTAACTCTAATATAATATTTGCTGAACTCTCAATCGGTTAGAAGATCATTTTCGACTATCCATTGGACTAGGCTTTCATTAAACTCCTAAAGAGAAGAAAATTTGTAACACGAAATCAATCTCAGATGATCCGCGATCATTCTTAACTCCACAACTTATAGTTGAGGTCGAATTCAAGGCCATACACTTTTCATAGGGTGGTGTTTTCTTACCTGGCGAATCGCAAACCTAGCCCTCAACCCTGAAGAGGACTGATTTGCCTACCGAGAGGAAGTCGTGAAATGCTTGAGCCATATGTAAAAGAAACTTTTTTAACCACCCCGAAGAGAACTTTCCTCACTTGCGGGAACTTTTGGTTGATTACGACGAACACATGACTCCATCCTCTGCGGGAGATTTATGGTTCTTTGCGAATTGGCAACGGCGAATACCGCAGTCCATGGGCCGATAATCTGTATGAGATATGTGACGACTGTGACATACATAGTTCAGCGAATTAAGAGACAGCAGCTACGCTTGCTAGGTCATGTCGACCGAATTGATGAAAACACTTCATCTCTGAGAGTGTTCGACGCAGTACCCGCGGGGAAAGAGAAAGACCTCTACTAGAAATTTTTATTTCTGGAACCCTCTCAATCGTTTATGTTTACAAATGCGGTGTAAAATTTATATAGGTGCAAGCTCAGAAATTTATTCAGCATAACTTTCTGAAAAGAAGCTCCAAAAATCTAAGCTTACTTTCAATGAACCTAATCAAAGTTTTATCTGATCTAACCTAACTTACGATCCACGTGCGTTCTTTGATCAGCTATCTATCCTAACCTAACTGAAATTTTTTTCATACTAACCTCATTTGTGTTCTGATTTGTAATCCACCTAGCCTAAATTTCAATAGAAATCCTCTAAATTTTATTCAACTGAATATAGTTTTTTGTTCTAACTTAACTTTTTTTAACCTAACTTTACTTTTATTCATCCTAATCTAACTTCTTTGTAGCGAACTTAACTTTATTCGACCTAACCAAAACTTCATTCAACGGAGCTCGATTTTGATTGATCTTATTAACATAACCCATTCCAACTTACCAGCCATTCATCGCGAAACATAATAATACTGCACATAGCTTTCACTGTCATCGAGCAAGTCTAAACCTTATTTATGAGCCACTAAAGTTGTAGTTACCGCCTCTATATTATTACCAATGGCACCTTAAAACAACATTGGTCCACAAATAAGCGAAAATCGCCTATTTCGAACAAGACTATTTTGACCTACATACAAAGTTCAAAAGTAAACTTTACTTTTCTAACATGAATTTCAAAGTGCCAACTTCAACGCAGTGAAAGTAAAGCATCCTCATTAATGGTCGTCGTACTTTTTACTGTCAGTGTAATGAAGAAAGTAATAAAATTGATAGTAACTCTTATTTATGTTCGCAAAACAAAACGGAAAATATTGGAGCTAATCAAGTTGTTATATTTATTTTTATGGAGACGTGTATAAAAACACCAATAAATATAAAATATTAATTGAATGTAGTAAAGAGTGAAATTTAGCCAATCTTTTTTAATTAACAGAGTTTTCCAATAAGAGTGACATGACTTCTAGAAAAACAAAAAAAAAACTCGCACTAATTGTTAAGGAACTTCAAATAATTTTTTTTTTTTGTGTAGGAGAATCGAGACAATTAAATTCTGAATATAACATCATTCAAATTGCCTCCACGACTTGTCGTATGTCATGAATCGCAGGTTCAATATTGCCTTCAAGGCTTGAAGAGAGTCAGGTTTATTGCTAAAGACCAATGATCTCAAATAATTCATCAAAAAGTAGTCTAATGGTGTTAAAACACAAATTCTTGGAAGCCATTCATGTCACAATTTCTTAACAGAATCGCATCTCCAAACTTTTCTCGCAATAATTCGTCTGTTGCACTTGCTTTGTGGCATCTTGTCTCGTCTTATTAGAACCAGATATTGTTAAGATCAACTTTTTCCATTTGCAGCCATAAAAAAGTTGGTTATTATCGATCTTTAGCGGTCTCCATTGACAACTTCATTTCGAAAGAAGTACGGACCGATGACTCCTCCAGACCACAACAAAATGTTAATTTATGTGAATGTAATGACTGTTTATGAATAGTTTGTGGATTTTCTACGCACCTGCATTGGCAGTTTTGTTTATCGACTACACCACTGGAATGAAAGTGAGCCTCAACAGAAAATATCTAAGATTTTCTAAAAAAAAAATAGTTATCGTTTTTAAGTTTTTCCAAGAAAAAAATCAGCAAATCACGACGTTTAAGGCCATCCAGTGGCTTCATTTTTTTTTTTTTTTGTAAGATCAATTTTAAATGGATGCAAGCTCAAATCCTTTCTCTAAATCCCCCAGGTTGTGGATTGAGACAGTCCCAATTTTTGAAAATGCCTTGGAATCGACAAATTGCAGTCTTCAGCAACACTTGCCTGAACGGCACCTGTCTGAAAAAAAATTTACAGATTATGTCATATTAAAAATGACCGAAATGACACTTACAAACCATATCATCCGTCTTGAAAGCCCGGTAATTGAGACCAAACATATACTATTTTTAAATTAATTTCAAAAACACTTATTACCCTATAGACGGTAATTATATCGATAGAACTGGAAGGAATACCCTGTATGAATATTAAGTGAGGTTGTCTGACGACGCATCTAGAGCTCTGGGCGACCCATTGTGAAAGCGCATAATATGAACATTAACAGTATAAACATTCTATATATAAGATGTTGGAACTGTATCCTACATTATCTATCTTTATCATTCCTAAATTTAGACCACAAGTCGAAACTATTACAGCTAATACAATCGACAATACTTCCTCAGTTTTCGGTCTGAAGTGCTTGGTCTTAGAAATGCTATATAATTTAGCTCTATCACATATTTATAAGAAGGCCAGTGGATTTTTAGGAAGTTTTCCGAGTTTTAGTTAATGTATTGTAAAGCTTGATATAATCTACAATTTTTGCATTATCTTAATTTTGTTTTATTTAACTCTATAATGTATTTAACTTATTTACTTATCGTCAATTATTCGAATTATTCAAACACGTCACAGCACCAGCTGAGGTCTCAATTAAGTCGCAATAATACCTACATACATACCTACACCTATGTTCATGTAACACTTAATTTGCGCTAAACTCATGATCACATTTACAGCCTGTTAAATAGCAGTTCGCACTTAACATCGCTTGATCACGTCTTCTGTTATCAGACATTTGAAATCTTTCAATTTTGTTTACAGCGTTTGCGTGCCAGCACTTACAATTAAATTGCAATCAATTTTGTAAACATCAACATTAACAGCTATTCGCAACGGTATTCACAGCTTAAGGATTAAAAAACCTTAATGTGAATATACAAAAATATGTATTTTGAATGTAACTTTTGTAATTTGTTGAAACAGTATTATTTTTCTTCAATAAGACTTATATTTTTCAAAATTTTTAATATTTTTGTACCGTGAACAAGTAACAGGTTGTTGTAAATTCGGCTATAACCGCGTAAGAACAGGATATATGTATTAAGTTTGCCACGAATTTTTTAACAACAAAAAGCAAGCTTCGGGCTACCCATGAAGTAAACATGCAATGATGGACGTTACGAGCCGAGTCGGTTTAGCCATATCCACCTGTCTCTTCATCTGTTTATCTGTTCGCGAGCTAGGCCCACATTTTTTGAGATATCGATCTGAAATTTTTTATTTGTCCTCTTTTCTGCAAGAATATGCTGTTGTGTCGGAAACGCCGGTACCGGATCGTTATAGGATATAGCTGTCATACAAACTACCCGATCAAAATCAAATTCTTGCACAACTTTCTTTATTTGACAAGATAATTTCACGAAATGTAATCAAAGGTAATAATAAGATATCCGAACATATTATTCAGATCGAACCACTGAAGAGCGTACATGGCATACAATCTGTCCGATCAAAAGCAAGACACAATTCTTTACATACCCTTATATGATATAAGAACTGCATAGGAATGTATTGTAAAGATAGCTACGGTGAGCCGAAGTTAACAATTTTCTTGTTTTACCATTTAAGACCAATGAACTTCAGAAAGTTTTCTTCACACGCTTTCTCTTTAAGGTAACTAAGTTTGATTTGAAGCTACTAAAGAATAATATAGTAGGCGACGATTTGTTTGTTAATTATTTCTGGTACTATCTCATTCCTTTTGGCTTAACTTGAAAAGAATCGAACAAGCTACTGGTATAAATTACATAGACTGTTATGATCATAAAGAGACAGAAGCTGTTGTCAAATAAAAACCGCATAAGGTGGTAGTTCACGTCACCGTGATCTCGCGTAACCCAGTCTCTAATATTGGATATCAGAGAGTGGGTCTACCTTCTCTTCGTTGAGGTATTCCATCTTTTCTTCCATTGCCAGACACACTTTTCATACATTTTTGCCCATTCTTGTGTAAATTGGCTATGTGTTTTGTTAACCCTCATGTCTCGGACAGATGAGCAACGCTCTGCTGCTATATGTATGAGAAGTCTTTCCGAAATAACATTGATTTCATCATCCGATACTGTTCTGAATTCGCAGCAGGTTCTTAATGACAACTTCTCCCATCTACAAGCCATGTCTAACAGCCGATAACCAAATTAGCGTCGCGCATAGGACAATCGAACTACTGATACTTGTCAGCAGCTTTCCCATTAGTTGTCTGGGGCCCCGTATTGGGAATTATTCTAGCAATTGCCGACAGATATTTGAGATGACGGATCAACTTTCTCACGACTACTCATAAATACCACTTCCGTTTTATGAGCATCTAGTTGTAAGCCACACTAAGTTTGTCTCTTAATTTATAGTAAAATCGTTCTAATTGGATCATTCTAATCGGAATCAAAGAGACATTTTTTTAGATAACTGGCATAAATAGAAGTATAATATATTCCAAATCACAGTCGCATGCCAATAGAGCTCAGCTTGTATTATCAAGCTCTTCCTCGCTTTAATTTCTTCAAAAGAAGCACATAATCACCAAAATCTTAAGCTCCCAGCTTAGAAATCGTATCATATCGTATACATACAACATACTTGTATATGTATTGGAATGATCTGTAAGTATATTTATACAAAAAATTGCTCAAACGTCTATCACTTTTATTTGTGCAAAGAATACCAAATATTTACACCGCTAATTGGCATGGAAGCTCACACAAAAACACACACTCATAATGAAAGCAACTATAAATCGCTTAAACGTTTTCGAATAACAAAAACTCTAACGTTTTTGTCAGCTCAGCGCATGAACAACGCTAAGCGCAAATTCGCCGAACAATACCTCGAATATAATAAGCGAAAATTTCTTAAGCAAATTTATTCAAATTTGTAACCAATGATCCATAGACTTTCTGAAAACTTTGTGTCTTTGCGCGAGGTACACACATTCTTCTGTTAATAGTTTGGTAACTGGAAAAAAGTATTGAAATATGAACCACAAAGAAATCGCAGTTCGACACAAGATGTTTACCAAAAGCAAAAATATCAGAAATACACCGTTGTGAATCGAAACATAAAATGGCACTATGTACAAGTATATATTTATATATATATGTGCAAATGTATATGTTAAGTAGGGTGGTACTTGAATGTAAGAAAACTTAAAAGCCTGGATTTGTACCTGTATAGTATATGGCCAAAGACGAAAATATTTTTATTTTCCATTTACTTCGCATAAGAGTTGCTTTGTGATGCGATACACAGGGCTCAAAGAGTTCAGATTACTCTGAAATAGTCCAAAAGGGAATTAGAGGATACTAAAATTCTCAAAAAGTCCTCTCAAAAATACATCTCATTAATCGTTGATTGATTTTCGGATACTCTCGAGTGTGGTCACTCTTAAGCCCCACCCTAATACCGACGAGTCTGCACGTCTGTCCAAATAAAAACCAGCGAACATTAATCTTCGATCTACGTAAAAAGAAACCGCAAGATCATTTATGTTATTTTTTGTTTGGTTTTTGGGATGGACAAACCCCTTAAATGCCAAATGCCAACAGCGAAACCGAACTTAATAAAAAGTAAATATCTAAAAACAGTAAAAATGGAACAACTATAATGAAATGTGGCTTAAAATGTGGACAACGGCGCAAAAGCAAAATTAAATAAGTTATGTGGGCGATGAGATCATAAGACAAAATTTAGAGTTGACACGTTGCTTTTTCGCCACACACATATGTACAAACACGTGCAGCATTTTGGCCAATCCAAGCGGCATACAGCCGGAATATTGCTAAGATTGATTGGCAGTAAATGCTGCGACATATATAAATACATACAAATATGCCGTCCAATCAAGCACTAATGACCGAATTTCAGCCGAGTCACTTTGAAGTTTTTGAAATATGGCAAAACGTAATTATTTGACATGTAATTGATGTGGCCAAGAGCAATGGAAATATAATTTCATATACTATAACTTGGCGTAAGTAATGAAAATACTACAATTTATTTAAGAATGTGACTTGTATCGTTCTACGGATATATTTTATATTTTATTTTATTTATACTACATAATTTTTTCGGACGTTTTACTGTACATTTGAGCGATCGCATGTTCCATCTAGGCACTATAGGAATATATGTACATATGTTTATAATATAACAGGGAAAGCCAAATTTTTGGTAATATTAATAATAATAATATTAATTGAACTTTTTAGACATTAAAAATATGTTCAAAATCCAATATGTTACTTCCGGTCTAATAAAATTATCCTTTCAAATTTATTGCTAATAAATTTTTCGAACAGGTGGCAACCTTTTATTTAATAAGTATGTCCTGGTTAACCTCTTTAGTTTGATAGCCGTACGTAATATTTAATTTACATCTTCAATTTGGCTGAAAAAAAGTTTCCAACATGTGGCAACCCTTTTCATTTGCATAAGGTTATCTCCTAATTAAATCTTGCTAACGTGTCAATTAGTTTATAAAACTCTTTTAGTATTAAATTTATTTTGGTAATTAAATTGAGTCCAAGATGTCAACAAGTGGTAAACAAGTGGAAAAGGTTGCCACTTGTTTGAAACTTTTAAATAAAAACTAATATATTACATAATTTTTGGTTTCTCCGATACAATATTATCATGGTTAATAGTAAAAAAGTGGAAAAGGTTGCCACATGCTTAAAACTTTTAAATAAAAATTGAAATGATGTATGCAAAAAAAACTGATTATATTTACAAGGAAACTCCATAAATTAAGAAGTAGTTAAAAAACTGATGCTTAATAAAAAAAATTTGGCAGTATTTCCACCTATTTAACAATTTTTATTAATCGATATTAACAACGACAAAGAGTATAGTAAATTTTCAGAGCTGAAAAAATTACACTCTTAAAAAATGTTCATTTTAAGGCTTTTGTGTTGATACGTTTAAATAGCAATTAACATTAACATTGTTAAACAGCTGGCAACAATCCTAATTTTATTAAATTCTTTTTGTGTCATTTTTTAATTACTTTTCAATTTATATGTTTTCTTAAAAAATCAGCTAATTTATCATAATTTTATTACTTTTACCTACTATTTTAAATATGTGGCAACTTTTACAACTAAAAATGGTTTCTAAAATTTTATCAGATTGTATGAATTTTTCAGCTGATTCAACAGAAATATTGAAATTTTTATTTTTTTCTTTAAATGGAAATTTCACATTATTTATCATTTTATAATATTATATTTAATATTCAATTGGCAATTCTTTTCAAAAACACCACCAATAGAAATCTTTCTTATGTTGTTTTAGTTGTGCAAGTATACTCACATTTTTCGGTTTTTTTTATTATTGCCATATTTTAAATTTTTTTGAAAAATTTAACAAGTGGCAACACCCTTGAAAATTGTAAAAACTTTTTAAATGCTTTCATGTTTAAAAGCATACGCAATAAACGTTTTTAATCTCGTGGAATTAAAGTTGTCAAACAGCTGGCAACACTCTTAAAAATTTTTCTAAAGTGTCAGTTTTTTAACTACTTTTCAATTTATTGTTTGTTTTTCATGAAATCAGTTTATTTAAACAAATTGTATCATCTTTTATTCTAGAAGCTATGATTAGCTGGAAAATTCAAACATGTGGCAACACTTTTCATTTTTTTTTTTCATTTCCTGTGATAAAAATAAACTGAAGAAACATAAAATAGCAAATTTTAGATTTATAAATTTTTAATTAAAATTTTCAAACGTGTGGCAACGTTTTGAATTTTTTTTTTATTTTCAATTTTTCCATGAGAATATTAAACCGAAAAAACACAAAATAAATTAATTTTAGAGTTTTTTCACAAATGTGCCAATCTTTTAAGCTTTTACCGTAGGAATATTAAACATAGTAAACCGAAATTAAAATAACTTAAGTTGATTCAGTCTGTCAAAGTGGCAAAGATAAATAAATTAATTAAAAATCATATTCACTAAATAAATAAAAAAAAATTTAGAATATGCCTTAATTTACACATTTATTTGCTAAAATAACGCTATAACAAATTAACATAGGTGTGAAGCCTATCTTTGCCTAGAACAGCCCATATGTAATATTATACGAGTATATTAAACATACATACATATATCAAGATATGGATGTCTACTAGTACATACCATATAAATATATACTTATGTACTTATGAAGACAATATATCGTAAATATTAACTCAGCAACTCTGCTGATAAAGTTCATTTATCTCTTCGCTAAATATTTATTTGGTATTATAACTGTTTTGTTGAGCTTAACACACAACTTCACGCTTAATTCTCCATAAAAATAGTTCATAAATATTTTCCAACGCTTTAACTGTTTCTTCGTTTGTGTTAACAAGATGAAATTTACATTTCCGCATTTTGAAGGCAATTACAACAAAATCAAATGCAAAATTTACATAACGAAGACGAGCCGTTGAGATCATTCACCTAAATCGGGTCGGCCAAGCGTCCCTTGAACTAAATAAACATGGTGTACTTATGGTATTTATATAGTACATACACACATATACATACATATGTATATGGTGAAGAGGAAAGCTTGAATAATTTAAAAATTATCATCTCTTGCCTTCGAAGTTGTTACACTAATTAACAAATATTAAAATGAAAGCAAAGGGAAATTCAATTACATAATTTATGCAAATCATATGAGAAAAGTTCACTAATAATTTGTGCAAACCAAATATTTAAAATTAAGTGGATGTGATATAATTGTATACTCCATACTTAAAAGTAGCTATACAGCAGGGTCATATTATATTTTTATTAACACCTCCAACTTTTTCCCTTTAATGTGCTCATATCTTACACGTAGGTTGCCTTTATATTTCGGGATTAGAGAACAAATACAAGTTTTAAGCATCGAAAATCGTTTTATTGTTTTTCAAAATATACTCCATTAAGATCTATACACTTTTGCAATCGTCTGAACCAATTGTCAAAGCACTTTTGCCACGCTGATTGAGGTGTCTCCAAATCATGCGTTTTAAACGCTTCAACCGCCTCTTCAGGTGTCGAAAAACGTTGACTTCTTAGTTTATTTTTTACGAACGGGAGTCATTCGGTGAAAAGTCAGGATTATACGGCGGATGACTCATGAGAATCAGGCAACCATTTGCTTGGAAGTGCTTCGAGCGCTAACAACTTTTGTTGGATTAGGCTCCCCTTGAAACAACCATACAGTCGACCACAGTTTACTTTCATATTTTATTTATTCATCGTATTTTGTTAACATTTCTCTCAATCAATCCACACGAGCCTTTTTTAAGCAATTGAAAAATAAATCATATGTCTAATGTCCAGAGAGTCCTCTGAGCGCCACTCACTTGGGAATGACCAGAAACGATTCTTTTACTGGCTAGCCGAAAAACATCCGTTTGAAGGCGAGCTAAAAGGCAAAACATTCCTTCCCTAGGTTTTTCCGCTAGGATTGGAACCCGCCACGTAAAAAACACTACCAATGAAAAGAAACAGGCAACCTACGTAACTGATTACTGACCTAAATGTGTCTGTTTTTCGGCGATTTCGTCCTTCAAACGGTCCAAATTGCTATGTAATGATTGATGGAACTTCATTTTTCAAGGTGGTCTGTAAAAATTATTCCATGCGCATTCCAAAACACAAACGCCAGCCTTCTCTTGCTTTTTTATGCTTTGTAGCGGGTTCAACAATCCACTCGGATATGTGTCAATGAGACTTCGGAGTGAACTGAGGGATTCTTCGGTGCTCATTTCACCACATATGAACCTAGCATACCTACCGGAATTCCTTTTATCCATTTTTTTCGCCTAAACAAAAATTTCTTCACTCAAAATAATATAATTCACAAACTAATGATCTGACAGCACGCCTTTTGAAGGTTGGGGCTAACTAAAAATCGGATGGATTTCAGATCTCTCTACCATCTAACGTTCTACTTCTATTCTAGAAAACCAACGTCAAGTCGTGAATGAATGTAAATATAATAAATTCCTTTTAAAAATATTACCATTTACTGTTAGATATAACAATATGATACGGCATTAAAAACAAAAAGTTGTCTTTCAAATTCCAAAAACAACAAGAGCACATAAACCACGACCAAGCAATTAAATTATAACTTCCGCTAATGAGTTTCGAGATATTCGCACGAAGCCATAAACTTTTTAGAGCAAACATCGCACCACAATATATAGTATATACATACAGTGTATACCACAATCAGTGATATAAATGCTTTTAACAAACTAAACTAAAGCAGCGAAAAAATGTTCTAAGAACAAGACAAAGCAACAAAAAAAAAAAATAAATAAAGCAAAAAGTCATAAAGTTGGCGCATTAAAGCTCAGCGCTGCCTCACTCCACAAGATCTAAAAAGATTCTTGAACTCAGTAATCTTTCGCATTATTTCCAATTATTTTTCAACTTTTAAGAACCCGCATCCAAGTCCATATACACATACACATACAACACTTATTTAAGTCAACCTTGTTTAAATAGAGCAGAAACGTGTGATATATGTATGTACTTATATGTGAGGATGAATAATGGTTGTACTATAAAAATTACGTATGCCAAAATCGCATTGTTGCAAACACTTTAGCACTTCAACAAGCTCGCATAGTGGTAGAATGGTTAATAAATCTTCCGAAATGCTTTTTTTCTACAGTTAAATTTTATCCGGATTTTAAGCTTGTCTTTGCTCAAGCACTGTAACACATGTTAATGAGCAAAGTAAATTAAACCGGCTGCATGTGAGCTTGAGCCGGACCGCATTTCGCAAGATTGATTAATTTCTTGACGTAAGCTGAATTTTGCACAGCAATAATATACACAGATGGTTGGCAACATTTTTTGGCACACTTCCGCTACTTTTTACAAATATTTGGGTATGAAATGGATATGAAAAAACTAATGTTTCCTTCAACTCAGAAATTCCTGCAAATCATTTCCTAGTGGCCAGTAGTTTCACAAAGATAAAAAACTGTTGTTTTATGGTTATGTTGTATCTTCTGAATAAAAAAAGTCGATTTTTTCAAATATATCGAATGTACTTTTATTAGAAAATACTTTCCGATAATTTGAAATTGATCCGGGAAAGAGTTTTGGAGATATGAGTGTATTTGCAAGAGTTTAATCGGCTCCCTAAATTATAAACGCCTTTTCTCAAATTGCTGTCTTTAGAATCGGTGGGGAAAACCAGTTTACGACATTTTCAACAATATATATTCAATGAATGAAGAAACAAAATATTTGATAGTAATTTCAATTTTTGAAGCCAATCTAGCTAAAGTGTGAATTTTTCTGAAAAACACGATATTTTTTATAAAAACACCTTTATGTCTAAAATCAAAAATTTGACAAGTCCTGAGATCATTAAATGTGTTTATAAATAATAATAATATTTTCTTGGGTAGGCAATAAATTTAAGTCTAAAAATCTTCCTTGCCTAACATTTTTTCGGAGGTCCTTCTGGAGATAGATTGCGGGTTCAAAATAATTCAAATTTTTAAAAAATTATTAACTGATTATTCAAGTTTATAAAATTATGTAAATGTAAACTATTTTTATTTATTAAGTAAATTAAAAAATTGTTGCTCAAGAAAATACGAGAAAACGCTGGCTTACAAGAGGATATTACCCCTTTTCTGCCACCTACTCTCTTGCCTAACAATATAGGTTTATCTGCCGAAGGAATCAGAAAAAATCAATGTTTTAGATCGCTCAACAGCAAGATTTTGAAAGAATACTGAAATTAGCTTCCTTTTTCGTTATGATCTCTGATCATCCCATAGTTAAGCTTCATATCCCACCATTATTTCATTATAAAACTCTTTATAGCTGACGAAAGATAGTGTAAGCTCACGACTGAGTCGACTTTGTTTGAATGTAATCATCGTCTTACTCTTGGAGAGGTAGACTAATATTGTTATGTCGAGGCTCTACTGACCCCCCTAATAGTTAAAGCCCTTTCCCTTGACAGTAGAATACAACGAGCTTAATTTCGAAAGAAGTACGGACCGTTGACTCTACCAGACCGCACCAAACTGTCAAATTATATGAATTTAGTGGCTGATTATGAATAGTTTGTGGATTTTCTTCGCACCAGAACGGACAGTTTTATGTATTTACCGGACCACTTAGAGCAAAGTGAGCCTCATCGCAGACCCGACGATTTTCTTAAAAGAATTGTTATCATTTTCAAGTTGTTCTAAGGCAAAATCAGCAAGTTCACAACGATTATAGTGATCCAATGATCATGAGTGAGAACAATTTTAAATGGATGCCAGCCCAAATTCTTTCTCAAAGTCTTTCAGGTTGTGGTTTCAGGTAGTACCAATTCTTGAGAACGTCTTGGAATCGGCAAATTGTGATCTTCTGTGACACTTGACTGAACGGCAGAAATATTTTCATTACATCGAACGGTTTTTCGCCTTATTGGCACTTGAAAATTATATTATGTATTGGAAAACCCGATACATTGTAATGAATTACAATATTATGAATTTTTCAAGGCTAGGTCTGACTATATTGATTCAATTCTTATGACACTTTTTAACAGAAATGAAACGAACCTGTATAATATGATCTTTTTATTACTCATAATTTAAAAAATGTACAATTCATTCAAATTTTTTTTTTTTTGTAGGTTAGCTTAGTTGTTTACACACTGTAAACTACAATTTTAAGGGGGTATTCTACTCTAGAAATCAAATTTTGGGCACTTTTTTATTTTTACCATCCATTTTTTTATGGTGTTTTTATTGATATATTAAGAATACAGAAAAAAATTTAAGAAAAAAGTACTAAAAATTAAAATAATTATAGGGGGGGGAGACACAGGTGTAAAAAAAAAATGGCGCATCCTGGTGACATTGATCCTGACTCTCCTGGTGGTCTGGAAAAAAAAAAATTAAAAGAAATTCTTAATCAATAAGGATCCTGTTATAGTCCCTACCTCAGGGAACACGAAAAAAAATTTTTTTGAAAAATGGCGACTTCCTGAAAATAAAAATCATTTTTTACGCTTTCTTTTGAAATTTCTGAAATTTTTTAAAATATTAAAAACAAAAATTTTGACACTATGCTGCTAGGAACGATAAAGGATTATATAAAGAAGGTTCACACAAAATTTCAAGAAAATCGGTTGTATAAAACTTGAGATAATGCCGTTACCGTGTGGAAAAAAGTAGTTTCGAGAAAAACGCGTTTAAAGTTTAGGAGACAATTCTAATGAACACGGAGGCTACCTCACAAAATCGGCTGTATCTCCGAAAATAAGTTGAATTTTGAAAAATCCTTCCAAGGTCATATTTCTGAAAGTCTAAACTTTAAATATATGAAACAAAATCGAATTTTTCAAAATTCTAGAGTAGAATACCGTATTATAATTAAAATTTAGTAATTCTATATAATGATTAAATTTTCTCTGAGCAAAAATCCGTTGTTTATAGAATAGTGTAATAGATTATACTTGATAGACAACGCGATTTGACTGTTTCTGCCAAATAATTTCCGGCTCACTCAGAACTGGGCTAAACTGACGTCACACATAAACTATTTTCTGGCATTAATACCTGCATCTTATCTGCTTAAGCTACACTATATACTTGGATTTACCACATAACATATTAAAATTCGCTATACATTCAAGAACTACCGTTATTTATTAGCTTACACTACATTTTTACGCTGACATCTAACATGAATCACCTTTCCATTTTGCCGTGCGCATTGTTTCATGATTAAAAGTCTGTCTGACATAAAACAGCGCAAACTTGTAAAAAAAGAAGCTTGCCACGAGCCCAGAAATTGCATTCCTAGCTGGTGAGAAACCCAGCCAAATCACCAGCACGACCAACAGGTACGAGATTTAATTGAACAACTGAGGAGGGAAAAAACTGTATTTTTTTGCAATTTTTAAGGTGAGTTTCGAATTGTCGCTCATCGCACAGGCAGTGTGTGAACTCGATCTGCCACTTTTTACACAATTCAAATTCGCAGCGGAATGTGAGGGCCTCATATATAACATACATACACACACACCTGCAAGCATATGTAAATATGTAAAAGGCAACAACAAAAGCGCCAGGAACTCTAATTTTATTATGTGTGAGAAAAGTGGTGATCTTTCGCATGCGACGCTCGTCAACGTGATCTCGGTTATAGATTCTTGAGAGCGCTTGCTGCCGCCAACTTGTGGCTGACGGCAGCTAGCAGCTTGAATTTGCGTGGCGCTCTTGCCGAAGTTAACGATTGCCAGTAAGCTTTGCCCCAATCGAGTGTCTTATTAATTATTTTTCCAACATCTTGCTCCCAAAGCCACACGTGCTCTTCCAGTCGCTCACCTGCTCTCATACACTCTCTCTCTTTCTCTTCTCGTTACAGATCACGTATCGGCTCACCAACGAAGCTGGCGGTCGTGCAGTAGCGATCATTAACGCCACCACCTCCAAACGCCATCGCCGCCACCTCATGGCTAGCATCCACTGCTGCAACAAGATACAGAGTGTCGAGCGTGCAGCGTTCGGCCAATGTCGTTGCCGTCGTAGTCGTCAGTGTAATCGGCGAGCGTAATCTTCGCATACACGACGGTGTCTCCAATGCGCTGCGCGGCGTCGTCGTCGTCGTCGTCAACTTTACTCAAGCAGCTCATGTGCGCGTATTGTTGTTGTGAGCTCAAGCACTTTGCGCCCAACTCCAGACATTGTTTGTGTTGATTTTCGACTTTTGGCACGTTGCTTGCTGTCGACGCCGCTGTTGCTGCCGCTTGCTCCAATCGACGCTGGAGCACGTCGAGCAACTGAACATTTTCGGCTGACTTTGTCAACAGGCATGGCGCTCCGACGGCGCTAGTACGAATTCATCTACCGACGCGCGTTGTCCGTTATAGCGGTTGTGCGGCGTTTTGTGGTGTGTGTTGGTACGTTGTGGTCATGTTGTAGGCGAGCAAACGTAATTTCCTAAACGAACGAGTACTTTTCTTCGCCTGCGAATCGCAGGAAAACGCAGGAGGTTTAAAAAGTGTGTCGCGCATGCGTTAAGAAAAAAGTGAATATTGTGAATTGCAAGTAAATATTTGTGTGTAAGTAAATGGCATGCGAAAAAGCTACCGATTAATGTTGTCTGGGTTTCGTGCCCTACTGTCCGGGGTGTCATCAGTGCAACTTTGAGCAAAAAAAATTTGCAAAAATCAGCGAAAAGATACGAAATTGTCGGATGAACTTAATGAGCGCTTTTGTAATAACGGAAATGTGAGCAAGTGATTTTTGTGTAGCAGAAGGCAGTAAATTTTCGAAATACGCAAAAAAAATTTGCCGAAAGATTAAAACGAATTCGTAACGAGCGGTATTACATAACGAAAAGTACATATGTATGTGTGTCAATTTAAAAATTTAATTTGTGACGAAGAATTAAAATAAATGCGAATTTAATAAGTGAATTGAAGTGAACAAATTATTGAAAATTATAAAAAAAATTATTGAAAAAATTATTAAAAATCGTAAAAATCGTAAAAATTAATTTCAAAAATTATTAATAATCTTAAAAAATTTATTCAAAAAAATATTTTATTTAAATAATAAATAAAAAAAATTTATTGAAATAATAAATTTAAAAATTTATTTTAAAGAACAAATATTTATGAAAGTCGCCAAAAAATTTGAAATATGCAAAATAAAATTTTTTTAAAGCAATATTATACAAACACGCAGAAAAAATTCTAAACATTAAATTTTCAAAAATCAAAAAACAGAAGTTTTATTAACACAAACCAAAATTTTAAAAAGCTTGCAGAATATAAAAAAAAACTGAAAAAATATTAAAAAAAAAATTTTCTAATTAAAAATATTTCGAAAAATAAAAAATCAAATTTCAAAAACTGCAATATATAAAATTTTTGTGAAAAATTATTTCAAACCCACTTAATTAAAACACAAAAAATACAAAAAGTGTAAATAATTTTTGAAGCATACTAAAACTCATTTATAAATATTTTCAGTTAAGTTCGATCAAATATTTAAAAACAAAATAGATAAATATTAAAGTTGTGTAAAGAGTTATTAAAACAGAAACAAGATATTTGTAAAAAAGTAAAAAAAAAAAATAATAATTTGAATAAAAAAATATTATTAAATTATAATTGTATAAAAAAGTATTATTTTTAGAAAAAACAAACTTTTTAAAAATTTGATATTGTGAAAAATATAATTAAAAGTGAACAATTATTTAAAAAACAAAATTTTGAAAATATTTAAAGCATATATTATAAGAAATTATAATTAAAAAAAAATTAATTCAAAATAAAAACTAAAAATATACCCAAATATATACCCGAAACCTGTAAAAATACACCCAAATCGAAATAAAAAACACAATTATACACAAAAATTCAAATATTTAAAAATAATTATGTAATTAAAAACGAATTAATTAAAAAATCTATATACACCCAAAAATATAACCAAAATATAACCCTTAAATATATACCGAAATCGTCAAAACAAACACAGCAAAACAAATATTTTTTGTATTAAAAAGAGCTCTACTGCCAGCCAGTTCCCCCACACCCTCATGTTAAGAAAGTGAAATTTCACGCACACACACATATAAAAAGGAAAAAGAGAGGAAAGTGCAAATAAATATTCAAGTGTAAATTCTTAACACCGGTGTTTAAATCATAAAGCGACAATATTTTCATCGTCAACAACTACAACAACAGCAACACAATGGGTACGAAATCGCCTGGTGGACCGCAACGTTGTCGGCTGATATTACAGCGCTGTCTCGCCATACAGCTGAGCAAACCCGGTCATACCCCGGAGGACTTTTGGATGTACGATTCGGGTTATATGATCTTTCAGGTGAGTTGCCACCGAAAGTGTGCACATACACACATGCAAACATGCAACGGCACATAAGTGTAGCAGAAGCGCAGCCGTAAACATGTTTTTGTGGCACACATAAGTGTTGTTGTTGCCTGTTTGCGCATATATACATAAGTATGCTGGAGATATGTGGGCATAGCCGCTTTTTTCACAACTTTCTTAAACGCTTTTTTGTTGTGTTTTTGTTGTTTTTCGTTTATTTTACGATTTAATTGTGCGGTTGTGTTGGCTGGTGGTCGGCGGTCGATGCGTGGCGCTGCCGCGAACTGGCTTTCGATTTGTGTCACACTTAAGCCGAGATATGCTTTGCTCGCGGCCTTGGCCCTTTTTTCACGTGTTTGTCCACTTGTGTGTTAAACTTGACTTAACTTTCAATTAGAGTAAATAAAAGTACAAGCTCACACACACACACTTGCATATGTATGTACATGTGTATACATAGTGCAGACAGCATTTGTATTAAGTGTCTACGGCTCGCTCATAGATAAAAATCAGCGAAAATTTTATTGTGGCAGCGAATGTCGGCCGTGTCTGCGTCGATTTCAGTGTCTTTAATTGTTTTGTCTCTAGTAAAAGGTAATTGTTGGACTACTAAATTTAAACTACAACTGTTTGTGAGCGCTGACATATATTTTTACGCACAAATATTCACCTATGTGAGTATGTCACCCATTCAGCTTGCGTGTTGACTTTCAAATTTCAATTTCAAAAAACAAACTTTTAGGCTTCGCAAACTCCCTAAGTAGGCTTTAAACTGATTATGTCATATACACGAAGACTCTGCAAGACTTAGCGAATTACCGTGTGCAACAATTGATGATTTTCAAGTGCGATACCGCTACTTACTAGTGTATATTTGCGTAAAAACCCTTAATTTTGGCCGATCGAAGCAGTTCACAGTTAAAAGCTCCCTTACAAAGGCCGTATTTTGAAGGATAAGTGTGCATGGTAGCTATATACTATCGTGGCCGATCTAAAGAATCGAAAACTATAGCGCTGCCTTGGAGAACAGTCCATGCCAATTCCGTGAAGATATTTTGTCAAATAAAAAAGTTTTCCATATAAAAACTTTATTTCGACCTGCCAGTTTATATGGCAGCTATATGCTATAGTAATTCGATTTCAAGAATTTTTTCGGAGATTGTACCTTTGCTTTAGGCAGCAATTGTTGCAGAATTTCGTAAGGATATCTTATCAAATAAAAAAGTTTTCCTTACAAGAACCTGATTTCGATCGGTCAGTTTATAGGGTAGTTATATCTAATATTTGACCGATATCGTCAATTTCGACAAAAAAGCAGCTTCTCGAAAAGATACGGTCGTTTAAAGCATTTCAGATCGATATCTCAAAATCTTAGGAATATAAAGTAGTAAACAATTACTTAAATAAATGAAGTCGAAACGAAAGTGATTTATTTTCTTTCTGTTTATGAAAAAGAGAACCCTATTTAGCTTATTTTTATTATCATAATTTTTATTTACTCGCCAAAATTTCCGATATTCCTTAAGCCTGTTACTAGCCTTTTCAGAAAATTATCAAATTTCTGAGTTACCCAGAAGCTTGAGCGGAATGTACCGAGCTGCATCTCTATTGACTTATTGCGTTCCAGAACTGAATGGACCTCACGCGTGCTTAGCTCTTATGCAACTACAAGATGCTTTTGACCTAGAGTAGAGCCCATGCGATCTGCTGAAATACTTGCCCTGAGCAAAGCTCATTTTACCGCTATTGTAGGAGTTTTTACAGCGCACTGTTCTATAGATATTCATCCTATAAAACTAAAAATCTTGTCGGACGCTAAACTTCAAAGTTGTATGGGGAAGGGTGAGATGGAAACATACATGCACTTCTCCTCCATTGTCCAGCCTTTGCAAACCTGAAACTGAAACATCTCAATCGTTTACGTGCGGTGAACCAAAAATCATACCCGAAACTGACATTAGCCGACTCAACAAATTTGTGATGGGCTCAAAGCGCTGTGTCCATTTATAAGGGTCTTATGCTCCGGTATATAGGAGTTTTTAGGAACCACAACGGACCGAAGTTCCAGGCTGATTAAGTGAGATCCCTCTTAGGATCAACCTCTTAACCTTACCTAACCTTTTTAATTCCTCTCAAAGGCCGCTTTCTTCGACTACTTGTTACAAAGCTATTTCTTGCCTTCTTCAAAGCAAATCAAAGTATGACGCGGAACTTTTTGGTAACCAAATTCGACCTTAAAATATATAACAACAAAATATATTTTCAAAAAAGATTAGGGAAAGTATAATTACCAAAGCTCTGTAAAAGTAGACGAAGCTTACTAAAGGGTGATTTTTTAAGAGCTTGATAACTTTTTTTTTAAAAAAAACGCATAAAATTTGCAAAATCTCATCGGTTCTTTATTTGAAACGTTAGATTGGTTCATGACATTTACTTTTTGAAGATAATTTCATTTAAATGTTGACCGCGGCTGCGTCTTAGGTGGTCCATTCGGAAAGTCCAATTTTGGGCAACTTTTTCGAGCATTTCGGCCGGAATAGCCCGAATTTCTTCGGAAATGTTGTCTTCCAAAGCTGGAATAGTTGCTGGCTTATTTCTGTAGACTTTAGACTTGACGTAGCCCCACAAAAAATAGTCTAAAGGCGTTAAATCGCATGATCTTGGTGGCCAACTTACGGGTCCATTTCTTGAGATGAATTGTTGTCCGAAGTTTTCCCTCAAAATGGCCATAGAATCGCGAGCTGTGTGGCATGTAGCGCCATCTTGTTGAAACCACATGTCAACCAAGTTCAGTTCTTCCATTTTTGGCAACAAAAAGTTTGTTAGCATCGAACGATAGCGATCGCCATTCACCGTAACGTTGCGTCCAACAGCATCTTTGAAAAAATACGGTCCAATGATTCCACCAGCGTACAAACCACACCAAACAGTGCATTTTTCGGGATGCATGGGCAGTTCTTGAACGGCTTCTGGTTGCTCTTCACCCCAAATGCGGCAATTTTGCTTATTTACGTAGCCATTCAACCAGAAATGAGCCTCATCGCTCATCGGACGTAAAGCGCGAAACACATTTCGAACCGAACACTGATTTTGGTAATAAAATTCAATGATTTGCAAGCGTTGCTCGTTAGCAAGTCTATTCATGATGAAATGTCAAAGCATACTGAGCATCTTTCTCTTTGACACCATGTCTGAAATCCCACGTGATCTGTCAAATACTAATGCATGAAAATCCTAACCTCAAAAAAATCACCCGTTATATATCATAAAATATTCATATTTAGAAAGTATATGAGTTGTCTCTGAGTGAACTCGAAAAAAGTTGAAGGTTGAATCTGTGACTTACTGAACTTCCGAAACACAAATTTATGAATTATTGAACTTGTGGCACATAATGCTATAAACAATTGAACTTGTGGAACACTATGCTATAAATAATTGAACTTGTGGAACACCAAGCAGTAAAAATAGCAATTGAGGAATACAAGGCTGTCAGTGCGATTTATTTATATTCCAATTAAAATAGACGACTTACTTTGTGCTAAATATAAAATGGTATTGAATTTACTAGTAATTTTTCTTGGTATTTAGTAACAAAGGAGTCTTTATTAAAGGAAACGGTGCTTTCGACACTTTTGTGGCATAGACAAAAGAGACACACGAAGTCTTAGCGCCAGTTGAGAACAAAAAATATGCGCAAAACTCGCTTGTTTCCAAAAAATTTTAATTTCAATAGACTTCTATTTACTTCCACTTGAAGAACTAAATTCATTTAAAATATTTATAATTAAACCAAGCGTAAAGATGCTATCATAAAAACGAAACTTACCAAACAGTGCAACAAAATATCTTTTTTGCACATGACTGCGCCCGCACAGTAGTAAGACACATAGTTAGTTTTGATAAATCGTCTGCAGCCGAAAAACTTTCAAACAACAATTGCCACTGCAATAGCCAAAAAGTTGCTGCTCCACCAACCACCAACCACCATCTCTCGCACATGTTTTCTAACGCCAAGCATTTCCTTGGCAAACAAAACAAGCGCGCTAAAGCTGGCTTACTGCAGGGAGGCAAAAAGGTTGTGCCTTCGACTAGGCGTCACAAGGACTAGACATGCCACAAATGCAACTTGCAACACTGCAACTGCCGCCGTGGAGCATACGGATATAATTCACTATTTGAATTGCGCTTCATTGGCAGCTCGGCATGGTGAACTGCATTCGTTGCACCACGCACACACACATTGCCACTAACGTGCCCCAAATTGCAAGTCAAGCGGAAATATGGCTGTCCGCCCTGCAAACACAGCCCACAAACAAAATATATCGTGAGCTTGAAGACACCCGCTTGTGGCTCTGAACCTTTCTGTGTGGCCTTGCACTTGCATACGGAGCTGGCATTGCACATCTGCGTATGTACGTATGTATGTGTGCGTTTTTGTTGCGGGTTATTGATGACTTTGAGAAGTTATTGCACTGCAATTTCCGGTCTTTGTTTGCTTCGTTTTTTGTCTGTTTTTTGTGGCTGTGTGAATACTGCAATTCTAAATGGGAGTACAAATATATTCATTTACATATACACCTATACATTGGTATGCATTTCTAGTATTGTTATATATATATTTATATGTATGTATGTATAACTATATTAAAAGAAGTTAGTTAACTGTAGTGACTAACAGTCGCTTTTAAAGTCTTAAAACGGCTTTATTCCATTTAAATTGGTTTTAAAAGTTCTATATACATTTTTCATGAAAGAGAAAGATTTTTTATGGAAATAGAGAAATATATGCGATTTTATCGAATTCCGGCAAAAAGCAGTCGGTCAACCTAACGATCGGTCAGATAACGCCACTTCTTCCCTCATTTCTTACCATAATCCGCACCGAACGATAAATTTTTTAAGGTTGAAATTGAGTTTCCTGAAACACAAGAGGAATTGACTCAACTCAATTGTGCTCCTACAGTACAACCACCGGAGAACGTGAGCTTGTGTAATAATCTAGGCCAACTTCCAAATGTTTCACCAACGTGAAACCCGGTAAGATCAAAAGACAATAACGGCGAATGCTGCTGCAACTTCACTTTTGATATTCGTACGAAGTTCATTAATCGTCACTGGCTTGTTGGCATAGACCTACAGGAAATAGTCTAATGGCACCAAATCGCACGACCGAGGCGGCCAATTGACTGGGCCACTTCGTAAAATAACACGTTCACCAAAACTTGACTTTCAATTAAACCGATTGTGGCATTCACTGAGTGACTTGTGGCATCGGTTTGTTGGAACCACATATTGTCCAAGTCCATATGACACAATTCGGGCCAAACATATTCGGTTATCTCTGAGCGGTAGCGATTCCCATTCACAGGAACGTGCCAATCTTGATCATCACGGAGAAAGTACGGTCCAATGACGACGACCACCAATAAACCGTACCAAATCGTAATATTTTCGGGATGAAATGGTACTCATGGAGTACGTGTGGATTGCCTGATCAACAACGCATATTTTGCTTATTAACGAAGCCATTCAGGCAGAAATGAACTTCATCGCTGAAGATAATTTTTCGATGAAAATCCGGATCATCTTCAAGTTGTTGCTCAGACCAACGACGATTCTGGTGGTCAAACGGCTTCAATTCTTGCGCCAATTGGATATTGTAAGTATGTAGGTCAATATCTTCTCGCAAAATTCGCCACAACGACGTCACAGAGTTGCCCAGCACTTCAGAATGACGTGTGAGAGACTGATTTGCGGCAGCAATATTCTCGATTTTACAGGCACTTCTTTGTCACGGACATATTTTGTACTGTGCCTGTGAATTCCAAATTTTCAACTAGACGATCAGTTGTTTTTACGAAAGGACGATTATGGCGATCATAACTTGAACGTAGCGCTCAGTCTAATTTTGTAGCGTCTCCATTGAAAACCCCGTTACATATATACATATGAATATTGAGTTCAAAAATTGTTCATCACCTTCAGCTATTTCAGACATTTTAGTAAATGGTTGTGGTTTTACACTTAGCCCTCTTGACTATAACACAAAAAAACTGACGTCTTAGGAAATTTTTACTATCTTTTATCAACCCAAAATTAGCAAGAAACAGCACCTAACATAATAGTGGCAAAAATGACAGTAAAGTAGTGTAATTTATCAGAAGAACCCAGAAAAATTTGTCGAGAAAGAAGTCCATTTTAAGGAGTTTACCTTAAATCTCAGATCTTGTATGTATTATTAATATTGTAAAATAATAAAAGAAGAGTATATAATATCTATAATTGCTTCTAAATAAGAATTTATTCCTAAATTTTTTTATCAAAATGTCTGATTACTGCTCTAGTTGCGTAAAAAGTTCGAATTAGGAAAAAGTTTTTCGATTATTGAGGTTAAGTAGCACTGCCAAAGCAGGCTACAATTGCTTGCTTACAGTGAGATCCTCCTCATTATAACTCATGTATGAGTTTCTAATAGCAAACGAAACTTCACAACAATAAAAAAAAAATTCAGAAAAATATTTAAAAATATAATCTTATACTTCGCAGAATGTTCTCGCAGATCAAATTTATTAATAAATATATGGCAGATCTGGAGCGTGTTGAAAAAGATTTATCCCAAAATTATTGACTGTTAAATTGAATCGAATTTTTCCCACTCATTAATTTCGCTTTGGCTGCCGTGAAATATTTGATTTTAATTTTTAGCCTAATAGCTAATACAAACTCCATGTCTAATTTGGAATGGATGCTTTTCCACTCTTTAATTAATTGCATCTTCACTAAGCGATATTCCCACGCTGCAAAATTGACTCTCAGCCATTTCGCTGGAAACTTGATTTTTATCTTGCCTAATTTATTATATATTATATTTAATTAATATTCAAATAAAACTTCCCTTAAAATCCGCTAATAAAAAAATTATTACTTAAGGCCTAGCGGGGGGCAAATTTTATCCATTTATTTTGATTTATGAAAGTTTCTCAGACTTCGAACTTTAATATGTAATTTGATTAGCTTTTTAATACATTTTTTATAAATCTAAACTAAATCTTATCTTGAGCTTAATATTCGTTAAAATTTATTGCTATTAATGCTTTGCAACTTACGCTCATATTTTATAGGTTTTTAGTTTAGGGTAAATAAAATTTAGAAATTTTAGGTTATGGTAAAAAAAAGTAATTAAAATAAAATCAATTTTTCAACAAATATTATTTATTGTTTTTATTTATATATTTACTATTATTTATTTATTAATGTTTTTTTCTTCATTTGATTTATGGTTTAAGTAAATGTAAGTACAGAGTTAACAAAAATTAAAAAAAAACATATGTATACTTGTCTTACTTACTGGCAGTTTGTAAATAAAAAAAAATTAAAAAATTATATTTACTTTATTTCATAACATATAAAAATCACATTTTTTCGCAATTTCTGCCAAGCAAACACTTTTTGCCTACCAATGTCAATATATATGTGTACAAACATAGGTCGGTCGCGTAGAGGCCACTTACGAGCTGTAGCTCAATGCTTCAATTTTGCGAACTCATGTTATTAACACGAACGGCAACAACAACAATAATGTCATTATTCGCAAACGCTTTTCAAATTAACGCTCCACCAACAACAAGTACATATTATACATAGGTATATGTATTATAACAGCATTTGACATTGCACTTGACACCGCCGATGTTCACAGAAATTTATATAATTTCAGTTTTAACGCGCTTTTTTCCATAGTTTTCTATTCACTCGCCGTTTTCAATGCAAAACTCTAATTATTGCTAATTTCGGAACAGAGTGTTAAATGTTAATTGCCATGCTTCAGTTAACTGAAAAACCTTTGTTTCGAAATTTATTTATTTATTTAAATATACAATACATTCAGTTGCATAATGTCAGCGTTGCTTTATATTAGTTTACAAGCTAATTTTAGTTTATTACACGAACACGATATCAATTCATGAAGTTGTAGCGCGATTTGTGTGACATAAAAACTAGATTATTATTGCGGGTTTCGAAAATGAATGTAATGAAGTATAATCTGAGTTTTGTAGCGATACAAGTTATTGCTATTATAGACTTTGATATATCAATTCTCTCTCGACTTATTTATATCTAATAATAATAATGATATGTAAATCACCAGTACAATTTGGGGTTTCAAAACTTCAACCAACAAATTTATACTTACCATCATTTCTTAGTATATATCAATTATATCAACATCAATCCATCGCTAGAAAAACCGATTTTTTGCAATATACACTACGAGTATTACTAGAAAAACTGGGTCTGTGCGGTATCCCAGGTAGGAGAACATTGAAATGATCCAGTACTTCGATTCCATTCCTTATAATCTAGAACACTTAATCGTGGAACCTTAAACTGATAGTTTCTTTTTGCTCATACACCAGCGAGATATTTGTGGGCGGGGCAAAGTCGATGGAGATGAGTTGCTTCTTCGGATGGATCGAAGTTAAGGGAGAGTCAGAGGTGGAGTCTTTCATCGGCAGCTCTCCATCAACTCTAGTTTCAGACTGCCACACCACTGTAGCTTCTTACAAACAGATGTTGCTACCATCAAGTGTGCTCTGACACAGCCGAGTGCCTATACAAGTTTTGAGCTCGCTGACTGAGCGCTCAAACTTTGTCAAGGAATGTATGACTTCATTAGCAAAGGCTTCAAGTTGTTTCATATTAGACTTTAAAAGTGCCCGATGACAGCAGAATTGCCGGAAACTGCAAAGCCGGTGAGATTGCTAGGGAGGGCACTTTTACCCAATGTCATCCGGTTGAAAGCGAATCAGTAGTCCGATATCCTTTTGCGCTCTAGCGCTGGACCTTTGTACTCCAATGAGCGCTGTGAGATTGTTCTGGCTGAAAGTGAACTGTAAGAGGTCTTCCGACCTACTTGCACTTAGCAAAGTAAATCTTGCAGTAGGATTTTTGACTGGACACTGTCCAAAAGGTATACACTTGGTAAGACTAAATATTTTGTCCGGCGCTCTTTGCCAAAGCTACATGGAGAAAGCCAAGGTGGAATCTTTTTGTCGCAGACTGACGAATGACTGATTGAAATATTTGCGTAAACACAGCTTTGGAGAATCTAGCAAAGTGGCTGGGCGTGATATTAATCGTATTATTAATTGTAGTGAACTCAAAACTCTTCGTCGATCTATGAAGTGATGCACTTTAAGGAGTTTTTTGTGTAAAACAAAGCACAAATATTTGTCCAAGTCAGATCCATCGATTTTGGATGAATCCTATATCTAATCTAACCTAACCTGATCTATCCAATACGTTGTAATGTCGAGTCGTTTGAGTGAGTCTACTTGAGCACATAAAACTTTACTAAGTGCTTTTGGTGATTGAGACTTGTTTAACCTTTTAGTTAACCCAATACACAACTAGTAACAGAGAATTATGAAAAAAGTGTACACCGAAGCAATACACTGTAACTGTCTTAAAATTTTAATATTTCTCTGGAGAGCTCCTGCGCTCCAAAAATAGGTTCTCCACTGCTGTAAAGATTAGCATCTTTTCCGTGAGGAAACCTAAAAAACAATTATTTTTTAAAATAGATTGATTTACGCTCGAAAAAAATATAAAAAATAGACAAAAAGACCGAATTTTAAATACAAAAAATTTAATTCTTCACAAAACTCGTTAATTTCTGGTGGCTCATAATCCGATTTTTACTCAAATAAAAAAAACTGTTTGATCATTTTATGAAGAACTATTTACATACAGGTAATATGTCCGAAAATTGGTTGTCATTTGACTCCGAATAAGCACTTAAATAATATTGGAAAAAGTGCAAAAAGCAAATATGGT
Organism: Bactrocera zonata; assembly: GCA_037783105.1. Lineage (NCBI taxonomy): Eukaryota > Metazoa > Arthropoda > Insecta > Diptera > Tephritidae > Bactrocera > Bactrocera zonata. Next base: position 341,923 of record JBAWJQ010005196.1, on the reverse strand, counting down.
CTAAGCCAACATACTACTAAGGTAAACACTATTAAGGGCATTTCCATGTAAAGTTTCCACCCGTTCCTGGTGTAAATATCTCGCGGCGGGCTTTAATCTTTTTCGCACACATTAGTTTCCAATAAAATATTTGCATAAACCGTAAATATTTGGTATTGAACTGACATCATCTCTCAAAATATACAGGCATTTACATTAGATATTTGTACCCTTCTTGACCACTTCAGTGAGCAATATTTACATGTGGACATATTAAGGTGTGCGCATGTCGGAGCAGATTAGTGAATACTATGCTATGCGATGTAAATAATTTATGTAAAATGAAATTGGAAAACCTATTTCTAATGCGCATAATGGCTATGTTAAGTAAATACGGCCGATGAATTAACAAACACTTGACTTTTGATTGAAAAACGCCGATCATTAGCTAGTTTGGGACACACTGCCAACCTTGACGAGTCATAAATGCGTATGCCGAACTCATAACTACTTACAACAAATAAGTTTTTAGCGCTCAAAAATTAGCATTTACAAATTGTCATAGTGTTGTGCATGTTGCTGGTGTTGTTGGCGGCGGCATTAGTGGCGGAAATGTGCCAAACAAGGCGCGGAAATCATCAAATGCTCAATTGTGAGGTATTGTTTGCTGAAAACACGCATGCAAATGTGTTGACATGAGGCTGAAAATGCTAAGTACTATACATGTTCCGTATGTATATACATGTACATATGTAAATAGTTTATATATGTTCATGTTGCTTAACCTAAAATCAGTAAAAGTGTCTGAGACGCATGTGCCATAATAAGTGGTATATATTTACTCATATATATTTATATGAGGGCGGGTCGTTTTACAGTCCCGTACGCAGGAAATATTTTACGGATCATTCTGAACAACTTTACCTAAGAAACTATGGGTCTCAAACCGGTTTCGGGGCAGCGATTTTTATGGCGAAGTGTTTTAGGGATTATACAATTTTTTTCAGTTGCTGAGATATTTGAATGAAATCTAATATGTGACTACCTTTGGACATTCTTTTGATCATTTATTGGAATCAGCCATATCAGACAACTATATCTCCTATACAACCAATTATTCAAATTTTTTAAACTTCGCCTTAAAAATCGCTGGTTCGAAACCTGTTCTTGACCTTTATTCTCTAATGCAAAGTTGTTCAGAATGATTCGTAAGACATTTCCCGTATATTAAATTTTGTAATAAAAATAATAGAGTCACTCTGATGTGTAAATTAGGATGCGCCAAAAAAAAAAAGGTTTTCTTCTAAGGTCCTTTTGTAAAGAATTTAACGATCTGTAAAAAGGCTAAAGTGATTTTTCGAAGTCAAAGTCCAGCCCTAAATCGTTAAAGATATTTAGTACAATTTTTTTTGTATATTTCTTCACGAAATAATATCGCAATTCAAACTTTAATAGATTTTTTTTAACATTTGGGACACTATTATCGGGGTATCTAAGGAAAAAACTCAAAAAATAATAATTGACACACCCTAATACCTCGAAGTAACGAAATTGTTACATCTTAACCGCCTCCCTTCTGAGTCATAAAACAAATTTGCTTCATTGCAATGTCGCTTTAACACTAGTCAGCTAACACTATTTGCTTAACAATCTACAAATAGAACGTGCAACACAACAGACCAGCCTTTGTATGACGCTATCGACAAGCATGCACATATATACTTAGTTCCGAACACTTGTTCTCCCAAAAGTAGAGCAGATGTTTAACATTTAAGACCGTGTTCGAAACAAATAAAACCGCTATTAACACAGTTTCGAATATGTCGGTACTGTGTGCCAGTTAGCGAGCTAAAATATTTTAGATGTTTTTTTTTTTTTTTTCTAATATTGTCTTTGCTTTTCCTAGCAAAGCTACAAGTCTTACAATATTGTTTTACATACATACATACATATGTATATATTTTTTTGCTTTTCATACAAATAGCCCCACTTTCTATTACATAATCCAAACAGCTTTCCACACTTTTCTGCCATTTTCCCTCGAAATTTCATTTACTTCTGAGTTTTCGTTTAATTTTCTGCGTCGCAACAACAATGTACCGTTTTTGGCTATATGGCAAAATAAATTTGCATATTTAATGAGCGGAAATCAAGCGAGTCATCTTTTCTACACAATTTCACTTCACATTCGCATACAATTTTTCAGTTATGTTGGGCAGACAATAGATGAATTAGCGGTATTCACAGCGATGAGTTATAAAGTATCTGAATGAATAATGTTTTGACAAATTTGTGGGTAAATTTTCGGGTATCATATTGTATTACTTATCCTGTTAAGAGTGTATAACCTGAAAAGGCCCAAAAGAATATTGCTATATTCTGCTCCCGAAAATTAAAAAAAATCAAACTTTTTCACCTACTCGTATGAGCCAATAATGATAATTAATTTTGGTAATTATCTCGAGAAATAGTTTAAATGTGACCTGGTTTACGGAAAGTGGGCTTAGGTGTCAAAAAATCATTTTTTTTATTTTTTTGTTTTATTTCAATATTTTTTTTTTTCAATTTTTTTTTCACACGTTAGCTCCCTTTTTGTAGACCAGGTCGCAAATATGGTTTCTGAACCCGAAATAACATCATGGAAAAATTTTCTTGAACCAAACCATAGTACAAATAGTAGATTGTGGTTTACATTTTCCCATAACATAAAAATAAAGTGCTTCACATACTTGTTTCCAAACAACAGCGACCAGTACCAGCTCTCTTACCATAAATACTTGGGGATTTTTCCTATATTTCTGATATTAAAATTAAGAGTAAATATGTATGGCTTAAAGTGGATTTATTTTTCTCAAAATACTTTCCACGATGAGTAAGTTCGTAGCTATGTATTTTCGAAGCATTCGTTCAGTCCGAACGAAACTGAAATCTCAACATTATAAAAACACCAAACCCACTGCTTCTGTTAGTAAAAATAATATACATGGTAAGAAAAATACGTTAACAGACAAATTGTCTGATTGAAAATCTTAATGTAAAAGGAGAAGTAAAAAGATTTGCCCTTCACTCTCTTCGCCTGCAGGAAATTTTCTTGACTTTCTGGAATTTGTATAGTTTCGATATCAAAGGTAGAAATTCATGATTCATGAACTATGTATAGAGAGACAACCCCTATACAACCCGGACCCCCTTTTTATACTCTAAACAGAGTATATTAAGTTTCACAGGAAGTTTGTAACATCCAGATGGAACGTCGAGAAAATCCTAGATATTATATATACCATAAAAATAATCGATTTAATCATATTCATTGGCTTCCCGCCAGATTTACATGCAGACAGTATATATGCGAACTAGTCTCTCAGTTTATGTGGTAATGATCTGAAATTTGGCACATATCCTTTTCTCCCCAGGAAACTGCCTATTTGTTGGCACCCCCGTTTCTGAACCACTACATCATATACTCGTAGCTGCCATACAAACTGAACGGAACTTTTTCATTTGACCAGATATCTTTACGAAGTTTTCAATTCTACTAATCTCTAGGTTAGGTTAGATATTCTTCAAATTTTGTTTATTTAATGTTAGAATTTTCGGGCTGTGATCAAAAAACTTAAACTTTCGAAATCTTGGAAAATTATGCACTTTAAAAATAATTAATAAAAAATAGATTTTGCAATTTTTAGGTATAAATTATATAATAATTGTGTTTTTACTATATTTATGGCTAATTTTGATCCATTAACGGAGTTAAATTACTAAAAAACATTATTATTGGTTTAGCTTATATATATTTCAACTCTTTGGCCTCCACTGTGAATACCCCTACGTATTTGCATTAGTTAATTAAGTAATGATACAATTAAAATGTTTTTTGTCACTTAATATATACTTTTTTTTTGTTTTTGACGTTAAACCACTAATACAAGTACTAATTAAGCGGATATTACGTTAATGCTTTAAAGCGGAGATATTCACTTAATTATGTATAATATGAGGAAGTTGAACTTAAAGTGGCGCCGTTGAAAGGGAAAACGCGAGTTGGACACTGAGGTTAGATATGTATGTGTGTATGTTTGCATGTATGTATATGTAAATATATATGATATGCATAGCTGAGTACATTTTCTAGCGCTGTTGAAAATGAAAGCAAGCAATTCAAGTTATTTTTGGCAATTTTAGTCGCATAAGATACCGTTAATTTGCGAAAAAAAAGAGCAAAGAAAGCGAAGCCAAGGCAGTAGTGCATTAAAAATATAAGTGAAATTATTTAACGCAAATTTTTGAGAACTTAGAAATTATTTTTGTAAATGAATATATATGTACATATGTATATTTGTATATATTTTAGTTCACTTATAAGTTATGTGCAACTTTTGCATCCAACAATTGTTTGCTTACGTCACTCAGCATAAATTATTACAAAATCTGAAATTCTAATCCACACAGAAAATCAGAAAAATAATGCCAAAACCACAACACTAGTAAACAACAACATATACACCCGGTGCACCCACCCACCCACAGTTCACCCACCTCACCAAAGTCGCTTGCACGCAAAGTCACTCAATCATTGCGGTTCATTGCTCCCATTATTTGGGCAATTAAAACTTTTTGCCGAATGACAATTCGCAATGCGACTGCCACACGAACACACATTTATAATATACTATATGCATGATTGTTGTCTGCGCTATCGTTGGCAGTGGCAGTGACGGCGGTGTTGCCACTCGCGCTGCATGCAAATCGAGTGACAATCACTTTTTGCAATTGACTGCGGCAGCAACCGCAAGTAAACTGTAAAGTGATTATGCGCCACACGCGACATATGCATATACCACATAACCATATGTATATGGACATATGTATGTGTGCGGAGATAGTGCTGGCAACAACAACAGCAGCGCACTGCATGGAAGTGGCCATAAAGGCGACGCCGCCACACAAATTCTCGCATCAAAACTGTCAAAATGTCAACGATTTTTAGCGCATCATGTTGCAAATTGCATTGCAGTCGCGCCATTTGCATTTCTGCAGCGCTCTGGGAATTCATTTCATAATCGCATTAACGGCAACGCGGCGCGCTCTGGTGCCGTAAGCGCAGCAACGAAATTAATTTCTTGTTTATTGCAAATTGAGTTATTTTTGGAGATTATAAAACGACTTAATTCGCAAATTGCGTTTAAATGTGAATTTACCTTTGCGGATATCTGAAATATATATGTATATATGTATGTGGCATATATAAATATGTAAATAAAATATTTATGTGTGTGTATTTTTACTGTTTTAAAAATAAATTTCGCAGTGGAAAATTTAAAAAGTGTGGTTATGTAAACAAATGAGAAAAAACCTTAACTTCGACTACCCAGAAGATGTAATACTTTTCACATATACATTTTTTATAGCATAAAAAGGTATAAAAAAATGTTTTTTCTTGATTTTGCTCGCGCTTTGACAGCTATATGCTAGAGTGGTCCAATCTGAATAATTTCTTCGGAGATCATACTGTTGCCTTAGAAAATAATATATACCAAATTTCGTGAAAATATCTCGTCAAATAAAAAAGTTTCTCATACACTAACTCGATTTGGATCGATCAGCTTATGTGAGAGCTATATTCTATAGAAGTCCGATCAGAACTATTTTTTCGGAGATTGCATTGTAGCTTTAAATATTAATCCTTACCGAATTTCGTGAAGATATCGTGTCAAATAAAAAAGTTTTCTTTACAAGAACTTAATTTTGGCGGTCCATTTTGTATGGCAGCCAGATGCTACAGTTGTCCAATATCAGCGGTTCAGATAAATAAGCAGCTCTCTAGGGTAAAAGAACAGTCAAATAGACGGACAGAAATCGACTCGTCAGGCTAATTATTTTTACATATAACACGTTTTTTTCGGGTTGTTACAAACTTGATGGCGAACTTGGTATATTTGACAAGGATATATCCCGGTATAAAAATATACAAATGTTGAAAAAAATTATTATAAATTATTGCGTAATGTAATTTGTCTTCGCATATTGTCAATTGGAACAGATGAAGCGATTTGTTAGCAATTTCATTGTCTAGCCGTTGCTTAACACGTCTTAAGACAAACATGAAGGTGCTTTTTTAAACGGCATAAGTTCAATATCATGCCCAGAAACATGCAAAATAAACTATAACTCAGCAGTCAATTGAGCTTTAATTTTTTTTTAAAGTTATGTGAACGTGATCATGCTCTCTAGTGGGTTTAATATATTCCTTTATCATTGAAAACGATCTAACTCTCTCAGCAAAAGTTTGTGGGCATATCTCACTACATTATTTTATTTTTGGATATAAAAATATCGAAATAACCACATCCACCTTCCATATAATGGCATTGTTCACATATATTTGCTCTAATACCACCCAAAGGTATAACTAGAAGACATAATATAAAGTAAAATGTTTAAAATATTAAGCTTACATATAGATCAGGTAAAAAAAACTGGATTATAGGCGCGAAATCGTCCACTTTCAGGTGAGATTTTTACTTATTCTGAACTTTTACCGAATACTCTTAACATTGTTCAAGCTTGAAAATCGAACAAAAGCTACGCCTTTAGGACTTCTTTCAGCTTATCTGACTTTAAATTGGACTTCTCAAGCGTCAACAAATCAGGTTCCCATATACCGAGTGTGAAGGCACCTACCACTATACATGAGTTTAATGTATTTATATACGCGAGGTATATAACCTTAATTGAGAATATATTTTCCGTTAGCATGATCTGCTACTAAAAGTAAAGAAATAGCACCAAATTTTCTCTAAGCTCAACGTTATAAAGGTTAGGCCACTTAAATTTGAGGCCACTGACTCCGAATTTCAGCAGAAAATTTTAATAATTTCGACTCATTGTTGCTTGTTTCCATGATAAAATTTCAAACTTTACTGAAGAGAAATGTCAAAGAAGTGGGGAAAAATATGGCATTGTTTGCTGTCCCCATCGATCTACTTTTGAAGCGTCCCTATTGAAAAACTCCAGTTAAAAACCCGTTATATAATAATTTCGGAGCCACTGTTTTACTTATCATATACTGCTTACTCGTATTTCTTCCAAAACTTGAATACCTGAAGTAATATAGATGATAACATTGAATTATGTTTATAATAATTATAGGGATTTCAGCGAGCCTGCTCAATGCTAAGACAGTATACGAAATCTGGTCGGATCCTATGTTTTATCAGACTAAAAATTGTCAACTTGGCAGCAATCTTCAAAATTGTTAAGAAAAAATTTTTTTTCTTCAACAAAATCACCGCTGAAAAGATTGGGGCTTAACCTGGTTCTCCTTTCTATTAACTCAATTACTTAACTCGTATTGATTAATAAAATAAAATTTTTAAAAGAAATTGGTCCACCCTAATATTTTAAATAATTTATGAGAAATTTTTAATTATTGAGAATTCATTAAATTTTTATTATATTTTTATTAAAATTAAAAGTCTTGAATTACACACAATCTCTCACCTACATACAAGTACTAACATATGTCTGTAGAAACATATTCTCCACCACCTCGAAAATCTCCGTTAATTGAAAGTCTATATAAACAAATTGAAAAATTCAATTGTCACGTATCGCCAACGACAACACTCGTAACAGTAATAAAACCGATAGCACAATCACATGCGCACACTTGCTTATGTACATACATAAACGCATACATAGTAGCAGTATTGGAAAAGAATTAATGTTTATTTAAATTACTCACGCATGCTCAGTCGCACGCAACGCCGTGTGTAAATACTGAATTGGCTGTCATATTGTTGCTATTTTTTTTTTGAATTTTCGCTGTCAGTGTTATTTCAATTACGAAACCACCTTGCCGCTGGCTAACAGCGCAACAACAATAGTAGTAGGGGAGCTACTAACAAGTGGCGGTGGCGATCACTTTGTCAGAATTTTCAGTTGACGGCAGGTGTAAATGACAGAAAAAAACGCCACACGCCACTGTACGTACGGCTGTACGCCAACACACATGTAGGAGTTATTAGGGTGGTAGTAAAAAAAATACAAAAAAAAAAAAATATTAAAAAAAAATTATTTTAGTTTTTACTTTGATTAGAGGTGCTCTAAATTTTTGTATTAGAAAATCAAAATAAATTTTAAAGTCGATTAAGCTGGAACTATAATAATTATTTAAATTTTTTTTTCTTAACGGTTTCAAATCATAATTAAAAGTAATGTAATAGAAATTTAAAAATTTTTTTGAATATTCGTAGATTAATCACAAAGGTCCACAAATATTTTACTATTAAAATCTGCGCTAATATCACTCCGTGAACTTCTAAAACCAAGTTATAGCTTTAAATCAGCATGTTAGTACTCCCAGTCCAAAAAAGTAACCCACCCTAATGTTGCACTTTACTTTTATGTAGTGTTGCAGTTGTAGGTGTGCCACAAAAACAATAAGTTTGCTGGCAAATTTATTGTGATTTATTGCACATAAAGCATAAATATATATGTGTGTGATAGTAAATAAATATTACATCATAAACGAACCGCCGTTTCATTTAAAGTGTCTACCGTAATAAATGCAAATATCGCTACCAACACAAATGAATATTAATTAAGAATACTGAAACCGCAAACGTTACAAGCATGTGGTCGCCGTCTAAATTACTGTTAGAATTTTATGTATTTTTTGTGATTTTTGCTATAAAAATTTATAACTGTAAAGAGTGTGATTTTTAGTAGGCAATTTAATAACTCGGTTGAGTTTAAATGTAAAATAATAATTTTTAATTAAATGAAAAATATTAATAAACAAATTTTTAATTTTTTAAAAATGAAAATGAGAAAAACCAAATTAATTTATAACAATTTTTAATATATTAAAAATTAAAACAAAAAAATAAAAATTTAAGAAAATTAATTAATTAATTATTTTACAAAAGTTTCATTTTTTTTGGCTTTTTTTTTAAGTCTTTTAATTAATTTTTATTTTTTTTTTTTTTGCTTTACTTTTGAAAAAATTAAAATTTCTTCATTAAAATCTTAATTTTAATCAAAAATGTTATTAACATTTTCAATACTTACATACGTATTCCTAAAATATATTTTGAAATAGTTAACCATTTTTAGTAGTCAATACAAAGACAAATGAATTAAAAAAAATTGTTAATGATTTTATTTTTTTTTTATTGTATTATTTAAATTTGTATAGATTTCAGTATTTTTTCTTAAAATACTTCAGTTTCTTAATTTTGAAAAAAAGTATTAATTAAAAAAAAAAATTATTTAAAAAAATAATAAAATATTAAATTTTAATGCAAAAATATTTAATTTTTCAAAATTAAGAAAAAAATATATATATTATTTTATTTTATTTTTTCGGTACTTTTTCTTTATCAAAATATGTATTGTATGACTTCAGTATTTTTTCTTATAATATTTTAAGTTTAATTCAAAAATTAATTTAATTTAAAAAATTTTAATTTAACGATTTTAGTTTAAGTATCCAAATTAAAAAACATTTTCTCGGTACTTTTTAAGAATTTTTTTCTGCCACGAACTACAAAAGATCAAAATTTGTATCAACTTCCGTACTTTTTCTTGGAATATATTTTTCATTTGAAAAAAATTAATTAAGTGATATAATTTGAATTTAAAAAAATTACTTAATTTAATAAAAAATATTATGTATAAAAATTAAAAAAAAACTAATTTTTAAAAATTAAAAAAAAAATAATAATAATTTTTTTATATGTTCAATACTCTTTTGTATAAAGATTTTTTTTTTAATTTTGAAAAATTCAACCGTACTTTACTGTCAATAACTCAAAAAGAACAGAATTTTTTCAATAAAAATGGCGATTTACATTATTTCTAACTTTTTTCTTAACATCAACTATCTCTTTTATTTTCGTTTTAATATAGTTTATCAAATCCACAAAAATAAAAAAAAACAAAGAAGTAATATAACCTCCATTCTATTTAGTACCAATTTAAATGCTTATTTTCCCAACAATCTTTCATTGTTTTGCTATTTAATTGCTCTATATTTATTGCCATTGTGATATTTTCCATTTAGCTCAGCAATTAATTGTCGCCGATTGCACGCGGCATCAAAAATATCGTTAATTAATTTGATTCAGTCAGATCAATAATGAAATTGAATGTGTTTTTGATTAAGAAACGCGTGGCAGTTTCAAACAAAAGGCAAAGCAACAACAAAGCAAGCGTGCATATTAAAGCCGCATTGGCATTTAATACAATCAGGGCTCTGACTTTGTTTATTGAAAAATTGTTTTTTAATTGATGTTCAATTAAATTGCTGTACTCAAATAAGTTTGCTGTGTGTAGAAATATTCAGTTTTGTTTTGTACTTATTTTATTTATTTTGTAATATTTATTTTGTAATCAACTTTAACACTTTGACGACCGCAATCGAATTCTTGTTTCAGAGATAAGTGTGAAATTCGTAATAAACTAAATTGATTAATTTAGTTAATTTCTTTTTAATTATTCCTTAAAATGACGATATTCGGAAAAACGCTTCGGGTAGGAAAATTTTAATAGTTGGCTACACTATTCCTAAATATTATATGCCTTGATTAGTTAACGTATTCATCTGTTATTTTCTGTTTAGGAAATATTGAGAACCTTGGAATTAATTTGAAAACTTCTATTTGTAACAAAGCTAACTATTAAGGGGGTATTCTAGTCTAGAAATCAAATTTTGGGCAGTTTTTTGAATTTCATTTAAAAAAAAAAATATTATTACTATCCGTTTTCTTATGGTGTTTTTATTGATATGTTAAGAATACAGAAAAAAAAATTTACAAAAAAATATTAAAAATTAAAATAATTAGAGGGGGGGGGGGGTTTCAGAGACAGGTGTAAAAAAAAATGGCGCATCCTGGAGACATTGATCCTGACTCTCCTGGTGGTCTGAAAAAAAAACCAAAAGAAATTCTTAATCAGTAAGTATGCAGTTATAGTCCCTACCTCAGCGAATACGAAAAAAATTTTTTTTTCAGAAATATCGTCTGCCTGAAAATAAAAATCATTTTTTACGCTTTTTTTTGAAATTCTTGAATTTTTTTTTTAATATTAAAAACAAAAATTTGGACACGGTGCTGGTAGGAACGATAAAGGATTATATAAAGAAGGTTCACACAAAATTTCAAGTAAATCGGTTGTATAGAACTTGAGATAATGCCGGTACCATGTGGAAAAAAGTAGTTTCGAGAAAAACGGGTTAAAAAAGTGAGTCAAACCGAACCGGGCTAGGTACTGTATCACTAAAGTAACTGTAGCTCTTAAAATAATTTTCATTTTTAAAAATCCTTTAGAGGATATATTCTTAAGGCTCTAAACTTATATATGAAAAAAAAAATCGAATTTTTCGAAATTCTAGAGTAGAATACCCCCTTAAAACAACAAGGTTTATATCACCACAACTCTATAAATTTAGTGCTTGATTTTTTGAGTTATATTTCGATTGTTTCTGGCAAATTCTCTGAGAAAAATGGTCTTTATAGCTTCCGTAAAAGCAAAGCTCTACGATAAAATGGTAACTCGTTTATTGAGTCACGTATTTGACAGTTTGTAACCAACAAGTCTCAGGTTATTGACTCTAGGTTCCATACTTACCACCAGCAATATGCCTTAATATTAAACCAAATAGAGAAATAAATGTTGTAGTAAATGATATATGCCATTTCTGCATATAATTGGTATATCGCCTCCAACTACTTGAAAATACTACGTGCTTTTAATCACTCACTAACCTTTATTTACCATTACTTAAAATTATTTAATTAGATCGGCATTTATAGCAAAGTCATTAAGTTTTTTATATTTTTTTTTTCTAAATAACAGTTTGCGTTATTTGTTGAACCACAAAAGCATAACAAAAGCGTCAAACGTACAACCATTACCGAAACTGTCTGAATACAAACAACAGTTTCACACTTAAACACACACACAAACAAGCAAAGCTTAAAAGCACAGTCAAGAGTCTAGCCTGTGAATAATGGCTTCGCTGCGCTTGAACCATTTATTACCGAATATTTACGGTAACCAGTACGAGTTTAATGGTGTTTACATTATCAATTACATTAAAATGCCATTAACGGCTTTAAAGCGGCTTTTTAATTAATATTTTTTTTATTTTTTTGCCTTCATTTACATTAAAATATGCCAAAGTTGCCAACTATAAATCATATTGTTGAACGCAAATAAGGCGATGAAGCGTGACAACGAGAGCAATAAACCAAAAACCCCAAAATAAAAAAACTAACCCAAAAAAATATAAAAAATTAAAAAAAAATATGAAAAATGGTAAAATAAAAAATGAACGAAAATGAAAATTTGGGGCTATTAAGTGTTTGCAGACAGCCTACAAAATCTGCATGAGTACGTTAGGCTGTGTGTACAGCCTCTTTTTGCTTTTGGCTTGCACAAATGCCTATGTAATTATTTATGAGTCGAGTTTATGGCGTTGAGCGGCGCAAAGACTCCAAAATTTATGTTTAAATAATTGAAAAATTTTAGTTAAACGTCAAGTTGCTTGCATAGCGAGGCAAGAATCATGTTCGGGTTAGACACTGTGGCAAGTAAAATTTAAAAACCTCTGCAAGTATGTGACCTGAAGCCTAACACGTGCAAAATGACTGAGAAGCTGGTTAGAAAAGACTGGTTTAACTAGAAAATTTTAGTTAAGTGGATAGAGTTTACATGACTTAGTAAAACACAAAAAAAACAACAACAATAAATAAATCTTAAAAAGATAATAATAAAATGATATATATATGCATATCTCTCAAAGAAAAAACTTAAATAATAAAAAACTAATAAACTTTTTACCTTCAAAAGAATTTCGGCTTTCAAATAAATATTACGTTCACTCAGCTTGAAATTGAGGTTAAATTTTATAAATTATCTTGTATAAGGTTCAGATTTAAAAATATTTAGGCTTAAATATCAATCATAAATTTTTGATAAAATCAGCTCCGAAAATATTAATCATTTTGTTAATTTTATTTAATTTTATTTTTTTTTATTTTTTTATTTTATCTTATTTTATTTTATTTTGTTTAATTTAATTTTTTTATTTTATTTTATTTTATTTTATTTCATTTTATTTCATTTATTTTATTTTATTTTATATTATTTTATTTTGTTTTATTTTATTTTATTTTATTTTATTTTATTTTATTTTATTTTATTTTATTTTACTTTATTTTATTTTATTTTATTTTATTTTATTTTATTTTATTTTATTTTATTTTATTCTATTTTATTTTATTTTATTTTATTTTATTTTATTTTATTTTATTTTATTTTATTTTACTTTACTTTACTTTATTTTATTTTATTTTATTTTTTTTATTTTATTTTATCTTATTTTATTTTATTTTATTTTTTTATTTTATTTTACTTTATTTAATTTAATTTAATTTTATTTTATTTTATTTTATTTCATTTTATTTTATTTTATTTTATTTTATTTTATTTTATTTAGTTTAATTCAATTTATTTTATTTAATTTTATTTTATTTTGTTAATTGGTTTAATTCTTTCCCTTTATTTCACATTCACTTACCTGTCGAACCACAAATGGCGTCATCTACTACAAATCTGTACGTTAGAGTAAAAGTTCAACAAGAACAATCTCTTGGCAATACAACTAATGAAATGAATGTTTCTGAGATCACGACTGGACCGGTTTCATTTTATTCAAATTAATGCGATTTCATGTAAATAACTTTTTATAAATAAATTCATGCTCATAAAGTTATTCATGTTTAGTCTATAACTGGATGAGGCACAAACATAAATACTATATGCTCTATAGTGGTATACAGTATTAATGTAGTGTATCAGCCTTCAGGTTATATTTTTAATCTTATACATACATACAAATACAAATATATGCATGTGGATTAAACATTTTTCATTTTATTCTCACACTTTTAACAGAATTTATCTAAGATGTTTTGCATCACGAACAAGTTTTTTGTTAAACATACCTGTTTTTATTCACACAATTTAAATGGAAAAAATAACGGTAAATAATTCAAAATATGTGCATATATGCATTAAATTTATATTTATGGTAGTCATTCATACGAGAAATTCTTTGTATGCGAAAAACTATGTAGAAATATGTAGTGTTGGGAAAACCACTGTCAAACGGCAATTATTCACTGTAATACAAATGTATTGTACAAAATGTATAAAATGTCATCCATAAAACAACTGCCCCAACTACCTTGAAGCCTCCTAGACGTATGAGCAACGTCTGTCTAATAAATACTTGACTTACAGCTGTAAGGGATCTACTTTTCGCAAGGAACTTCCAGGTACATCACCCATCCGGAGTGCTTATCATCCATGTCTCTCACCATACAGTGAAATTTTCGTCCTTTTCAGGTTCTCAGGGATCAACTAAATCACAGCTAACTCGTAAGAAGTCTTAATACATAAATTTTCTTCATCACTTTTCGTTCCTTTTTTGCTTAGAATATGGTTTTCTGTATGTATATTCTATTTAAAGTGGTTTAGTTCCATGCAAATTTATTTTAATGGAAATATCAAATATACCTAAAACAATAACTAATCTTCGCTCCAAATATGACACTACTAATAACCCTTAGTCTCATCTTCATCCTCAAAAAAATCATAGAATTTAATTAGTTTTCAAAGCACGTAAGACAATGTGGAAAATTTGCATAAATTCCCAGCCTGTCACTCATAAAACAACTGCCCCAACCACTGTAAAGCTCTCCTGGGCGTATGAGCAACGTCAGTCTGACAACAAAGCTCAGCCGAAAGAATAAACCCTTCTATCTATACTTCTCATTCAATTAAGCACTCATTTAATGAATCCGCCTTCACCGCACAGCTTGACTTTCATTTCTGCAGCCATCACACTTCATTACGTAAATGGCGTGCCACACTTGCTGCCACAACGGGTGTTGCAAGTAAATGTTGCGCCATTGTAAGCCAGCAGAATTTTACTTCAATGCTTCACTACCTTTCAACTTCGACTCCTGTACTACAGCGTCTATTGTTTGTGGCGCTTCACTGCACTTTATCATATTATTTTGGCTGCTGCAATTGGCATTGTTCTGATTTTTGCATTTATTGCTTCAGCAGTCTGCGGCCATTGTTCAGCCTTTGACACTTTGTTTTTGCTATTGTTGAGCCGGCATTAATGTCTGTCTGCCACCTAGTACCAGCAGTGTTGCAAGCATTACAGCTGTGACTTTGCTGATATCGACTATGCTGACATGGACTTCCGCAGCACCTGGTTGCCTTCACCGTTGTTTTGGTCCTTTTTGTTGTTATTTTAGTTGACTTTTAACATGAACATGACTTTTACAACACACTGTGAGACAGCAATAACAACATTAAATCACCTTAAATTTTATGTTTTTGATAGCCGGAAATACAGTCGTTGGACCGGTCGATGCGTTAATGAGTGGGGAGATAGATTTTTCGAAGCAATATCTGCAGTGCTGCGGGACTTGGGTTCAAAGGGTGCAAAATTTTTGTTGTTATTAAAAAATACAACAACACAGACAACTCAATTCAGCAATTTCCACAGCAAAATAATCATATTTCATAAATATGATCGGGAATGCGGGACACTTTCAGCAGTTCAAGGTTAGGTAAAGGGAGGTACATCGACGGATATTGAACTGAAATGCTTCAAAGAGAATATTATACCGAAATTTGGACAAAAATCTGCAGTGAAAATAATTGTTTTTGTATAACATTAAATCAGTAAGCTGGAAGAAAACGCAGGAAAGTTTTATGAACTAAATCAACCGTTGAAGCGTTCTGCTAGTGAATATCTGATTTTCGGAAATGGAAAGCATTTAAAGTTAGCCAAATATGGTGAATATAGGGAACATGTGAAGTCTTTTTCGTATGGTTCTTTGCTTGGAATTTCTTCCAGCTTTACTTTACATAATTTTCAGCTCTTTTGGGACAAGTCTAGTTCCAAATTGGCAACCAAAAGCTTTGAGTGGCTACAGAAAATACCTCCGCTATTTATTTAATAAATAGAAGTCAATTATTTAGCGGAATTTTTTGATCTTTTTCGTTGTTAGGGTACTTAATCGAGGCTTTTAGAAAGCAGAATGAAAAAAAAATTTCTGCAATCTCAAAACAACCTAAAAGTGTTTAATGAGCCCCTAATTGCACTACTCATCAAAATTTTACCTTTTTTTTGCCCCATGAAACATTTTACCAAACTTTAAATATACTCGGGTCACTGAACAAAAATATGTGAATGAAAAAAATTTAACACGTCAGATTATCTTGTGGCATCAAAACATATGATTTTTTAAAGTGTACAAACGCTTCATTTAGAGAAATTATTGCTTAATATAGAAAAAATACTTCTGATTTTCGTAAATATTTTGCTTCTAGGAGTTTTTTTTCCACAAAAACTGCTGGCATTGCTGCGCTCCATTTCTATTGATAGGGCTTCTAATGATGGAACATCTCGCATTTTTTGTCACTCACAGGACTCAAATTTGCCAGAAAGAAGTTCAAAATATGTATTTTCAATAACATATTACACTCCAAAGCTTAGTATGACATTATTATGGTTTTCTAGCAAATCTTGGACAACATTCTGTTTATTTGTTTTTTTGTTTCAAAGCTCTTGTTCTTTATCATTTTAGGTATGTTTGTACGTACAAATTTTTTTTTTTTAATTTTTGCCTGGCTGGAATTAAGGAATTTCTCTTCCGGTTATATAAATCGTACACCGAAATTGTAAATACAACGCAAAATATTTAGTTTATCATCTATACATTAATTTTGTTGCCTTACAAGCACTCCCCAATGGATGTAACACACTTATGCCAACAATTTTTCCAGTTCTCGAAACACTTTTCATAAGCACTTTTTGGGATGGCCTTCAGCTATTTGAGCAAATTTTGTTTTCGATCAACTGAAAACGGGTTCCACGGAATGGTCATTTCAGTTTGATGAACAAGAAAAAATCACACTGAGCCAAATGTGGTGAAAACAGTGATTGATAGATGAAATTCATGGCCCTTTTGGCTTAAGTTCGGTCACAATCGTGACTCGATGCGATGGTGCATTATAATCGTGTAAAATCCTTGAATTGTTCCTTCGCAATTCCGGCCATTTTCGACGGATGTTCTCACGCAAATGCCTCAATACGGCCAAATCGAACTCCTTATTGACCAACTGACTCATTTGAACAAAGTCATAATGCACCAAACTGCGTATATGGAAAAAACAATGAGAATGACCTTGATTTTTGAACCACTTTGGCAAGGTTTTTTTGGTTTCGGCTTGTTTTTTTTTTCTATCTATTCCGATGATCGTTAACTTGTTTGCATGTCAAATTCATAAACCCATGTCTCATTGGCAGTTAAAATGCTCTCCATAGACGTGGAACCGGAACTCGGACGATCAAACATGTCCAAAGATACCTGTTTTCGGAACTCTTTTTGAAGATAAAATTAGTTTTATCGAAACAAGTCGAACAAAAACGCTTTCCATACCCGGACTCTCGAGAGATGTCGAGCTCTCTGTCATCTCTTTAAAACTTTTCTGACTATTTGCAAGCACCAAATCCTACACTTTTTTAATATTTCACATCAGTTGAAGATGTCGAAGGCCATCCAGAATGATCTTTCGACTGTCTTTGAAGGCTTCGTACTACTTGTAGGCTTATGTTTTTGATAAAACTGAAACAATGTAAGCTTTTTCCAACATTCACAACAATTTCGCACACGAAATTCGGTTTGAAATACAAATTTTGAGACAAACTCTTTCTTCGATATTTTTTTCCATTGTAAAAATCGCAACGCACTAATAAGGTGGCTCGACTTAAGCAGCTGCTGTAATCAAACTGGTTCACAGATCGCGCTAATATTTGACAAAATAATTAAGGACTGTTCTCCTAACTTAGCAACATACATTTTTTGAAATATCATTTACACGGGGAATTTAAATACAATTTTTGGGTGCTTTTTTGCCATAATCATGTATATTTCTCTTGAATTTTCTGAACATCTCAAGGGAACAACTTCAGGAAATGATGTTGATTTGATATCCAAACTAGAAGAATTTCTGTTTTGCATAATATTTTTAATAAATTCTTTCATAACTTATATTTTTTTTTTCTTTTTCTTTCAGGTAAGTGAATAACTCATACGGTGGTATGGACAGTAATAATTCTCTATAATTACATTGAAGTTTGAAAAAATGCCATTCAGTGCTTGAGTTATTTAAACTGAATAAATAATAAAGCAAAAAGAGTAACTACTAGTACTACAAGGAAAAACGCGAATCTGTGAATAACTAAAATACAGAATTTTAATATTTTCATTTAAATTAGATTTACAAAAATTTCGTAATTAATAACTCCTATGCTTGTCGATAGCAAATGGTATGAAAGTTTTAACCACTTTCCGAAACGCTTAGATTGATTTAGTTGGACTATATATTTAATGAAAGTTATTTACAAACCTGCCATTTTATCAAATTTGACCTAGACTGAGCAAGAAAAAACTTCTCCATCACTTTTAGCAATTTTAATACAAAGTTTTATTATTGATTTCAAAATAAGCTCCTCAGAATACGGGCGTAATTTATATATGTATTTATATATAGTTTTTTAATTTAAGTTAGCTCTTTATGAAAAAATGTATTTCAATGCTACAATATTTTCAAAATAATTCAATATTTTTAACCCCAAAAATCACACCTAACTTGACGCTAACCTTAAATTTCACCACTTTTTCCCACATTTCATTTACCTAAATAACGCCAGCAATATTTTTGCCAAACATTAAAAACTCACAAAATTAGTAATTTATAGCGTGGCAGCCACATATGCGCCTGTGTTGTGCCACAAACAAGCAGCGGTTCATTTTCGTGCGACTACAGTGGACGAGCGACCGCTGCAGCATATGTGGCAACTTGCCACAAAACGGAAGCGGAAATGGGCAGTAAAAGCACAAAGGCATACAGGAAAACAGGAAAAAGTATGAACGTAAAAAAAACAAAATCTACAACAACAATAATTGCATAAAGGCGCGCTAAAAGGGCGCCAGCGACATATGTTTTTGCTAGTTATGCTGTAGACCAAATTACGTGGCTGGAATCGAGTGCAGTTTGATAAGTCAGTGACTTGTGATTGTTGGTGTGGAAAGTTTGTTGAATTCTTATATAATTATTTAATTATCAACCCATAATTTTCTGTCGAAATTTTATTAATATCTAAAGGATTGATCGACGAAAGCCACTTACCACTCCGTTAGAGGAATTTATTTTACCGTTCATAAGACAGTCGGATCTACGTAACTGGATTGAACCCGGATTTTTTATCCGGTCAAGGACTGTCAACACGACAGAATTCTGACACTACAACAACAACAACAAATTTATTTCACATTTCATAAACTTGGTCAAAAATATATTTTTAATTTAGTATTAAGGAGAAAAATGCTGATATTTTTTGGGGGGAAAAATTCACATCATATGGACAAATTTTGATTTTTTCAAAATGCCAGCTTCCCAAAAAAGGTGTTTTTTTAACACTTACAGCTCAGTGTAGTTTCAAAATTCGAATTTATTATCAGCAACCTTGAACCTTCAATCATTACCTGACGAATATATCTAAGAAATTCGTCTAATAATATAAGTCCAAAGGTTCGGCCGTTTCGGAGTAGTTTTTCTCAACAACACTGACAGCAGAACTTCGAGAAAAATGAGTTTAAAGTTTTGACAATGGATAACACTAAGTTAAAAAATTCTTTCAAAAGACTCATATCTCCGAAAAAATTGTGCGGATCGAATTAAAAAATATTCACTCGATATATAGGCAAAAAGAAACCATTTTTTGAATTAATCAATGGTCCTAACCCTTTAATTCAGTGGACTTCACTCATTCACCGACTTTTCGAACCACCCTCGTACAAAAATATATATGAAAATACCCTCAAAAGCTTTGATATTAAAAACACAAATATTTTTTATTGTAAATTTATGTATTACATATGTATATAATTGTACTACGTTTACCATTTATGTATATTCTCCGCTTGCCAACTCTCTTCAAATGAGCAAAAACCTGAAAGACAACCGTCAACTCCTCTTTCCAACACTTTATCAATGAGCTATGCCACCGGAAAATAAACAAATAGAAAATGGTGAACAGCCAAGCAGCATGAAAAGGGTCAAAACAAATGAGTTGCGGCAATATTGAGGCCAATGGCCAATATGACCGGTGACTTCTCAATGGTAAAAAACACAGAAAGCGCAGATATGCAATATATATATGTCTCCATATACATATATGTATGTGCTTTACAGTTAAGTTTGGGCATAGCCAATTCTGCTGCTATGACATAACATATGTGGTATGCAGCAATTATTGCGTAAGCGCTGTGAGGCATAATTTAGAAAATGGCTAAAAATGTCAAGGCTCCAAAGAACGGTCAACAGCTGAGCGAGATAGAGCGAGAAGGAAAGAAAAAACACTGCACTGTGTAAGGCAAATGACAATATTGTGTTGCAATGAATATGTTCATTGTTGTTGTTGTAGACAATATATGATTTTCTGCTCAAATAAAGAAACTGAGACAGGTCGGTGGTCTACCGCTGGACTTAATTTCTTACTGTTTTCACAAAAACTAAGTTTAAACAAAAACAGTTGTTTTTCAAAGGTGTTCATGTACTTGCTTATGCCATCCAACGACACCGGAAACGGAACAGGGTTGCATCAAAGCACCTTCGTTTTACATTTTCCGCACAGTTTTGTTTGGCTTTGTGGCGCGACTTTTAACAACTTTTTGGCTGCAGTAACTAGGACATGCAGAGTCTACCTCTGCGACGGTGTATATGTATGTGTTTGTATAACAGACGAGACCCCAGACACTTTTCGATCAGACCAATGTATTTGCTAAGTATTTACAGTTATGCTTTCAGTGCTATATGGGCGGGTTGGAGCAGATAAATTTTTGCGGTCATTGCCAGCAATGTGGCATTGACATTCTTATAATGCGGCAAGTGGCAAAGCATGTCGTGCGGAGCATGGATAAAACCGCTTATGTAAAATGAAGTGTAGAAAAACGAATCATTTCGTAAACTTAGAGAAATATACCTTAACCGAGCACATGTGTGGTATATACTATACTCGTATGTTTGAATAAATGGACAAAGTGTGGTAGCGAAACACAAAGTTTGGTTGATGTTAGCATGAATTGGAGTAGTTTGAGCACTTTTCTGAATTAAATTTGATACTGCGTCAAAATATTTTAATGGATTTTTTTCATATGCTGAACAATATATTAATTTAGGTACTGAAATTTTCTCTAATAGCACTCCAATCTCACGGGTATCTAAAATTAATGTATAAATAGCTCCGAATTTGAGATTATACATAAAAATCTGACTAATATAATTGATATAATAAATAATAAAAAATATTTCAAAGCCCTTACGGGAGTGGCTTAAAAATCCACTTTTTCAATATTTTGAATATTTGAACTTTTGAAATTTTAAATCGTTATCTCAATTAACTTTTGCGTCACAGGCTTCTAAGTTATAGCAGCTCAGTTCAATCGAATTTTTTATTACTTACGATTCAATAAATTTTATTACATACATGTACCTTACAATTTTCAGCTCCCACTGTCGGACATAACCAATACACAACCAACATATAACTAATATATAACCATTTTGTAGCCAAAACTCATTTTTTTTTTCAAATATGAATGGTTTCTATTATATCGTTTTTCCTTCGCTTGTAAACTTATGAAAAGTGATGTTACGTTATTTTGAATTTTAGGTGACGATGTTCTGTACATATTTCTCCATACAATGAACTACCAGTGAACAGTTATGTAATAATTTATTAATTTCTTTGGAAATACCAACCACTCAATTCAAATTATTCCACTTACACTCACATTCGCGCGAGTGTTCAAAAAGAAAAACCAGTGTATTTGTAAAAAGCACAATATATTTATAATTATGTCATTATTATATACATATGTATATTATAAAATTGCATTGATACGACAGTCCAATATTTCGCCATGCTACATGGCGGCGCGGGGGGAACGATGCCGATCAGATCAAAGGTAGATGCGGCGCAGTATGGAATCGGACGCTGATGCTGCGCGAGGGATGGATCCTGCAACTCGAAGGTGTATCGAAACGAATGTTGTCGATTGTCGGTGCTGGCGAAAGGTGTCGACGCGGCGCAGTGTGTATATGCGTATATGGATCAGAAACGAATGTGTCCCCTATCCTTTTTTCCACCCTTTTTGTTATGTACGTTGATTGATGTGGAGGGGTGTTGAGTTGTGCTGAGTGGTATCAGCTGTGGTGAATTGCTCAGGTGCATTAAGATGCGCCAGTTTTACCGGTTAGAGGGGGTGGATGCTTAACTCATTTAAACAACCAGTTTGTAATCTGACCCAACATCGAATTTTGAATTGAACGAAATTTTGTGTAAATTACAACTTTTTTATTATAATTATTTCAGTGCAATAGTTTTCTTTCTCTACTTTGCTCTCTTTTACACATAATACATATATTCAGTAGTATTTCCGTGATAAAGCCATTTTTACGATTGCAGTGAACACGTTGCTTTCATCAGATTACTCCCGCCAAAGGGTTTTGAAGTTAGAATAATGGGAACTTAGTCGATGAAACATTACTCCAGTTTTTCTGTAGTTCGCGTCTCTTTATAACATATGCAAGTTGACCAAAACATCAAATCAAGGAATCCTCGTGACTTTTTCTAAAACAGTTTAACGCTTCATCTTACTCTACTCCCGGTATCTGCTAATACTCGAGCAGAGGAATCTGCTTCACACGACGCAGATTTCGAAGGAAATTTACGTTATCATAAAGCTCATACAGTTCATTCTATTTTATGCAAAATTCATGCCAAAGAAGATCTATCTATAATCTATAATCATAGTATTTTGCAGCAGCTTCTCTCGAACCTCCCTAAGGCCATCTAAACGGCTTTCATTGTTGATGACGTCTTGTTGTTAGAAATTTCATTTTATCATAATACCATATATGGCATATAAAGTAATTTGAAATGAAAACAATTAATTTCAAGCAATATTTGTCCTTTTTTTGTCATCTTAAGCAATTTTAAGTCGATATCAATAGTTGCCGGAATCTCAAACGTTCTCATCGTGTATTTTCCAAGATTAATATAATAATAATTAATAAAGGGTTCACGATCTTAGTAGCCACGATATTGTTAGAACCAAAAGTCGTCCACAACAATATCAATTCAGGGGCAAAAAAAGTCATAAATCAAGGTGTTATAGCATTTCTTATTGACGGTAACATTATGGCCGGGTTAATTTTTGAAGAAATGTGAACCAAGAATTCCACCAACCCATAAAGCTCACCAAACAATGACTTTTTGAAAATGTAAAGATGCCACAATACTAGCTTGTGGATTATCACCAGTCTATATACAAATATTTTGTTTAAAAAATGAAGTGGTTTTTATCGCTTAAGAAAATTTGTTTATAAAAACCGGTATCCCATTTTGGGATCCATTCACCAAACATGCGATGCACTTGATCGTCGCTCATTATTAAATGGCAAACCAAACTGAGTGTAAATCCAGTAACAACGGTTAAGAAGAGCAGTTCAGAAAAAAATCCACACTAGACACTTTTTTGTAGTAATTCATTTGTAAGCTTATCAACTTTAAGAGCTCTTATATATCTACTCCAGTTCCCAAATAATCCAAGCTAGTTAAGCTTCGTTCTATCGATGCGTATCGATTCTTTTTTCAAGGGTCTTTTGGAGCATGTTGATAATCTGGTCGATTGTAGATTTTCCAAATCTAAAGCCACACTGATCAGGTCCAATCAGTTTATTAACTCAACGCTCGTTGAGAATAAACCAAACTTAAAAAAGCCTAGTACTAAAGAGTTCAAGCAACCACTGCAGCCTCGGCATTTTAAGTCGCCTTTATATTGAGAACTAGCAGCCCGTCCCGGCATCGCACGGAGTAGACAATTATTTATTTTTGGAAATTTGGATATAAAACACTTTTTTCACAAATATTTTTATTTGTATTAAAAAAAATCCCACAGTTATATTTGTATGTAAGTCTATTTATGTTCAATTTCTTTCATGGTTTAAGTGGCGGGCACTTTTGAAAAATTAAAAAATAAAAATAATAATAATCAAAAAATTAAAATAACAGTAATAAATAACGAATTCAGTCGTTTTACATATAAGTAAATAATAAATTATTAAATAAATAAATTAAATAATAATAATAATAATATTCTTTAAAAATTAGCGTATAGAAATATTATAAGTAAAAGTAATAATTACAAAAAAACAATATAAAAAAAATAAAATAAAAATACTAATTATGAAAAATTAAAAAATAAAAATAATAATAATCAAAAAATTAAAACAACAGTAATAAATAATGAATTCAGTTGTTTTACATATATTTTTGCCACTGCACGTGCTCAATTCTGCTAAATAGCAGCGACAACGTCGAATTCCTTACTTAGATTCTATCGGCTCTGTTAGCCGCCAAATCGAACATCATACAGAATTCAATTAGCACCTTCTCTATACTTTACATTCTCTGGCCCGGCGCGCTTTTCAGAATGCATCGCAAATAACGGCCACGGCGCTATGGCGGTTTTGTTTACTTTTTGAATTTTTTAATTTGTAATATCTTTTGAATGGAAAGTCCAATTTCAAAACTATTTTATAGGTAGTTAAATGGTCTTGACCATAAAATAATTTATTTGGATAAGGATTAATATAAACACATAAATAGCATGGTTTGAATTTGGTTAGCATTTTCATTAATGTTTAAAATGAAAAAAGTTGTTGTGACATAACTACAATAGTTGGACATATGCTACCGCGGAGTTTTTTGTAGACATTATGATGTTCTTCAATATTGTTGTACATTATTTTGTTCTATCGCTAATAGTTTCGGCAGCGCATTCGACGAAAGACATTTTGAGACTCATTTTTCTACTCCTTCGGTTACATTGTTCAAATTTCACCAAGAATCTCTTTTTTTTCAAAATGAAATGTAGTCTATGTCAAATTGGAAAAATGTAGCATTCTATTGGTGAAAGAATTTTTTAAATCGGCCCAGTACTTTTTGAGCCTATTCATTACAAACATACAAAAATAGGTAAACATCTTTCCTCTTTATAATATTAGTATAGATAATAGAACACGAAATATATCCATCTTTTTTAATTTTATTTGCAGAAGTGGTACTGAAACAACCTAAGCACATTTCATGACTAAAACATAGATAAATTAATTTAAGTTTGATTGTACATACTTTCAGGAACTGATGCAGAGGCATTGGAATTGTTTCAAAAACTTAAACATTCGCACACATAGAAACATACAACTTTTTCATATTTCACGAACTTTTGGCTTCAGTTGCAACAGAAAGGGAAATTCATAAAAAATGCAAGGTGCTCAACTATACTTGTCAATAGCATAATTTATATTTATTTTATGAAATTACAAGCAACAAATCCATAATACAACAAATATATGGCATCACATGACAAAACGCAGTCAAAACCATATTCTTATCAAATGGCTTATTTACCTTGCAAAACAATCAGCAAGCGCTCACTACCATTGTGTGTGTTGCATCGAACAGAGTGAGCCACAGTTTGCACCAATAATATTCATACTCTATTTTATTTATTTATTTGTTTAATTTTATTCAATTTATGTGCATATTATGCTTCCGTGTGCCTGCACATATCAGTCAGACCGAAAATTGACAATTGCTGACAGGCAGACGGACACACAGACAGACAGACAGACATAATCGTACTCCAAATGAATGCAATGAGAAATGACTATGTGCCATATGCGCCGTGTGCGACGTGCAACGTGCGGGAAACGCTTCCTTCACTGTTTGTGGACAACTTTTCTGCTGAGCTAAAATAAAAGTTTCACACGAACGCGCAGACGAGCCAAGCATACTGCATTACATAATACATACGTGTGAGAATGTATGTATGTTGGTGTGTGTGTTGCAAGTAAACTGAGGCAACTCAAGTCTGTCTGTCTGCGATTGTCTGACATGCGAAGGGAATACTCAAATAATGCTGACAGCTGACTGCTGACAGACTCACTAGCAAGCTGAGAATTCGCAGTGACGATTGCCAAGCCAGACAGCTGTGAGTTTATACGATGCGACGGAGAGTTAGATGGCGCTGATAGACGAGAACACGGGAAGACAGGAAGTGGGTGAAGAGGAAGTGCAGCGACTAAGGACACCAAAGTGTTGAGAAGTGGAAATAGAGCGCTCTGTGGGCTAGAAAATGGCAGCTGATAGAAAATTGCTAGCGACATGTGGATACCAATACACATACATGCATGTTTTCATACACACTCGCTTCACTACATACGTGAAAAACCATCGTATTAGCTCGTATGTGGTTGTAATTTTAGTTAATGCCAACTCGGATATCAACTTTATTTAGCGCAAATCCGTTAGGAATGACTTTAAGTGCAGCATCAACAGGGATGAAAGCAAATCGATGCTGACTAGTTTCCTATGTATGCATGTGTGTGGCAAGTGCTTTTAGAATTGAAATACCCAGATCAATGCACGAAATCAATTTGAGATGCACACTCAACTAGAAAGATTAGTGTGTTTATGTGTGTGTATGTACCTACAAATAACGGACCACTCAATAGCTCAATGGATGTTGTAACAAATCAATAATGTACAGCAACAGCCATCAAAACACCAACAATTCCGAACTCCAATAGCTGTGTGGGCGCACTTAATAGCCTCAGCGTTCATTGAAGTACTCACTTTGTTCCATTTATCTTAAAATACGCCCTTAAACACTTCATTTGTGGGAGGGAGAACTAGAAAGAGACCACATGCAAACCTAGTTATGCTCGTATGTGTTTGCTACAAACCAGACTATCTCGATTGCTCTAATTACTACGAGGTGATGAGGGTGGGCAGCGTGCTGTGGCATTTGAGAGGGGAAACAATTGCTTGCCACATGTCAGCGCGGCGAGTGCTGCTGTCAAAATAATTCCAGTTTTATTTGTTTGTTTAATCTTTTCACAAATAGAGAAATGTTTTAGGACCTCATATCTTATTATACCCAACGTGCGATGTGATTTGTAATGACATTACTGTCAATAAGTTAGTAAGAATGGATTTCAGAGCTCATCCATAAGTAACTAGAGAATATTCGTGTATATTTTTGTATAAAAAAAAACTACTTATAATGTTCAGGAGCCAAAGGTAATCTGGAAATAATTTCAAGTCTACCTCTCGTTAACTAAATTCCTCCTTGGAGTTTCTAGACTTCCAAACTGAGCGCAGCAACAATAATACTTACAGAATGATTCAACTGCCTTATCTTGAGAATCTATCACATTAGTGTCATCCCGACAAACTGCTCGGAAGGAACTATTTTGTTCTTAATTGGAACAGATAAAGCTCATTCACAAGATCTTTTTTTTTTTTTGATAGTAATGATCCTCATGGAATATCAATTGTGTTCTTCACTATAGAACTAGAAAAAGCACGAGGTCTTAACTTGAATATCCAATCTAGTTTCTACAATCTACATATGTAAAGTATATCCAATCTATTCACAAGTATATACATCAGATATTCCAGAATTTCTAATTATACTATATATCGTCACCTAAAATGCAAAATATCGTAACATCACTTTTCATAAGTTTACAGGCGAAGGAAAAATAATGAATTAGAAAATTTTTTGAATTTCGAAACAAAATTTGAGTTTTGGTTATAAAATGGTTATATATTACTTATATGTTGGTTATATATTAGTTATCTGTCGGTTATATATTGGTGATATCCGACAGCGAAAGCTGAAAACTGTGTGCTACATACATATATGTCATTGATGTAGTGAATCGTAAGCAATAAAAATCTCAATTTCCATTTTCTTGATGATAATTTTAGGTGCCCATATGATTGTTATATTATATTGCAAGTAGGAAGCCAGTAGATAATGACCCCTGAGTGTACCATTTTATGACCTATAATCTTATCGCTACAATTTTAAAATGAATCGTATATTAGGAACCAACTCTTTTCAGTCGCAAGACCTTTTAAAAAAAAATAAATGATGCATACGTTTTTCTGCTACCATTAGCTTTTTCCAGACTTCGATTAGATAGTGTTAGTCAATAGTTAAAATCGTTTAATGTAGGCTAACATCATAACTTTAGCTCTATTATCCCAGGCCATCGATAACTGAAATTTTCTCACACTACTAATTAGTTTTTATTATTCTTTATAGAGTTATCTAAAAAGGTTTCGCTGGTTTGGAATCGAATTTCTTGCGATTCTACTCTTTTGACCGTCACATTAAGCTAAAATTCAGTCTTCCAGCGTAATTTCAGAATATCAGCAGACCTTGGATCGAGAATATTACGATTAAGTTACTTAGTCAGGCTGATCTTCGTAAAGCCACGACTGATCTTATTGGATCTGGACTAATGTAATCTGTCCTATAATAACTGAATCCATTTCTCTCACATAGTTAGTAGTAGTTTAAACAGCTGTTGAGGACGTGACTCAGCTTGGCGTGTAGTCTAGAGTAATTGGTAACTTCGTTCTCTATTTGGAGACGGTATAACACTCTTCTCTATAATTCTATTAATTTCTTTTTAATTCTAAACTCACTAAATTTTCTGTTGTTCGAATGATATTGCAAGGCCTCCGCCTCAAAAATAATTTTTGAGGGTAAGAAACCCTTTTGAACTAAACTTGTTACATAAACCTCTGTTACTTGACTGTTTCTAGAAACCTTATTGTTAAAAAATTCGTAAACTGAAATGAAGTTTGCTTTAAACATTTGTTACTTGCTTTAACTGTTTTATCATATGGCAGGTTTATTTTGGATTCCGATGAAGAGTATTTGAATTTGATGCTGATTCGGCTAAAGAGTCGCTTTGCTGACTTTTATAGGGTTCCAATGATGGTACAAAATCATTTTTAATCGACCATAACTTTTCAAGCGCTCCTTTAGAGAAATGTAACCTTTACTATAACCGAATATTACTTTTACCATGTATAGAAATAAAACCTAAACTATAACTGAATCTAATTTTTATCATATAACCGGAAGGCATAGTCATTTCGAGGGCGTTCCTATAACTAACTTCCCTGAAGTCTATTTGATTGCTTCTTCAAAAATGCACTATAACAATAAGCATTATACTTAACAGGCGAGAAATTAGATTTTTAAATGAAATCATCTAACATTGCCAAGCATTTGTTGGGTGTATACAGCAATCATCCCCGAAATAGTGCAATATCAAACGCGCTAATATCACTTCCTTCCACAGCAGCATGCATGTCTAATTGCCGTTACATATAGCAACCACACATACGTGCAATATTTATATGTATGTATATATAGAGTATATTTCTATGTGTTCATTTCTGTGGCAGGAACTGAATGTTTCGTTCAATTTGAGTGTTTATTTGTTTATTTTAAGCACCATGTCCGATTTGTTGGCTCATCACATTTTATGTGCAAAAACTTCACCATTCACAAGCACACAATCACACACTTATAGAAAGGCACTTCAATGTACTCTGTGTGCCTGTATTTATGCACTTGACCACTGGTTTCAGTGACAAATTTCTGCAAACACAAACACTATTTGGTTATTTGTGTTTGTATTCGCCCTCTGGGAAGAGTATTTGCTTTATTTTATTGCAAGACATTTATTTGCGCTTCCCCTTCGGTCGCCTTCATACATTGTGGGCTATTTCACAAATTCGGTATTAAAGGGAATTTTATATTTACAGTATTTTGCTAGGATTACGAATATCAAGTGCCAAATTCTAAATACTGGAGTACAAAAATTTAAATATTTTACTGTTTTCCAAAAAAAATTAGAGAAAAAGAAAAAATATTACTTTGACTGCACCGAAGCTATAATAGCCTTGTCTTATGCATTTTTAATATTTTTTATAAAAGGGTATAAAGAGGTTCTCTGACTTGATTGTGATCGATTCGTTACATGCTATAGAAGTCCGATATGAAAAAATTTGTTCGGAGATTATACTGTTGCCTTGGACAATAATTCTTGCCAAATTTTGAGAAGATATCTTCTCAAATGAAAACGTTTTCCATACAAGAACTTGAACTTGAACGATCATTTGAGGTTGAATTAAAGGTCTTTTGACCATGGGTTGAAATTCGGTGGGCAAAAGGACATCTGAAGATATGATAATGACGTCGGGCAATGGAATCACTGACATGTGTGTGAACGTAAACGACTATCTCTCCGACATTTCTCTCTTACTCACTGCACGAAACCTAACACTCTCTACCACTAAATCCACCGCGACCCCTCACAAACTGGACCATGGAGTACAGGCCTTTCCGACTGACAATAACCCTTAGAGTTAAGGTGTTACATTCGACAGCCTGTGCTCTTTCTTACCGCATTGTTATCAGCCCTTTGAAGACTGTTTAAAATTTTGATCTCATAAATTGGAGACGCATACTGAAAATTCAACAAAAAGTTCCAAAACTACACAAAATTTCAAAAAAATGTTATTAGAGCTAAAAATTTTAATTTTAATGAAGAAGAGTACGCTGAAAAGTAGGCTAAAACATTTTTTAACCAAATGTTGTGTACATTTTGGCGCACTAACGGGTTTTTCAACACATATGAATTTTTAAGATTGCGCTGAAATGTGTGCTAGACATTTTTTAAATGAAATTTACAAAACAAGCTTCAAAAAATGTTATCGGGCAAAAAATTTGAATTTCAATGTGGAATAATGCGCTGAAAAGTATGCTGTAAAATTTGTATACTAAGTATTAGTTTCTTTTTAGCGCACTAACGAATTACAAAAATTTATAACAATGCGCTGAAAAGTATGCTACACATTTTCTAAACAAAGAATAGCTCTAAAAAGTTTGCTTGAAAATTTTTAACTAAATTTTGCCTATTTTTGGCGCACAGAAGGGGTTTTCATTATACATTATACATTATTTTTTTTAATGACTTCATGCAGTAAACTCCGATTAAATAAGTTTTTGTTTTTATTTTTGTTTTCACTTTTGCAATGACAATAAATCCACATTCATTATGCAAAGCACTCAATAAACGAAAAGTGCTTGCCTGTCAATTTAACAGAAACATTTCAATTTAATACAAAAAAATAACTCATAGCCGACACCTATCAAAAACCAGACACTTTAACTGCCACAATGCGCGAAAATATATATTTACCTGCTAAGTACATACCTACATACCTTCACATATATTTATTGCCTGCCCACGCAACTCTGCATACGAGCTGCTTTTTGTCGCTTGACATGAAGCGGAAACAAATATAATAGAATTATGAAAATAAAGAATAGCGCAATAATAATAATTCAATATTTGCGAAAATTGAGTGAGTACGCGTCTGAGCTCAACGCCAATTGGATATCATAGTTTCCGCTATGACAGCAAAAATGACAATGACGCCACTTAGGCAAGCATTCTCGCCAACGACACGGGTTAACGCCGCACTTCGACAGCGCCCACACGCGCCACCTATGCAATGAGTGCCCCCCATAAGCTTACTGCAGACTTACAAGCAGATATATATACACACACATACTTACATTTATACCCACAGTTATGTCTCTATTAAATGTGTTTCAATGCTAGAAGCGCCACACAGAATGCTCCGCCAGCAAAGTTTCCAACCAAATCGACAATGATAAAATAGCGGAATGCCATAAAAGCGATAAAAGCGCACAAAGTTAAATAATACCGTTGTGCAAAGTTTATGGAAAAGTTCATTAAATAAAAATCACGTGCAGACAACTTTGCTGATTTCATTTTTCACTTCGTCGTTGAAAAATGTTTGTATGTATGCATAGCATATATATGTATCTGTATATATGTACATAATGAATTTTCCGTACTTTTTTTAATTCTTTATCTTTATTTTCATTTTTGTAAATTGATTAAGCTGCAATGCGCCACGGAGCGCAAACTTCCATTTCCCGACAAATAACTTACTCACACTCTCGAAAGCTTTCATTTGTTCTGGGCATAACCAAATGTGAGTCGACTGTATGTAAATTGACGCGGAATAAATGGATTTTCACGCCAATGCAAACGAGCACTGTTTAAATATGGCAATTCAATATTTATTTTGGATTTTGTTGATTTTTGATTTTTCCTTTAATCCGCTTATTTAAACAAGTTTTAATTGATTTTTTCGCTTGCACTATGATACTATAAAGTATGAGCTAATACTAAGCTGCGGATTATAAAAATATAAATTAATTAAATATTTTGCGCAAAATTGGAATGCAGAAGCGTAAAGTGCTTATAACAATTTTCAAAATAAATATATATTTGAATTTAATTATTAAATTTCCTTAAAATCTAAAATGCAGCAAACGTTGCCTACATTTTGGCGTGCAGGGAAACCCCAGAACAAAAAGCTGGGTATATGCAATGTCACCGCCGTTGTCAGCAGTTGTTACAGCTTATTCTTCGGTAAATGTTTAATTTTTTGTACTCAAAAAGTCGAAAGTGTCTCTGCCAGACAAAATACATGTTTTTGATGCTGATAGTGGATCCTCTCCTTATTTCTATACAAATATGGCGCTCATTTTATCTTTGTCCCAAAACTATAAATGTGTGACGCCAAGAGTTTTTCCATAGATAAATGTTATTTTTACCAAAATTTCTTAAATATTTTAGAAGCAAAGTGCTTCCAAAGATCGAGTTAACTGTTGGACTATTTTTGGGAAGAGAATTCTTGGCCCGGATCCATATTAACGGCTTGTTTATCCGATAAATTTTCTTTACTCAATTTGTTGGTTGAATTTAATCTCAATATATTTGTATGTAATGGTGGGATATTTTTCTCTCACTCTCACACTGGCAATACTTTTAACATTGTTACATCATATTTTTTTAGCTTCATATTTTTGGCACAATTTCTTGTTCCCAATTAGATAAAGATCGTGATTTATTAAGAATGCGATGCACAAAAATGGGTCAATTGGGTCACATTATATCAGAGTTGAACAATTTGTTCATGAAATATAATGAAAAGAGAGGCCACATAGCAAAATACAGCATTTTAAAGGAATTCTAAAAAATTTACATAGCCAGTAATCCCTTAAAACTCTTTCTTCATATTCGTAGTGTAGCCAAGTGATTACACTCTCATACAAAATGCCTTCAAGGCATCGAAACCTTCACATTTACTTTGATCCTGCTTGAGCTTGACAACGTATTTGACAGCTTGAGCCGTGTTACAAGCAAATATTTAAAAAAGAAATTCAATATGTGAGTCAACATAGGAGTATTAGCTAAAAACATGTTCACATAATAACCTTGAATTCATTAGGGTGATCGGCAGACAGATTTTTCTTGCAGTACTTTCTCCTAAATCGATAATATGAAGGACCGAAATATAGTACTTATGTAGCATGTGTAGAACTTTGCTCTGGATTTGAAACATGTCATATTTGTGTAAGAAGTTGCTTAGGAACAATCCTAGTAAAGTAAAGTATTTCATTTGCACTTGAAACAGAACATAAACCTTCCTCTCAAATATATTTGAGGAGGAAATATGTAACGCTGTTTATATTTTTCCATACACAATCGAGGTACATTTTCGCCACTCCTGAAGGCATAATAAACGTATAAAACACTTCCTCTCAGCGTGACCATATTGCTTCTACATTCTTATGTTCTACAGTGTGTTGCCATTTTTCCAACCATCAAATGGCCTTTGGCAACTTCGGCACAATATTTCTATGTAAATATGTCTGTATGTGTGTAAGCATATGCAAGTAAATAACTGTCCCTGGCATATGAGTGCAATAAGTTTTAAAATATTTTGCAAATTGCAAAAGTGTGGCAGCCAAAAAATGCGCTAAATGTGCGATAAGCAAAATCTCATTTCGTTTGCCGCCACGCAGTGCTCCTTTGGGCTTTGGCCTGGCAATAAAATGGACATATTGATATGTATCTTGAAGGAATATATGTTAGATTAGTTGGCATTTTGCTCGTATATGATGTCATTTGAGGTTATGCAATGCCTTTGTTTTATGAGTATCTCAGTCTTTATATATTTGGCAGTAATCTGGCAGTAAAACAAACACCAACCATAAATAATAATTATTGCATTGACAATATTATATAACAACCTTTTTCTAAGTTTATAAGGTCAGTAGTTTTAAGATAATTTCATTGACTGATAAAAATTTGAGTATGAGTTATATATATATCCTCTAAAATTCTTAAATTCTAACATATCATCAAACTTAGTAGTCAAGAACAGTTGACGATGTTTCATTCAGTATATTCTCGTGTAGAAAGTTTGTATACATATATGGATCGATAAATACATTAGAACCAAGGATTGAAGAGTCCAACTGCTTTTTTATTCTGATCTGGAACTTTATTATTCTTCCTTACTTAGCCTTATCAATCCTTTTCGCTTCCTTCGTTGCTTTCCAAGCGCCTTCTCTAGTCTCATACACTAAGTGTCGTCACAGCTGCTTCTACTCAGGTTCGCCATCGGTGACACTGAGGTAGACAGTCTTTTACCACCTACTCTCGCATCTAATACCTTTCAAATCGAATATCGTGAAGCAGTTCTTCGTTTGTCGGGATGCGATAGTCATCGAGAACATACAGAGAACCAGAGATCTAGCGTAAGACTCACGAACACTCCAAGCGCTTTCTGATGTCGTCCATGCATCTGTGCCACACAGAAATACGAGTACTATGAGCGATATGTAGAGAGCAGCAGGATACAATGACAAATATCAAACCCACCCGTTGAACACCTGCTCCTGCTTAAAATAACCCCCTTGACGCCACCGCACAGGTCTCAAAATAAGAAATTTTCTTGACTCGCTTAGTATAAAAACATGTGCTCAGACAATCTCACGATCCCTTACACCAGGCTATTTGAAGTGCTTTGTAATCGGTAAAGCCGTTTTATTTAATTTTCTCGTCTCTGCTCAACGATTTGGCGCATTAGGAAGCATTCAAGGCGCTACGGAAGGCATTATCCAGAATAGCCTTGAGAGCCGAGCTGCATGCTGCTTGGATCCCCTCAGTCGTCTCAAAATGCTTGCTTTTCATCGGCCTTTTCAGGCAAGGAAACAAAAAAGTCCGGGGGCCCCATCTGGTCTGTAGGGCTACAGAAGCGTTGGGATGCCGGCCTTGGTTAGGGGGCTGTTCACAAGAAAGAGGGTGTGAGCCGGGGCATAGTCGTGGTGCAACTTCCAACCTGCTGCGATATCTTGTCGGACCCAATTGACCCCTCGTTTGAGTTTCTTGAGGACTTCCATGTAAAACTTGGCGTTGACGGTTTGTCCAGGAGGAACAGATTCATGGTGAACTATGCCTTTGATGGCAAAAACAACAATTGTTTCAATTTTGATTTTCGACTTTCACCACTCGCAGAAACACGTCGCGCGAAAATTTTTGTCCTGACTCTCCAGGTACTCGAAGATAACTGACCAGCCGCTCGTTCGTTAGCTAAGAACCCCTGTACCGAATCTTGTCGGTGCACGCGGTGCGAAAAACAATCATAATACTTTCCGGACAAACCCTGTGTGTCAGTGGCGTGGTTATTATAGTTAAAAATATTTGTGGGCGTGGCATTGTCCTGATTCCGGCCGTTTGTAAAATCGACTTCCCACCTTAAGGAATAATCATCACAAATAATCCATTCATTAAGCCGTTTACAATCTTAATTTTCCGAAGTATATACATACATATATTAGGGTGGGTCAAAAATAAAAATACTATATATATTAAAATAAATAAATATATATACATATATTTATATAAATATGTTAAAACCCCGCTGTGAAATATAAATATGCACGAATGTATGAGATTTTCTAATAAATGTGAGAAAATTTTAATTTGGACCCCCCTATCTTGAAATGTTGAAATAAGCATGAGAGTCCCCAGCTGTCAACAGCAGCTACTAGAGAAACAAAAACGGTGGCAGTGGTGACACCATTTAATGTCGGCAATATTTTAAATAACAAAATTGAGCTACTTAACTGTAATGTTATACATACAAAAGTACATTTAAGTGTTTATTGGTGTTTTTGTACAACACTAATGCTGGTAGGAGCGATTGTAGGTGAAACAGAATGACACAGCGGCTTAACACCGCTTGTATATGTGCTTAACTGTAGTTAAAAATACCTACAACAACATTGGGCGTGCGCTATAGGTAATGAAAAAGCAACAACAACAAACAGTTAATGTAATTTGCTTCTGTTTTCCCCGGCAAAACTCCCCCACGCCGCAACTTAAACCGGAGCATGCGGGCTGCTGAAGTATGCAGTTTACACATTTGTACTTATGTATGTGTCGACATACACACACACATGCAAACACTGGAAAGTTGGCAGTATATAAATTCGTAGCCCAAACCGAATTGCCCTCACCATTGCAAACTAAGCTTGAACTGTGGCAAATCGCTCTTAAAACAATTGTTCCGACTCCAACTACTTTAGTTACATTTACTGTTGTTGCTGAGGTTATTTCTTGTTGTTGTTTATATATGCATATTACAGTTTGCTTTTCAGTCTGCAGGCGGTAAATTTTATAATCTTGTTTGTGCCCCGCATTTGTTCTGCTCGGCATGTTGCACAGATGCACAAAGTGCTTCAATGTTATATACACACACACATACATAAAGTATAAACATACACATGAATATGCACACATACATATATGAATAAGCATATCAGCAGGCCGAGACTCAGCGTAGCTCGTTCGTATATTAACAATGACTTGCCTTTGAGAGCGGCTAATGCTTATGAAGATAGCATCTTGAATGCCCGAAAGTGGTAGCGATTTACAAATGCTGTTGAGTGGCAACCACATTTCAAGTGATTATTGCGTTTGCACTGTGACCCAACAGCTGTGAGTCGTAACTGCATATTTAGGCGAGCTTTTAAGCATACACACATACATATATGCATATATACATACACACATATACATATCTACCATACACGTGTATTTTGTAAAAACAAACCTACTTGTAACGGTAGCTTCGCTTGGCTGCTTGGCGAGGGCTTACTCAAGAGTTGCTGTATTCAAATTTTTACCTCGTGTCTTTTCGTGACGCAATCGTCATGAGTATTCTTGTAATTTAGATTAAGTTGTACTAAATACATTAAATTACTTGCAGCAGCAATTAATCCAAAACGTTTGCATCACCAAGCAGTTATCTCACAGAAAGAAACAAGAAGACAGAGGCAAGGCTAGTTGTATTACGGATCATTTGTTGTGCTTCTCATTGTTGTTGTTGCATTAGCTAATACCAGCTGTTTATTGACGTCACACTAGCAATATTAATATTATATTTAATTACTATACTCTGGACAGGGTATATTAAGTTTACCACGGAATTTGAACCCATCCAGAAGAAAACGTCAGAGATTATATAAAAGTATATTTATAAATTATCAAAGTGACGAACTGAATCGTTTTAGCTTATTTTGTCCGTCCATCTGTCGGTATATATGCGGACTAGTCCCTCAGTTCGTGTGTAGAAACTCACACAAGTGAGGAAAGGGTTGCGCTCTGACTTTGAGAACCGCCCCATTAAAAACACCTCCAATGAAAGGAAAAAATCAAACAAGCAGTCATCGCAGTCGCAACTTAGCTCCCACGACATTGTTGACTGTCATAATTTCGTCTATATTGGAACCACCATTAACATCCAAAACAACATCGGCCTCGAAATCTAATGCAGAATAACACTTGCCAACAGGTGCTACTTCGGACTGAATATGAAATTGCGAAGTAAACTCCTCTCTCGACGAACAAACACGAAACTCTACAAGTCACTCATCATCCCCCTCC
The DNA here is from genome assembly GCA_037783105.1 of Bactrocera zonata. Lineage (NCBI taxonomy): Eukaryota > Metazoa > Arthropoda > Insecta > Diptera > Tephritidae > Bactrocera > Bactrocera zonata. The sequence goes on along the minus strand of JBAWJQ010005196.1, from coordinate 304,003 downwards.
TGCCACATGGTGCAGAGGCATCATCTGATGAGCCGGCGTTACGAGTTTTCGACAGAAAGCTTCTGCTGAAGATTTATGGTCCTTTGCAAATTGGCAACGGGGAATACCGAAGTCGAGAGAACGAGCGGCTACGCTGGCTAAGTCATGTCGTCCGAATGGATGAAAACAATTCAGCTCTGACAGTATTCGACGCAGTAGTTGCCGGGGATTGCAGAGGAAGGTGGAGAAGGACCACTTAGCTATATTTGGATTCAATAGGTTTTTAAGCCCGTTTCCTTCTAACAAAATCTGGTATATTATACCTACATATATACGATCCTCGAACATACATACGCACCAAATTTAAAAGAGTTCTTCTCAGGTCTTCTTTTTTCACTATCTCTTTGAGCATAGCTAGTTTGATGTCATACCTTCCTAGAAAATGAATTATAGCTAATTTATCCACTAGTTCAATAATTATGTCCACCACCTAGGGCAACTGAATTGAATGTACATCACATTACCATATATTTCTTTGGTTAGGTTAGATTTGGTTTACTTGCTGATCCTCAAGTGGAAGATCGCACTTATACTATTATATTATAACATTTCCCAGAAACAAGAACTGCCGCAAATCAGATCTTATAAGTTAACTAAGCGCCTTGAGGCCAAGAAAAACTAACTTAGGCGATTTATTTATATTCCTACCAGCTTAGCGGTTGGCTGAAACTCTGAGCTCCGAGATGTTTACGCCTTGATCTCGCAAAGTTGGGAAAATCAAGAAAGAAGTGTTGTGTTTCAAATACCTTACTGCGTGGACACTGATAGAAATAAGTTACAACACTTCTTCTTTACTGGCGTAGTTACAACCCTTACTACCAGAAAAAGCTAACCTTACTAAGAACGAAGAGCTCACTAGACCTCTTGCGATTCACTTTGTGTCTAAAAAGTATTTTGACAGTACAATAACCAATGGTATCTCAGCGCTGGTCAAACTCCCGTAAGCCCAGTTAAGCAGCAGTTAAGCGTATGACGTGAGAGGAACTTTGACGACTTCCTATAATGCTACAGTGGAGCTACGAGGCTCTGCTTATCAGTTTGTCAACTTTGAAGTTAGCTGCCATGCCGCTGTAGCCTGATACCCAAACCAGTTACGTATAATATAATATGTACTACACTTGAATAGACTTTAGTATTGTAATGACGTCCTGGGAAAATGTCTGAAGCTATTGGCTAGTCCATAGCGTAGAGACCCCTGACATAATTTATTATGCTTTAGATTTTAAAGATCCATAGTAAATAAACAAAAATAGACATTTTTTCTAATCTTTCAAAAACCGTTAAATTTTTCAAGTTATCGAGGACTTTTTTCCGGCTCTGAGACTAGTTTTGTGTTGTTGTTGCATTGGCATATTTTTGATGAATGCTTTTTTTTGCATACTTCATAGTTCAAATTATTTAGACCCTCTCCGAAGTTAACTAGCATCGCCATCTTTTTTTTACTTCGCCACAAAACATTTTTAACTTTTGATCATGTGCAATGATACACTCGTATAACGGAAGTTGCATACTTCCTCAACGTAAAACATTTAATCTCAAAAGATTTACAAAAATATATATGTGTACAAGTTTATAACTGTAACCCTACAATTTATCTAATGCCTAACGACAAATTTTCGCCTGTCCAAGCCATTCCGCCTTCTTTATTACATCGTGCAACGCCTACAAGCAGCGACAACACGATCCCGCATGGCCTCCACGAAACGAACACTTCATTTGACTAACCAACCGCGAAAATAACAATAATTTGCCATTTGTTGCAAATAAATATCTTGCCACTAAACTACTACTAGACACGCCACCCAATGTGCCACACACACACAACAACAACAGCAACAACGACAACAGTACAACAATAAATGGCACTTTTGTATTTATTGGCGGAAAAAGGTACGTGTTGCACGTCCATTGTAGACACACGTATCAAAACACATTAGAAAACTTCCAAAAATGGTGCAATGCAAATATATTGGCTATATATATATTGTATATATATGTGTGCATGTGTATGAATGTATTGTTTGGGTTTGAGTACAAATATGTGTCGATGCTTGGTCTTCAACTGTGGCAAGCTCAAAGTGGCACTGTTGCCCAAAAACGTTCGCAATTAGTACGCGTGTCATGTTCACTGTCGCACAAGCGCACTCTGTGCCACACTACACCACAAATAACAACAACAAAACGTTGTTTACTCATTTGCTTGTATTGTCCATTCAAATGCCGAAATGCATAAATACTTTGCTGACCAACAGAAAAACTAAATTGTACTGTTAGTTTTATTGACGTCTCAGCAAATGCGGATCACTTTAGATGTTGGTTCTCTGATTTACCCTTATTCAATTTCGAAATTGGGAAAAACAAGCTTAATTAACTTAGTGCTTTTAATTTTAAGGAAATCAGCTAGGCAATATAGTAGTGCTCCTAAATACTTACATAATGATGTTTTAGGGCCAAGGAGATTTACGAGATTCTACTAGCTTTACATACAGTAATTCTAGAAATCCGAACCTTCGACACTGCTTATTTAGGGGCAATAAAAGTTGATGATATCATTTCAGATTTTTTATCTTACTTCGCAGAAATATATACACGATAATGTGACAGTTCAGCAATTCATCCTCCAATCTTATGGGACATTCAAGTTTCCAGCAACATCGGTACACACCAAATGTATATCTGGAGCTGCCTCTTCTACTTTTTTTGTTTCCTTTAATGCTTACGTCAATCATCTTACCGATTCCCAACAGAGTTCAAAAACAATTCGGAAAACTTTATTTATTTTTGTATTGAAAAAATGTTTTATTTGAAACAGTTGGCATGATCCGATTTAGTTTATATATGGTCCATTTTGTTTGGCAACTTTTTGGCACTTTGAAGATAATTTCATAATCAAACTCTTTCACTTTTATCTTATCAGCAAAAAACTGGAACTCTCGTGTTTCATAAGCTTCTCTTGAGGCAAGTTATTCATCCGCAAATCATTCACCATAGACAGAAATAGATAATAATATTTTGGTGCATGGTCTGGACTATAAAGCGGATGCATAAGTACTTTCCAACCAAGCTCCTGGAGCTTCTGGCGAGTCACTATTCCTGTGTGTAACCTGGCGATATTCTGTTAGAAAACAACTCCTCTCCTATTGGCCAAATATGACCCTCTCTTCTGGGCGATTGCTTCCTTTAAGACGGACCATTTGTTAACAGTATAGGCACATCTCACTAACCACATAGCAAAATCTTCCTGGCCGTCAAACCTAGCTCGATTCGACCGCTTTCCCTTAACATTGTCATATTTATAAGGACCCATTTTTCACTACCTAGTTTACTCTGCTTCCGAAATAGATAGATTTTATTGCGAGTTGGCAGCGTTAACTCGGGCCTTTTTTATTTTTATGGTTATAAACGATTTTTGTCTTGTTTTGACATCAAAAATACCGTAACAGAATCAGTGAAAGAAAAGTTTCGCGTGATTAGCAGTTACAATATCGGCTTCACTGGCGACTGTTTGCGTTTGCGCTTTTGTCGAAGAAACTCTGCGAAATATTACGACATGATTTACAGATTATTAAAGCCATCAAATGGAAAAACAGAAAATTATTTGGAATTGCTTCATATACTTGTACAAGGTGAATTCCAAAGTAAACAGGACTTTTTGAATCTAGCTCCTCCTGGTGGCGACTGGTGCGTTAGAATCTGCTATCTTTATCGATTGTCCGAGAATTTCATAACATCTCATAGATTGGAAGTGAAGTTATTGCATTTTTAGTATCAGTATGATTGTGTTATCGGTGCGAAAATGAGCTTCGAACAAAGAGCCAACATTCAATTTTGTTTCAAAATTGGTAAAACTTTTACCGAATCATTTCAATTGATGAAACAAGTTTATGGCGATGATTGCCTATCCCGTAGCAGAGAGCACGAGTAGTTTCAACGTTTTCAAAGTGGTCGTGAGGACATAAATGACCATCAACATGTGGGCCAATCAAAATCCGTGATTACGAAAATTCCATTGATACTGCGCGTGAATTCATCAAAAATCAACCCGAAATCATCATCGAAATTCATGGAAATGAAACTGAACATCTCCAAAACATCGATTTATCGCATTTTGACTCACGAAAGGTGTGTGCACGGTTTGTTCCGCACAAATTGACTTACTACCAAAAATTGCTCAGAATCCAACATTCGAGGAACATCCACACAAAGAGGACCGATTATTTGACCAAAACTAACATTTTAACCATTAACCACTCCCCGTATTCACCTAATATGGTTGCGTGAGACTTATTCCTTTTCGGAAAAATGCATTTGCTCACGAAAGGAAAGCTTTATGCAGACGAAGACGACATTCAAAAGGCTCGCATCAGCATACTGGCGGCCATACCGGCCAACGAGCTAAAACACTCGTTTGACATGCTTTTGAAATGAGTGATGAAACACTAGCTCAAGGACTTTGTGGAGCCAAAACTGTCATGTTGTTAATATATAGATACTGTAGATCGTAAAAAGCTGCCCTGTAAGAATGGAGAATGTTTTTTTTTTATCATTCGAAAGAACATTCTCTGTCATTTATTTCTTGAAGATTATGTCTTTCAAATGTTGGCCGCGGCTACGTCTTAGATGGTCCATCCGTTGAGTCCAATTTTCGATGACTCGTTCGAACATTTCAACTGGTAACTGTCTAACGACAAGCGTAATGTTTTGCTCCAAGGCCTGAATAGAAAGATGCCGGATTGTCCGCACAGACTTTAGATTTTACATATTCCCACAGAAAAACGGTGTAATACCACACGACCTTGGTGGCGCCAAATCGTTCTATACGTCCGCCTAAGTTGCTGCGAACGGCGCCTAATCGACTCTCCACGGTCTTCGTGTACAGTCTCAGTTACAGCTGCTATATTTTCTTGACTGCCTGATGAATGTGGTCTATTCGGTCGAATATTATCCAATAATGAATTCTGGGTCTCAATATGGGTGATGGTATTACGAATAGTACGCTCAGTAAGCCGACTACGATTTACACTGTAAGGAATCCCAAGAACGTACATTTATATAGATCACTACATTTATTTTCAAGAACCCGCTTCCATCTATTTTACATGGTCCAATAAACTTCGAATGAAATGTCTGAAAAAAATAAAAAGTTTTTCGCTGACGGAAAATTAGTTTCACTTTTGTTTGCGCCCATCATCGATCCACCAGCGCACGACATGTCTGCATTTTAGGGCGCGCCACTAACAACAACAGCACCAACAAACAACATCACCGCCAGAGCGCGGACCTTGTCGCGACATGACGCTTAAAGTTGCGCGCACAAATGTCAAAGTGTCATTGTTGCGGTTGTTGTTTTTCACCATTTGCAAAACTTACACCAGCGATCGAATGGTTCAGCAACCAGTCAGCGGTCCACCATCAACAGCGGATCAATATATTTTATGCTTTGAACCTTTCGCAGCCACTTACGTACATATTTTACGGTACGAAAAGGCGCTGAAATAAGATACAGACACACACAAACACACACGCATAGGTACATGTAAAGGTGCCTGTGTAGTTGAGTTGCTGCCACAGCGCCTTTTGCTGCCTGTGCACAAATATTTAATTCCAATATTTAAGCATGCACTTTTCGCAGCCAACGACTGGCTTCTATCAGCACTCACACACACACACATATGTATATAGTTAAGTGAATATGTTTGAGTGTGTGTGCGCAGCTGTGACTGCTTGCCTCATATGTGGCATGATGACCACTTTGCGATCGTCTCGTTCGTCTACAATATGTATTTATGACATATCGATGCTGTTTGTTGCACACATACAATTTTTTTGTTGTTATTTCTCAGTGTTTTTGTTGTTGCTTTGTGTTATTTTTGTATGATGTGACACTTTTGCCGCTAGGTTCATTAGTGCGCTGCTAAAAACAACGACAGCGCGCAATAATAAATAAACAACTACAACAACAATAATGATAATAACAACAACAGTGGTAATAATGATCGAAAAGTGATGTAAATATGGGTTTGCTTTCCATTTCAACGTTGAAAAGTGAAAATGTCTCTTAAATGCGGCTCCCACTGCGGCTAAGTTACATTTCTCGCCATTGTTGCACGCTGACTTGCATGTGTGTGTGTGTGTGTGTGTGTGGTTGCCACCACGTCAATGCGGCAATTTCATCGTTTATTTATTTATCTCATTTCGCTATGTATTTGATATGGACGCTTTTTTGAGGTGAACGCACATTCCTAAATGATGCTTATTAAACTTGCCTCATATCTAGTGGCAGGGGCAGTTGCAGTTGCAGTGGCAACGCACATTTCGCTTGCCACCAGCTATCTGAATTCGCATTGCCATTATTGGCAAGCCAAACCGCATTGATCGTTCACATTATTGACAGCTATTTGTTGTTGTTGTTGTTGGAAGTTTTTGTTTTGTTGTTGTTGAAAATTTTTTGTTGTTGTTGTAGTTAACAACGTGCTTGTGGTTGCTAAAAATTTGCTTGTTGTTGTTGACAATGTGTTTTGTATTTGGTAAAATTTTGTTGTTGTTGTAATTACTAACATTTTTGTTGTTGCTGTTGTAAAAATATTTTTTTTTTAATTTTTCTTTTGTTTTTTACACTGTTTTGGCTGTTGTTGTAAATTTTGTTGTTGTTGTTGCTAATATTTTATTTATTGTTGTTGTTGCGCCGCTGTCCCATATCGAGTTGTTGAGTGTCATTCACGTTGGCGTGTGAAAAATGCAAAGTACACAGCCGTAATTAGGACTTTCAGTGAAATGCTCGCCAAACAAATGTCGCTTTCAATTAGCAGTTGTTGTGTGTTCGAAATTTAATGAGGTAAATATCATTTTCGCCAAAATTAATATCTCACACTTTCCATGAATTTCTCACAAGCAATTGTTTTACAAAGAAAAACAATGTTGAAGCAACACCAAATATGAACGCAGTCACGATATTTGACAGCTTATCGCACCCACTTTCATATTTGATGCATATAACGGTTCTTTTTAATGGCATAATTGGGCTAAAATGCTTATGTAAAGTTAAAAGCTCAAATAAGGTTTAAATAGATACAAGTAGAGACAGTTAAGCCATAATTAGTAATACTACTAATGATGTCACTAAACAGGAAACTCAGGGAAAGACTACGGAGCGGGTTTCGGAGTTATGAAAAATATTGCTTTCTTCTTTTTTATGTATACATTAGTCCAGAGTTGCTGAAAAGAGAAGGCAGACTTGACAGCTTCGCTATAACACATGGTCTTCTCAGTCTTCTACTGGCATGCTTCCCAATTAGACCGTGATATGTTAGCACTTATTACAGTTCTTATGTCATTCATTTTGAGTTTTAATAGTCGGCAGAGCGGTCCGTATTCCATACATGCCACTTTTGCCTTCTTGTTCAGCAAGTTTGGGATTAACTCCACCAATACTCGGTTAATATCTAAAAGTAGCCAGAGTCAAATATATTCTCTCTTTAATGGACATTAAGTGAGAGTGACTAGTTCATATGCTTCACAGTAACCAAGCCAACTGTGACCTGGAATCCATTGCAAGTTTATCGTGAATTATAATGTCATATCCACTAAGAGATCAGACCATTATTTCACTATCTTTGACGAAACCCTTAGGGACTTTAGTGATTGCAAAGCCGCTGAAGAGAAATGTCTAACCAGTGGGGAAAAATATTGTTTTCTGCCTTCATCGATCTACTTTTAAAGTGCCCTATTTAAAAGCCCTATACTTATCCTCATGTCTTTGTCCAACTCAGCCTATCAAGCTATTCTCTAGAAGGGTAGTCCGATAGCTAAGTTGATTTACTCTTTCCTCGTTTTGGAGTGAATACCTCTCAAATAAAGAGAATTATTTGCTAATCCTTTCATCCGTTGCTTAGAGCTCGAGGCTTTGTATTTTCAGTATTTTCACAAACTCTGTATGAAAAGCTCGAGATTTATTCGAATAATAAAAAGAAGTCGAAGTTTAAAATCACATTCGAACAAGTTAAATAGATAATACTAATGATTTGAGGAAGATATTTTTGATCAATTTCATTTTATATTCAATAATTGGTATACCAATCTATTTCTAATTAAAATCTTCTTCTTAAATATTTTAAGAAGTCGTTTTTTGTTGCTTACTATTCACTACATCATATGTAGCATAAAGGTTTCAGCATCCGTTGTCAGATATAATCACTATACGAGTATAATAATAGACTTTATCAATATGTTGGGGCTAAGTGAGTCCTTGTGATTTAGGAGAGGGCGTAATAGACTTAAGGTCGCGGTGCAATCCTCATTTATTAATCTTATAACCACTATATAACCACTATATAACCAATATAGAATCAATATATAACCAATAAATAACCAATATATAACCACTTTATAACCAAAACTCAAATTTTGTTTCAATATCATCGTTTTTTCTATTACATCGTTTTTTTTTTTTTTTTGGCTGTAAACTTATGAAAAGTGATGTTATATTGTTTTGTATTTTAGGTAGATAGAGGTAAATAACTTAGCCAGATATAAGTAACAGAGACATTTGGGTTTTAGGTGCTAGAGTAAAGCAAGAAGATGCCCGACCAGCAAATGTTCCTTAACCAAATTCACTTACTATACATTAAATCAATATGAATAAATATGTAAGGAGTCACTTTATTTTCCATTTTCTAAGGCTTCCATAAAACCAAAAATTTCCCTTAAACCCAAGTCAATGACCAATGAAGATTATGACTCATACCAAACGCCACAATTTTTCTCACGATAACTCAACGCTTGACTTGCGGCTTCGCATGTTGCCCTCAAAATAGCAAAACGTATGATCAATATGTGCCACATGCAACACACATTATACTGCATTTGGCCAATACACGCTACGAATACGCTATCATTAAGCATCTAATAAAATGGCAAACTCTGACGATTTTCCTTGACTTTCAGCTAGCCGAGCGCTGACAGCTGCATATGACATAGCAAATTGACCCACAAACGCTGAGAAGTTTCGTGCAACACGAAAAGTACCCACATTTACACACTCATGCAGTGCAAGAACATATTTTTTAGTCTCTGCCGCATATGATTTGGACGGTTACGGTCAGTCTGGCGGCACATAGTACACATTAATCTAATGGCGATGGATATGTGTCGAAGGCACAAGCTTCACTTCATGACCTCCAACTGGCTGAGCATTTGTTTGCTTGCTCGTGTTGCATGCAACATCGAGTTATTGATTGCACAGCTCAACAGTTTACTTAGATGGCTTTGATGCCAGTCGGCCGATGGATTATACGTTACAAAGCCCTTGAGCTGCACCTAAGCTTCGTGTGTGTGTGTGAACATGAGTGTTGCATGCAATATCCTGCGAAACGTGAGCAACGTGTAATTTTTTTCATTTGTGTATGTGTGTTTACTGTGCGGAATTGACATCGTTGGCATACATTTTAGCCGACAAAATTTCCAATTTGTTTGAATCGAAGTGATTAGCTTTGCTCTTGGTCACCTAGGGTAAATATTAAAGTGTAATTTCGCTCAGAGAACTCGGTTAGGCGGTCACCATGCATTCTGCGTATGTGACTGTGGATGATTGTCCTTAAGACACGTTTAATATTAAAAGAAATATTTTTTCTACAAACGTGTAAGGTTTTACTTGCAGATACAGCCAGTTAACTCATAAAGTGTCCTAAATCTAAATAGCCGTTTTTGAAACATATTCACTGCTATGAAACCTCCATTTGAATCCACTTTGTTTGTATTTTTTAAATAAAGCAATAGGCGACCAAAGTCAAAAGCAAAACACATAAAATACAAACAAAATTCTTTCTTATAGAAACACAAATGTCCTATTATATATTTCAGAAAAAAATTCAGGCGGCGAATTCTATATTTCTGTAACCCGAGAATTCCGCAATTTATGTATATAGAAGCTTAAGAGCCTAAAACTATACTAAAAGTATCGATTTTTATATCTAAAATGGTTCTAAAGGCGTCTATATTGCTCATAAAGAATATTTTCTTTTGTATCTTCGTTTCATAGTTTAGAGATCCGAGCCCCATATTTTTCACTTCAAGTTCCATAACTTTTTGGAAATCCCAAAAATTCCTGAGGAGGAAGTTTAATTTGATGGACATAGAAGCACTTACTTAACTTTTCATTTCCGCTCAAACCTTAAGTAACTTCAACAAATTTAGTCCGTGCTAGGCGTGCCAGAAGGGAATTTAAATTTGATCGAGTGATTTGGGAGATGTACTTAAGATGTCTTAAAATATTTGACATATTGAAGTTTGACATCTCCAGGCTAATATGAAAGAAATTTAGCTAATCGCTATATTTAAGCTATGTTCACTGATATATCCAGTTGCAATTAAGAAAAAATCGATCTTACTTGTCAAATATATCCACATTGTAAAGAAGATCGTGTGAAAATTACAAGCAAGTCGGTCCAGTTATTTCCCTAGGGATTTTCCTCACAGACTCTAAAATCAATATTTCGAAAAAACGCTTTTTAAGTTTTGTAAGCCCAAAATACTAACTTCGTTAATAAATTCATGCAAATACACTCATATCTTCGCAACAACGAAGCTATACACGCGAACTCAATATAGAAGATAAAAAAGAGGAGAGGCAATTATGCCAATCAATGTCATTCATACCAGTTTTTTCGATTCGCTGATCTTCAAAGCTTTGCGAATTGAAATAACTTTGATTAAGAGAAGATAGTGACAAAAGAGTACCCGGAAATTGTAAATTTCACCCAAACTATTTAATTTTTCATCAATATTTATTTTTTTGCTTACAAAGTAATCCCCACCAGATGTAATAAACTAAAGCCAACGAGTTTTCCAGTCCTCGAAACACTTTTCATAAGCACTTTTTGGGATGGCCTTCAGCTCCTTCAGCGAATTTTGTTTTATCTCTTCGATCGACTGAAAACGGATTCCACGAAGCGGTAATTTCAGTTTGATGAAGAAAAAAATTCCACACGGAGCCAAATCGGATGAATACGGTGGTTTTCAACTGATGTTCTCACGCAAACGTCTCAATATGGCCAAATAGAACTCCTTATTGACCGTCTATCCTTCCCGAACAAATTCATGATGCACCAAACCATTAAAATTGAAAAGAACAATGAACACCACCTTGATTCTTGAGCGGCTTTGGGCGCTTCTTTTTATTTCGGCTCGTGTTTTCCTTCCACTCCGACGATTGTTGACTTGTTTGCATGCCAAACTCATATACATAAGTCTCATCGGCAGTTATAATGCACTCCATGAATGTGGGATCGAAATTCGCATGATCAGACATGTCCAAAGAGACCTATTTACGTTACCTGCAGCTTTATCGGGAGGAGTCGAACAAGAACGCATCTCATACCCAAATATCCATCAAAATCCTTCAAGCGAACTCACGAGAAATGTCGTGATCTTTAACACTTCCTGATGATTTTCAAGCACCTTATCCTTCACTTTTATGATCATAATGATCATGATATTTCATCAGTTGAAAAGGTCGAAGGTAACTCACAACGAGGCATGTCTTCAACAATCTCTCGACCGTCTTTGAAGGCTTTGAATCACTCGTACGTTGGAGTTTTTATTTACTATAAGCACCTAAATTAGAATTGTAATATATTAATATTTGAGTTAGGTTATTCTAGGAGTTCATTTACAATATACAATATACCCTATACTCTTTTATGTAGGCAATTAATCGTTGCAACAATTGCAACGCTCTCATTTTTAATTATGATGAATTTGACAATTTGCTGCCGGAAATTAAAATACAGAATGCTGTCACAAGCAGAAAAGTTATAGCAATAACAGTCATACTTTATTTATATTAATGAGTTATTGCTCGCCAAAGCTGCTACTGACACAAAAGCTGGAGCACTATACTACAAGTAATGGCATAAGTACTTACATACAGTCACTTGTGCCACATTAATCTTCGGTAACAGGAAATGTCATTATATCATTTGCGATTAATTGACTGATTGATTATGGTCCGCCAGCAGAAAACTATAAAAGAGTGGATACACATGTATATATACATATATGTATAATCATATATGTATAAATATACATGCATGCATATATGGTTCTAGAATCAAAAAATATATCAATCAAGTCCAGAGCTAGTTGTAGCCCTTTTGACTCTCAAAGAATGCCGCCAACTTTTAAGAGATGCCTTGAAGTTGTCTTAATTCTTGATTTATTACGAAAGAATGTTGGACTTAGCACTTTCCCGACAACTCTTAACTGTAAGTGAAGCGCTAAAAATTTAAATATGCTTACGCATAAACTCCACTCTGAAGCGCAAATACCATAATGACCGCATTCTTTTGCTTGAAGCCAATAACCCTTGACCTCACGCATGACCTTCACGGCATTCGCTTCCAAAACAAATGCCATTCTAATGCATTCCAACCTTCACAGCGTGCAATAAATCAATCAGTTTTTACTTTTCTCATTCTGGCCTCTTCCTTGTGATTAAGTTTTTCCGCATTCATAACTGCGCCCGACAAATGTGGCAACACCCGCTGGCGTAACAAGCGCCAATGGCTGAGCGTACGCATGGAATAGCAAACAAGCACAGCAGTCGGTCCACACATTGCGAAAAAAAAACTCTAAGAATTCTGCACACTGACGTTTTTACGAAAAGACAAGCCAAATACAACAAAAAACCAAACAATTTACAAGAACAATGTGTTACTACTTGCCATACCCGTAGCTTTGACGATCATGCAACATTTGTGAAAAAACGAGGCAAATGTAATACATCCATCCATGAGTGATGGCCAGTAGGAAAAATTGATGAACTTCAAATTTGTGAATATTTTCTATATACCATAATATTTGATATGAATATTTGATTTTTCAAAACAAAAATTTTAAGACGTGCGCAAAGCTGGTTATTAAAGTAGTGCGTTTAAGATTTAGAGTCTAAGACAAATATTTTTTTAGTAATGACACTGGGAGCCACATAATTTTCCCTCTTTGAACCGCCTAATACATATTCCACAGGCTATAATTTGTATTTCGTATACTATACTCAGCAAATGGAATCCTTCGGAAACCTTTCTCGAGTAGTTGTTGTAATAATTTCGTGGATGTACAAATGGAGAACCCTTATAGAGAAATTGGGACCTCATGGTTGTTTCAACTCGTTAATGCTACTCCAAAAATCTGAAAATAACGGCAAAATTTTCCTAAAACTTCTATTGTTGACTGTCGTGACTTTACCTTTCCCCTTAAACGAGTTGCTTATAAAACTTATGGAAACCTCCAAGAAAAAGTAAAAATAGACTTATTATGGGTTCTTAAATAAATCATAAAAGAATTTTATTATAAATTGTAATTACTTTTTCCTACAGGCCATCTGTTTTGAAAAATATATTTGTATATCTAAAGATACTACTGTTAAAATATATTTTTCCGAATTATTCCAAGATTTTTAACAAAATTATAAAAGGCGTTAAAACTTACCATTTTTATAAAACAATATTTTTGAAAACTATTTCTTACAGGGCATTTAGAAATTTGTAAAAAAAAACTGTTTATTACTTTTAAAGGATATTTTGAAATAACAATAACAATCTAGAAAACAAAATTTTTTTATTTCGAAAAATGTGTTCAAGTTATTTCCTACGGGGTTTTTCAAATATATATTACTAATATTTGAAAAAAATTACCATACCTACAGAATATGTCGAATTCTATGGAATACGCAATCCTTATACATCGAAATTATTTTTTCTCAAATTATTTCCTACAGGGCATGTTGAAATTTGTAAACAAAAGCAAATGATCTTAATTAGTTTTGTAGCGTAGAAAACAATTTTTTTTTTCATTTAAAAAAAATTTTATAAATTATTTCCTACAGGGTCTTTCATAAATAGACACATGTGCATCATGTTGTCAATAATTTGAGTCGCAACAAATGAACACAATGGCAAACACGACAGCTCATTTATTGTGAATGCTTCTGATGTTGTTGCTTTTTTTGTGGAAAATGTCCAAATGATGCGAAACACACTAGACAACAAAATCAGATATATTATATTTAATGACCGGGTGTGCCAACACTTTGACTAGCAAATTAATAGGCACGCATACCATAAATAAACGAGTAATGAAGAGTCTATTGAGAAAATTTGTTATAATCTACAAATTTATATATTATATTTAACAGTATACTTCTTTATAAAATGTACATATGTATATACAAAGTATTGTAATCAATTCAGATGAATGCAGACGAATATAACTTCATTTTTAAGGTATATATTACATTATCTAGGATGTTCCATTTCGAAGTTCCCCACTTCCTTAAAAACACAGAAACTTACGACGTGTCTACGTTTCAGAAGGTCCTTTCTTTGAGTCCAATATTCGATATCTCGTTCGAGCATTTCGACTGTTAACTGGCGAATGTCAGGTGTAATGCTTGCCCCAAGGCCTTAATCGAAGCGGGATTGTCCGTATAGACTTTAGACTTTACATACATACCTCCACAGGAAAAGTCTAACGATGTGATATCGCACGATCTTGGTGGCCAATCGAGCAGCCCTAGACGTGAAATTATCAGCTCACTGAAGTGGCGCCGTCTTGTTGAAACCAAATGTCGCCGAGATCGCGGGCGTTCTCACCGGCATCATTTTAGAAGAAATATGGATCGATGATTTCATCGGCCCACAAACTACACCAAACTGTTGTTTTTCTTGATAAAATGGCAACCATTGAATCTCTTCAAGTTACTCTTCATCCAAAACGTGGAAATTTTGCTTGGACCTCATCGCTGAACTAAATTTGGCTCGAACACGTCGGATCTTCTTGGAACTTTTCAAGAGACCATTAAGCGAAGCGATCTCGCTTCGGAAAGTCTAACGACTTCAGTTCTCTTGACAAACTGTATTTTGTACGCTTTCAATTTAAGATCTCGACTTAAAATGAGTCAAGTCATTCCATACATCAGAACGAGTTGCTGCGAACGGCGCCGAATCGACTCTTCTTATTAGGAGACAAAGAGAAAATGTTGAATTTTAAGTTATTTATCAAACAACTGATTTATTTATCCCTAATTCTGAAACATTTCACTAGTAACTAAAATAATATCCAAGTTCTTTCATGTGAACCTCAGTATTTTCCGCCAACTTCAAGAATAAATCACATGATTCTCAAAATAGTTTTTTGTTTAAATTTTCCCAGTTCGACGCGAATGACAATTCGTATAACTGTAATGCATAGCATTGAACGTTCGCTGAAGTGAATAGCAACAAAGAATGGCGCCAATAACGTCCTTAACATGTCGCTTTGACATTGCTTTATTCATTTTCCAGTCACTCGCTGCGTTTGACACACCATCAATCTTTTAGCCAACAAGCAACTCATTGGGGCAGCAAGTAGCGCCAAAGTAGCATTGCTTTCGCCATATTCGCACGCTTTGTCTGCTTCGTTTGCGGGTGCTGCGGTAGCTTGGCCGATCTTGTTGGCACCGATGATTGAGTGGCAATATGTATATGTACGTATCTATATTTACTTGTAGACATATATTATATATGGAAGCAGCCGTATTTTGTGCGTCTTCGCTGCGCGCTGCCGTTGTGCGGTTGATGCCATACAGCCGTACGTGTAATATATGGCGTTACGGTTCATAAATTCATCGAGGCAAAAGCCCTTGTCAGCTGAATTAAACGCTTACACGCAACCTTTTTTGTACAACGGGAAATGTAATGTGCACGTAAAATGCCATAAAACGTACTTGTACATTTGTATATTAAGATTTTTTGTAGTTTATACGAAATCTATGCAATGTCAGAAGAGCTTTGTCAATTTAGACGCGGCATACGAACGCATTGATCCATTGAAATTTAATTTTGTTGGTGGTAACGCTTACCTTGATCTAAATTTAATAAAAACTAATACTTCTGAAGTTTGGCTCAATCCCTAAAAGTGTGTTTGAAATCTTCAGTTTCTTCTTATGTCTGCATTTTACGAAATATTTGCGCCCAAAACTTGTAATCAAGCGATCCAGAACTAGTCTAAAGAGTTTACAACAGCCGCGAGTCGTTCTTTCTTTCCGCTGTTTGGTCTTTCTTTGCTTCCCCCGGAAGGTACTACGACGAACATTCTCAGAGCTGGAGTGTTTTCGTCCATTCGGACGGCATGACGTTGTTTGGCGAATGACCAAAAATCTTTCGCAGAACTTTTCTCTTGAAAACTCGTAATGCCGACGCATCAGATGTTGGCATTGTCCATGCCTCTGTACCATATAGCAAGACGGGAATAATGAGTAACTTGGAGGGTTTGTTCTTAGTTCGTCGAGTTCTCAATTGCCTACTCAGTCCAAAGTAGCACCTGCTGGCAAGAATTATTCTGCGTTCGAAGTTATGACTTCGAAGTTATGACTGTCAGCAGCGAGTGCGACGACTGTTTGTTCGATGGCTGGAGATATTTCGTCTTGCTCTCGTTAACTGCCAGACTCATTTATTTTGCTTCCTTATCCAGTGCCTACTCGATTAAGTTCTGCAGCTCGAATTATTTTCTCCAGGGGTAGATTGAAGAAGTCGCACGATAGGAAGTGTTCTTGTGTGAAACCTCGTTTGGTATCAAACGGTTCGGAGAGTTGTTCTTCAGAGGAGTAATTGCTATTCAAACTTCCTCATGATCGAGCAATGGACTGTCCGCACCAGCGTCATTGATTGGGGAATCGGGTTCACCATCTCCTGGTGTTATGCTTTCACTGCCGTCCTCTAGAACCGACTGTAACATTATGGTTAGTTTTATTTTCGAAAATACCAAAGATTCCATCTGCCATAGAGCATAACCAAAAGTGACAAATTTTCTTGTGAAAATCGCCTTCTGTGGCAGTCTCGTTTGGACCTATTTCTCAAATGTACGACACACTTGATGGTCCTTCGGCTTCAATTCTTGAACGAGTTGATCGCAAATCATGATCCTTCTTGGAAATCTTCTATAAAGTGGATGGGCACAGCTCCACTTGTTGCGCGCATTGACGGTTGGAGTCATTCGAGACTTCTTTGATACTTCTCTCCATTAACCACTAAAGCAAACGTATTGTAAAACTGATTCATTTGTGAAACCGTCCTCCGACTACCTTGTAAATTCGAAACCTCATTTCCGAACCTTGTTGGTATTTGGGTTTTCCTGGGTTTTTTTGCATTCATATTGCTCATACAACATTCTCAAATAGTATTATCAAATTTGTAAATCACATACTGGCATTTCCTTGGCATAGTCAGCAGGAGACGCCTGAAAAAATTTGCTAGGCACTCAGCTATGAGCTCAGCCATAGGAAGCACTAATTACCATACTCGGTTACATGACTAAGCAAATGTGTTGCAGTCACATGTGTTATAGTATCGCGGTGGCTGTAACACAACCGCCATGCCGCGGCGCGTTGTAGTAGCAATGACCAGACGCGCCGCAACATCCACAACATGCATGGCACAAGGCGGTTCATTGTGTTGCACACACGTTGTTGTAATTAGCGCAACCTTTAATGGCAGCAGATAATAAAATGTTATTTATGTGCTGCTATCATAAATTAAGCGCAACAGCACTTGTTGTTGCTGCTGCTGATGCAGTGGCAGCGCGGCAAAGACAAAGGCAGAAGTGTAATTTTGCATGCAACGCGCTTAAATGAATGCAACTGCAACATTATTAAATACCAAATGGAAGAGTGTGCGAAACTGATTGTGATAATTGTTGTTGCAGACATTTGCAGTGTTGCGCTCACTGTTGTGGCACATTAAGCGCTAAAGACTAAACACAAAACTAATGCCACGCCGCACGAGAAAAAACCCGTACAAATTGCAAAGCCAAATGAGCAAAACAGCAGCAACAGCTCCAGCAACAACAACAGCAATCAGCGTGTAAATAAATTTGCCAAACAGCAGCCATAGCACACATCAAGCGCGGTGGCAACGTGCCGCATTCAACACAAGCGCTGCCAGCGAATGGCCAGCGATTACTTGCACTTAATGCGCTGCTAAGTGTTGCTATTAAATAATGCGACTGTCGGCGGCGGCGGCGGTGGCAAGTGGTGCTTTGCAGCAATACCGAAAATTAACAACTTGCAACTCCCAACCGAGAGGCGTCAAGTAGCCGAGGAAAGCGAAAATTTGCATTTGGCGGCACAGCGCCGAGCAATCATGTGGCATCGATGATTTATCAGTTGCACTGGCGATTTATCGCACGCCACTGATTGTGGCAGGCAACACACACAGTCACACCAACAGTCGCGGCAGGCCCAGTGGCATGTTGCAGCTACCACTTTTTCCAAGACATTTCGCCAGCCTGCCACCTTTGCGATTGACTGCAGATAGGAATAAAGAAATTTCGCATTAAATCATTGCAAGTGTGGCGGCCAGCAAGCAGTGCCACAATTGCGGTGTGTATACCCGTGCGACCTTTGGCAACACGTGCAACAAAACTGCAGTCATCAATGAGTTGTGGCAAAAAGGTAGCTGTCGCTACAGTATAAGTGTCAATCTGTGTGTCTGCGCGTGTGTCTCGCTGCCACTTGAATCCCTATTATTCGCGCCATTGTGCCATTAAAGGGGCGTGTCCTGTCGTTTTCTGCTAGCCTTCAGGTGTCACTTTCCATCCATCAAGCATTTCTTTGGTGCACTCACTGCCCGCTGTAGGTGTGAATCGTATAATTTAGGGTTATCAGTAGGTGTTTTTCGTAACGTTGCAGGGTCATTTCGTTTAGCCCTTGTGGCAACTATTGCTCTTTGCTGTTGCCAAAAGTGCACCATTTTGCTCATAATGACGCGAGAAAAGTGTTGATTCAGGCATTCAACCTAATCGTATGCAGTCGTTAGTGTCTATTACTTATAAACAATTTACTATTCACACTCGATTAACTGGTTTGCTATGCGCTTATTACCACTAAATGCACCACGAGTGGCAATAACCTGCTAAAAAGTTTCCCTTTCTTAAGCCAAAAAACTGCCAAGTTCCTGGTTCTAAAATAGTTGGCTTTGTATTTGTAATCGTAAACAAAAATTCCGTGAGCCAGCACGCCAATATTGACATTCCTAATTCTTCATCGACTTTTATCTGATCTCATACATAGACCTTCGCACACTCCACAATTTTTCTACGATATTCATTGCTGCGCTGAAGGAATCTAAAAAGAATTCAAACTGATCTCAAGATCAACCATCGAAAGTGTAGTTCTCAATCGCTAGAATTTCTATTTACGGTATTTATCACGGTAAACCTTCGTCTTCTACGGTAGTCATGGCTACAAGCCAAAGGAATCCTGAAAAGACTTCGATCTGATCTCATGTCCAATCGAAGAGAGTATAGTTGTCAATAGCTGGAACTCATATTGCCAGTATTGAGTTCCGTAAACATTGGTCTTCTACACAGCATTGACATTAAAGGAATCTAAAAAATTCCAAGCTGGTCTCGTGGCCAACCGCGATATACTCGTAATTCTTAATCTTTGAATTTTAATTGACGGTATTGAGCTCCGTAAATATTTATCTTCTACGGTATTCGTCAGTATGGCGAAGGGAGAGTCTTTAGGAACTTCGAAGTGATCTCATGTTCAACCCCAGAAAGTATAGTTTTTTATCGCTTAAGTCCAAATTGACAGTATTGACCTCCGAAAATCTGTTTGTTTTGCGGTATTCACCGCTATACTGAAGGAATCTCGAAATATTTCAATCTGATCTCATACTTATCCGAAGAGAATACAATTCTCAGTCGCTGGGGAACTCTCACGCTGTATTTCTCTTTTAGCATTGGCCAAAATGTTATTCCGGAAAGCTCTAATGTAGATCTGTCAAGTAGATCGAGAGCGAAATTCGTCTTATAGCGAAGACACCTTAATTTTTCAATGCATTACTATGTCTACTAACTTCAAATTGTCTAAAAGTACGTTTTCTGAATACAGGTTAACGCATCTAAACTCCCCATTAACATCTTTCGAGCTTATTTTCTTTGAAAAAATGCCTTTTGGCCGAATAGCTTTTTGAGCTTCGTATTTAGCCTTTACATCTCAACAGTTTACTCTTCAAACAACTTTACTTAAAATATTTAATACGTATACTAACGGTTTATTATTTATTCTTTTATTTTTCAGAATTTTCTCGCCGCCAACGCGCAATGTTGGTGGAATGCCCCACTCACCGCTGCAACACGTGCGCTCAAATATGCCGGTCATGTGGCGCCCGGCATGCTATTGGTGACAGCCGAACCATGCGCACTGGAAGTGCTACGCGGCGCCTATGCGCGTAGCGTGCTGAAACCACCGGCGACTTATGTCATCAGCTCAGTCGGTAAGTGCAGCAACATGTTAATTATTATAGAAGTTGCATAGAAGCAGATGTATATCCAAAGATAATTACGATGAGTTTAATCAATACCAGATATTTTCGAAGTGAACTCGTAAAATACTCAAAAAAGTTGATAAGAATGAGTTCTTTCAAAAGCTCTGAAATTTATTGTTCCGCAATTATTTTCTGAATAGAGAATTAAAGCTAAGTTGCTGTATTATGAGATCATAAAAAATAGAATTTTCGAGTCTTAGGTTGATCAAACAATTATCTGTTTCAACGGATCTGTTCTGAAAGAATCTTTTAAAATGGGATGTAAAGTTATCCTCATCATCACATTGTATATAGAGGAAGGTCTGGAGGGAAACTTGATCCTTAGACATTTTGATTTCTTACCCTCTACAGGGTATATATACGAATTTGTGTTAGAGATCCTATAAAGTAAATAATCAACGTGACGATCTAAGTCAAATTAGCCATGTCCGTTCGCCCGTCTGTATATAATCTCTTAGTTTTTGACATATCGATCTGAAATTTTGCAAATTGTTTTTCTCTCCACGAACTTATTCATCTGTCGAAACTGCCGATTTTGGACTGCTTTGGGATACAGCTGTCATACAAACTGATCGATCGAAATGTAGTTCTTGTATAGAACTTTTTTATTTGATAAGATATCTTCGTGAAATTTCACACAGATTATTTTTCAAAGCAAATATATATTCTGTGCGGAAATTCTACAGATCGAACCACTATATCATATAGCTGCCATACAAACGGAACGATCAACATCAAGTCTTCGTATAGAAAACTTTTTGATTTGTCTAAATAATTTCTCGAAATTTGACATAAATTATTATCTGGGACAACTCTGCGATTTGCGAAAAAATTCTTTAGATCGGATTACTATATCATATAGCTGCCATACAAACTGAACGATCGAAATCCAGTCCTTGTATCGAATAATTTTCATTTCACAAGATATTTTTATGAAATTTAGATAGATTTTAGAGATTACTCAAGGCAGCGCCACAATCTCCTAAGACATTTTACAGATGAAACCACAAAAGCTTCCACAATCCGCATAAAACCAAAAACCGTTTACAAATTTAATAAATTGAATCTCGTTCGATTTGATTTATTTACAAAATCACCAATCAAGTAGCTGTCAAAATTACAAAGTCAATAATGAGACAAAAGAAAGAGCAAAGCAAAGCAAAGAAGATTACAATTACTAAATAAAATGAAATCGTAAACAATGCCGCGCTACAATCGGTCGCTGCCTTTGAGGCCTGTTGAATATTTATTGCAAGCAGCACCTTCGCTTGCATACATACGGACTTGTAAATTATAAATGGTTAATTAAAGCAACAACAAGAGGCGATGTTTACAATTTACGATTTATAAAGACAGCAAAACGGCAGCTGCTGGCGAGCGGCACAACAATAACGATAACGAAGCGCAGAGTGGACGTCGACAGTGGTTGCAACAGCAATTACAACAGCAGCAATATTGTTGTTGTTAAAACAGCAGCAGCAACAACAAATAGTGAATGCATAAAGCTTAGCGCTTGCCAAAGCAAACACTTTGTGGCCATGAACTTGTCCATGACTCTTAGCCATTGACTATTTTTCGCCAGCCAATTGCAATCATAATTAAATTCAAGCAATAAATATTGCCGCCAAT
Organism: Bactrocera zonata; assembly: GCA_037783105.1. Lineage (NCBI taxonomy): Eukaryota > Metazoa > Arthropoda > Insecta > Diptera > Tephritidae > Bactrocera > Bactrocera zonata. The sequence goes on along the minus strand of JBAWJQ010005196.1, from coordinate 281,969 downwards.
GCAAAAGAAGTTGCACTTACAGACATAATATAGTATATGCATAAAGCTAAGTAAAGGGTGGTACATAATTTTTTATTTTTTGTAGTGGTTTAAGGGGGTATTCTAGTCTAGAAATTTGAAAAAATCGAAATTTTTTTTCATATTTCGATAGTTTTGATATTTAAAAATATCTCCCTAAAAGGATTTTTCAAAGCTCAAATTATTTTCAAAGTTATAGCCATTTTAGTGACGTGGCAACTAGACCGGTTGAAAAAAATAGCATTTCTAGACTAGAATACCCCCTTAAAAACTCGGTTCTTGTTGTATCTCACGATTTTGCTCGGTAATCATTTCTTCTTCCGGCTTACTCGGCTCTCCACAAAATGGTCTTAGTAATCATTTTGAGCTTATATAACAATATTATCAGTAATTAATTCAATGTATTCGTCTTAACGGTTTGAATCTGTTATCGTTATTTCGGAGCTCGGCTCTCCAAAAATGGTCTGCTCGATGGTTTTGATCTTATTTAATATTATAATGAACACGGAAAATTCATCGGAATTCATGTTAGCTGTTTAAATCGGTAATTATTTCTTCTCCGCTGGAACTCGGCTCTCCACAAAATGGCTTTAGTCATGGATTTGTCGTCACTACGTTGAAGGGATGATCTTAAGGGACTTCAAAGTGATCTCAAGTTCAACCACAGAGAGTAAAGTTCTCTTCGCTTGAATCCAAATTGACAGTATTGACCTCCGTAAATCTGCATGTTCTGTGGTATTCACTGTTACACAGAAGAAACACTTCAAACTGATCTCATATTAATCCGAGGAGAGTACAATTCTCAATTGCTTGAACTCGATCTTGTGTCGATCTTATCTCATGTAAAAAATCAATCCACAAAATAGCTTTAGTGATAGTTATATAATGTTATTATCATTAATAGGTTCATCGGTATTCGTGTTAACGGTTTGAATCAATTATCGTTTATTCTTCGTTCGTACTCGGCTTTTCATGAAATGTTCTTAATAACAGTTTTGGCCTCATATTATAATATTATCACAATCACCAGTATAAGTGTTAAAAGTTTGATTCAGTAATCTTTTGTTCTTCGTGCTTACTCGGCTTTCTTAAAAATGGTCTTAGTGAAAGATTTGGTCTTATATAATATTATCATCACGAATAGCTTCAACGGTATTAGCGTTAATACTTTGAATGGTTGATCGTTTCTTCTTCGTTCTTATTCGGCTCTTCTCAAAATGGTCTTTGGGATGGTTTTGGCTTTATATAGTGCTATTAAGATGAATAAGTTTATAGATATTCATATTATGGGTTTGAATCGCTAATCGTTCTTCTTCGTTCGAGCTCGGCTCTTCAAATAACGGTTTCTGTCTGAGTTTTACCCTTATATAATATTATCATCATGAATAGCTTCATCGGTATTTGTATTAACGGTCCGAACCGGTAAACATTTTTTCTTCGTTCGAGCTCGCCTCTCTATAACAACAGTTAAGGGCTTAATTCCGCGATCTTGAGGTGACCGAATAACAAATCTGGAACGGCTGGTGACACTATTCCCGAATTCGGTTTATAAATATTCGATTGAGGCATGCAATTTTAGAAATTTTTTCAGTAGGATGCGAATTGTTTAGATCTGGTAATCGAGGGAGCACTGTTTTTTCAAACTCGAAAGTGTTTAATTTTGCTTACCGGAAATGGGTGGTCGTTGCTTTTCTTCATATTACCAGCAGCAAAGATCCGCCACGTTCCAAATATTCCCTAGTAAGAAATATAACCCTATCTGGACCACCCTGTACGCATATAATGCCACGTACCTTCGTCTGCAGACATTGTCATTGCCTCCGTTTTCCGTTTCAACTGTCCGTTGCGGCAACAAGTTAATTAAGTTTTCTACACTTATTCGACCATAACGGTTAACGAATTTCTTCTGCTCTTACGAATACCTAAATCACTACGTCATTGTTTTTGCAATTAAAAGCAATTTTTGTAGTACGCTAAAATTACCCAGTATTTCGAAAAAAAAAATTCTGTAACTTGTGAACACTAGACATTTTTCTTTTTTTTTTCAAATTTGTTTTTATTTTGCTAAGACGGCATATGTCACAAGTCACTTACCAGTTGACTGACACACATATCATCCAAATTTCAAGTGTAGCACAAAACAAACAAATTTGCAGTGAAAAAAGAGCAAATCCACCAAAAAAATTAGAATTCAAAAAACTGACAAAATTGCGTTGCTCATTTGACGGAGGTCGAACATGAGATCCACCGCTGCTGCTGCGACAGATACGAGAAAACCGAATCCGCTGCAGGATGACGATCTCTCCGAACTAACCAAAAGAGAAATACTCTTTTGGGCGCGCAAACTCAAACTATCGCCGTCAGAGCTATTTACGCTCTCCAAACACGAACTCGAGTATCATCTGGAACGAGCACAGCAAGAAGATCTTGAGGAGGAGCGGCGACAAAACCAGTATGCGAAATGGGAGATGTTGTCGGAGATGAAACGTTTTTTGTTCGAAGAGCAACATAAGGAGCGTTTAAGAGGCGGTGGAACAGGAGCAATACCGAACCGGCGCACAATTTGGGATATTTTATGCACCGCCGTCAGCGAAATCGAATCTATGTACGCCCACAGGCAAGCGTATGCGGATAGCAGCGCCGATTCGTGTCCATACTCGGATACCGGTGGCTCTAGTAGTTACGCAACGTCATCCTTCAGCGGTTTTGAACCACCACATGTGCCGAATATGTGCTCGACTATGTATGAAATGCATCCCGACGACTCACAATGTACGCCGCCAGATTTTCCCTCCACATTTACGGCCACACCAATCAGTTTTGGGAGATCCCAGCAAAATAGTGTCAGACAGTCGCGGCCCTTGAACGCCACCTACAATTTGAATGCGGCAAATGCAACGTATAATGCATGCGCCGCGCGGAATGCAAGCAGAAGCCCAGAGCGCGCTGGTGCGCCGAATGCAACATACAACGCCTGCGCCCCACGTGATGTCACCTATGGCATGCCACCTGCTACAAATGACATCTACAACAACGCATGCCCGGCGGCAGGGAATACCACCTACAATGTACCACGTGGTGCAAACGCCACATATGATGTATGTAGACCGCAAGCCGCGAACGCTACCTATAATGTGCCCAATTATGCGCCAAATGCTACCTACAATATACCGAGTTGTCCAGCAAATACTACCTACAATGTACCGCGTAGCGCGCCGAACGCCACATTCAATATACCGCAACGCGCGTCGAACGCCACTTACAATATAACGCAACGCGCGCCGAATGCTACCTTCATTGTACCGCGATGCGCGCCCAATGCCACCTACAATGTTTCGCGTCCTACACCAAATGCCACGTACAGTGTGCCACGTTGCGCGCCTAATGCCACCTATAATGTATCGCAAGCGCGTACCGCCGCACCAGCGAGGTGCCCCAATGGAACATTTAATGTGCCGCGCGGCGGCAATCGCACCTTCAACGCTAGTCCGCAGCGCGGTAACGTTACTTTTAATGTGTGCCCCCGTACGGGTGGTGCCGGTGCGACACCGAGTTTCTGCCCGAATCCCGCGATGGCATCCACACCGAAGAACTGCCCACGCACCGGTCAACCGCCTTATTTTCGCAACTATACCGATTATTGGCTGACATTCTCAGGCATGGGCATCGCCGAAGCGTCACAGAGTGTGTCATATGACATGTTTAGCGACAACAAAAGTATGGTGCGTGCTGCAGCGCGCACTTATTCCATTCCACATCGCAGCAAGTCTTGTCCACCGATCGGGCGTACAAGCAGTCCACAGTGCGGCTACAGTTCGGGCGGTAGCATACCTTGCCCGCGTGGTGCCACGCGTGCAACCTCACCTATGCGCTGCTCCTCGCCAGTTCAAGCTATAGCAGCGGTTAATTATGGTATGTCGCCAGTAGCGCGGCCGCCAGGTGATCGTTATAATGGCGGACCGCGTCGGTTGTGTCGCCGCAATACGAATAATGGCTTTTGCGATTGCGCACGTCGTTCGCGGAGTGTGCCGCCGCGTTGCTGCTTTTAAGTCGAATTTAAGGACGCATCGCGCAGACTTGCTGAAGTTGAAAATATATCTTTATTGTATTTTGTAAAGAATTTTACTTTTTTTAGAAATAAAAACTCACTTAAATGGTCCTCATGTACAAACAATTTATTTTGGATTATTAATTTTTCATTAAAAAAATCTTTAATTTGAATATTTTCGGTCAATGACAATAAATTTAACTGGTTTTTAGCTAAAACAATTTGAGATATTTCTGACGAACTCAATACAACTTAGTCTTTGTACTAAAGATTTGTACACATCTTAGCTAGGGGATTTTCTGTAACTTTAGGATGCTTCATAAGTTTTCAATTTTTAAGAGGTCTTAGATTACATTAGCTTATACTGGCATGCTGTCGCACCAGACATATGTAGATCTACTGGTCTTTAGCAATACCAGAAAGAGATTCAGTTTAATTTGAACTGAAGTATTCGTCATACTGGCTATTAACGCATTTTAGGAACTTTAACAGTGACTTAATATCTTAACTTGGTATTTCCTCTTGTCCCTTGAACTGCGAAGCTCCTAGATATCAAAGACAAGTTATAGATAAAGCTGGATAGAAGATAACTCCTATGCTTCTATGCTTCTCCTGCCATTTTGGCGAATACCATCATAACTAACGCCCATCCGGTTCGCTTTTGAGGCCAGTAAGTTGCACCCTGTTATTAGGCCAACAACCCTTCTGCTGTCCTTTCGAGATCGTGTTGTATTGGCGATTCTGCACGTCCTTAAGGCATACCATCTCACCCTAATTCATCTGTCAGGCCTTTCGGCATTGCATTGACTATGTAAGGATTTTTTGTGGCCTGGAATCCATTACATATGCAGCCGCTTTCTTGCAGCCACTATATCTACCCTATTTTGCTTATAAGGACCTTCTCTACCCTATTGCGATATGGGATTCTTGTCTGACTTGCCGCCTGGCTATTGACATATACATATATTGGTCCTATTTATGTTGTTGCTGGTATTTTATGTATCTCAGCATCTATATTGCCTGCAAAAGCTTCTGTCTAAAATCCAGCTCCGAGCCCTTTTGATCCATTTGTGTAGATGTTGTAAGTTCCAGTGGCGGGTCACATGCTCCTTTCAATGTGACTTGAAACCTTCTCTCGCAAATAAAGCGCGAGGGTATGTGATCTGTTTTATCCACCAACTTCCTTAAAACCCTTGTGAAAAATTTACTGAACGCCTCCAATCTTGCAGCTTATTTTACTTGCAGCTTATGTTACTGTAATTCAGTTTCCAATTTTGAAGTCTATTTTAGGTTAGGTTAGGTTTCTGGGCTGATCCCATACAGGAGATCATGGAAATTTCTGCTGAAATACTGGCCATCGAAGATGTTTTTATAATACGTAAGTCTAGTGAATACTGAACAGTCGAGGAAAAAATGTCAAGACAACTTTCTTCAATCTTTCTTTGACCTTATTTACTTTCTTTTCCGAAATTCAGATAAAAAAAGGATTCATAAATCATCGGAGTAACAATTTTAGTACAAAACCCGTCCACAATCTCTCAAAAATGTACAAGCTATCTATTATTTATTTGAGTTGTAAGAGTGAAACCACATTTACTCTGCCAGACAATATAAGGTTCAGTTGTATTATCAAAGACTGTTAATTATATTCATATATGTCAGAAGATGATGGTAAATTCTATAAATACATAGTATATATAAATTTAAACACCCATAAGTAGTAACTTGTCAACCAATGTTGCAAGTTATGCGACTGAAATGCGGCATCTATGAGAGCGACGTTGATAGTTGCAGCCCCTTTTTGGTGTCCTTTATTCGACATTTCAAGAACACTTACTACCTTGAAGTAACATTTTGTACTTATCTTGAAATATTATTATACCCTCAACAGCGTATCGAACTGAATAGATTTAGACATGACATTCTGAACCTCAATTCTTGAGATATCGATCTGAAATTTTGCACATGTCCTTTTCTCCACAAAAAGCTGCTCATTTGTCGGAAGCAGCGGTATCGGATAACTATAGTAGATGGCTGTCATACAAAGTGAACGATCGAACTCAAGTCTTTGTATGGAAAACTTTTTTATTGGTAAGATATCTTCACGAAATTCAACATTGATTATTGTGCAAGGCAACACAAATCATCTCCGAACAAATTATCCAGATCGGATCACCATTGCATATAACTGACCCAAATGAAGATAAACATCTTTTCATACCTTTCAATGCTATAAAAAATACAGCTAAGAAGGGCATTGTATCCTCGGTGCCAACGAAGTTAACTTTTTTTCGATTTTTTATTTTTTTTGGTTTTTTTTTAATTTTGTCCAAAATCTGTTCGCCCAGAAATTCATTAACAATTCAAACTGTCCACAAAACATTGGCCTTAAATTAGCATGAACACAACAATGTAGCACTGGTCTAGCCCACCAGTAAACAGCTTGTGGCACGCAACAAAACCAACACCAAATGTACGCGTACCAACTAAAGTACGAGAGATGCATGCTGCAAGTTTCGGCGGACACTTTCCAACTTTGTTGCACTTGCTCTTACATAATTCAGTATCAGTTTATTCTAATTCCAAGCAACACAAACAAAATGCTTATAAATATATGGAGATGTTGTTGTTGCTATTACACTGTTCCACATCGCGTCGTGCATTAGTTGCGGCTCGTCGAGTAGTCAGTTGCAGCAAATGCCACAGCGCTAAATGGTCTGTTGCAAAGGAATTTCATGGCTTCTTGTTTATCTAATGTTCCCTAAAGTATATCTATATGAGTGCAGCGTGTGTGTGTGCGTGTCATATAAAATTATTGTTGTACCAAATATTCTGAGAATTTCTACAAATGTCGCATTGCAGTGTTAATTTGTGTAAATCAGTGTGGAATGCGTTAATAGCGATGGCGTTTAAGTGAAAAACTATAATCGGAGGGTCGTTCAATAAATACTTTGGGGCGCTTAGGGCTTCAAAAATTATATTTTTTTGTTTGAAAATAGTTTCCAATGAGCTGCTGAGAGGGGACTAACTGTCACGTAAACGCTGATGACTTGCATTTTGCTTGTAAAATATTAATGTATGTATTTACGATATATATGTATACACCGATATATATGTATGTATACGAAGGATGTTGAAGACTTCATTATTTAGCTACTGTGCTATGAATCTCCGAAGCGGACTTTTTAGTTTCGAAAACAAAAAAGTCACAAGTGATTAAATCTTGCGAACACGGTGACTGCGTGATAACTCTCGTTACGTGTTTAACCGAAATGTCAGTCTCAACTATGTTAGAATAGCGACGCTTGCTCATAAATTTTTTCGTATCGGACGAATTGCCTAAAGTAGACCACTCAAAATTACCACATGTCCTCATTGATCGTTTGATCGTATTGAACGAAGTCATGGTAAACCACACCAAGGTAGCCAAAGATAACGATGTGCATTACCTTGATTTTTTACCAATTTTGAAGTGACTTTTTCGATTTCTGCTCGCTTTTTGATAATGTAATGATGCGTTTGATTAATCATTCCTCAGCTTCGTTGTCAAGCATTTCTTTGGCGACCTCTACCCAACATCTTTTGCAACAAATTCATATATTTTAATACGACTTTAGCACTGGTACGATTCATACCCAAAACATTAACCAAAATATATATAATACAGGGTGGGCCATTTAAAATTTTAAATTTAAAAAGTCAATAAAAAAAACGGCTTGATATTTTTCAAAGGTCTAACATTTATTTAAAAAGTTGTTTTATGAAATTTATTTGTGAAAAACAATTTCGGACAAATGACCACCATGGCTGAGTTTACAGTAGCTTATCCGATCCACCCAATTTTGGAGTACTTTCTCAATGGTTTCAGGCCTTATGGCAGCTACAGCAGCTTGAATCTCGTACTTTAGATCTCGGATTGTTTCTGGATGGTTGGCGTAACATTTATCTTTAACAGCTCCCCACAGAAAATAGTCCAACGGAGTTAAATCGTAGCTTCTGGGAGGCCAATTCACATCACCTCTTTTGCTGATTAAGCGATTTTCGAAGATAGGGCGTAAAAGAATGAGTGTAACGTTTTCTGTATGCTACGTGCCATGCTGCTGGAACCAAATGTTGTCCAAGTCTTCCTCTTCAATTTGCTTAACATTGCGCGATATCGCTGACCCTTGATGGTTACGGCGGTTCCTTCTTCATTTTCGAAGAAAAATGTGCCGATGATTCCACCAGGCCAAAATCCGCACTATACAGTGATTCGTGCTGGGTGCATTGGCTTCTCGACGATTACGTGCGGGTTTTCTGTGCCCCAAATGCGACAATTCTGCTTGTTAACGTAACCATCGAGGTGGAAATGAGTCTCGTCCGAAAAGATGATTTTTCGCTAAAATTGACCATCCGCTTGACTCACCACTTTGGAGAAAGGTTTTCAATATTTCCCAGTTTTCTTCTAGTGAATAGCGACCCATTTCGTAAATTTTAGACTTTTTACTGAATATCTGTCACTTTCCGAATAGTATTTGACGTTTCCAATGTCGAAATATAGATAATTCAAATTTAAAACGTTAGATGGCGCAGCCGTTATAATAAGAGATGTTGAGGTTCTCTGCTATCTCCGTAATGTTTTTGTAATGACTTTATCGATGGGGAATGGTCGACTTTCATGAGGTAAGTTTTCAACGACTTTACGATCTTCACGGAATGTTTTATGCCATTTGTATGTATGTCCGTGATAAAGTACCATAGAAACCCAAAAACGTCTGCAAAATTTTCAACCTTGTCAAGCAAACTCATTGTACAAAAATTTTTTTTATGATACAAAGATCCAGACAAACAGTTCACGCTATAAGCAAACAGCACCCAAACACAAACTTCTTGGCATATGGAGATCAAACTTCACATGAACATAAAAAAGGTTGTACCAATCTAGGAATGGTATATTTAACTGACCAGTTTGCGCGCGTAGTTTATGTGGACCAATCCGGCTCAAAATTGATCTTGAGTGTATTTCCCTTTGAATTTGATTCTTCAAAGCTTCAAGTAATACAGAAAGTGTTATATTTAGAACTTTCTTGGTTACAGCGCTTAAGTTTACCAACTTTAGATGAAGAATAATCGATCTCACTAAACGTCTTAGTTTATAGAAATAATCTCCTCCAAGTGAATTAGAATTGTCATGGGAACTTGCAAATTTCAATACAACGTCATGATGATGAGCCCCCAAAGTGTTGATTGCGATGAAGCTCACTGTTGATTAAACCTTCAATCCTGAGCCTGCGCTCGCACTGTTAAAAAGCGCCGCCATAAGTGAGTTGGAATCGGAGTATGGAGGAGACAAGCTTCACTTAACAAATAAAAGAAAAAGTAATATAGTTTGACCTTATCGATGACTTTTATGTAATCAGCAGTTTTCAAAACTTAAGTGTTCTTACCTTACTGTAGAATAATGTTCTAGGCATTGAAAATTCGTAAGATAGAATATTATTCGATCTATAAATAATCACAGAGCTCAGAGAAGATAGAATATTATTCGATCTATAAATAATCACAGAGCTCAGAACACTAACGTGTTCAGAGATCTGATTTTACGGAGCCAAAAATATTTTCTATACGAAATTAATGACACATTCTTTTAGTTCTAAGCTAGTTGGAAGACAACAACGAATTGTATTTACAGAAAGCTTGTCATATGATCCCGAACTAGTTATCAGAGCCATCAACTAGAGGTAAGTCAAAGGTACTATGAACTCAATTCATTCACTTCATTGAGCTTTCAAAACATGTCATTCAAAATCTGGTGTGCAGTAAGAGGTCCCCCCGCGCTCAAGTTAGAATCCACTCTAGAATACTATAAAATACCGTAAAACTAAGAACCTCGAGACTAGAAAGATCTACTTCGTTTTATATTGAACACTAAATCTTTCCGACTTGACTAATAACATCGATACTTGTATATTTACATGTCTTAATTTATGCACTCTATAGCTCAAAGAAACTCCGCGAATACCGTTACATTGGCGCTGCCGCCGAAATGTGTTGCCTGCTGCCCATAATTTATGCGCATATTTCATAATCATGAGACATTTTCAGAATGCGGATGAGAGCCTAACGAAAATTTATGCGGCACTCAGATCACTTGCAAAATGTCGCATAATTTATGGCGCCGACAGAAGCAATCGAAGCAACAACAGCAACAATTGCTGCCATAACTCATTTGCCTACGCGTACATACAAGCACACACACATATACAATATATAAGTATATATAGAAATCCGCTTGGCGGCGCGTTTGTTGACTTGTTGCACCTAAATTTATGGCTGTTGCAATAAAACAGTGAAAACAACAACACCACCAACACATCGATAAGCAGCAACGAACATTTTTATGTCACAAATAAAATTATGCAATGACAGTGACAGCAACAATAACAACAATAACAAGAAAATTAGTTAAATCGTAAATTAATTGCAGTCGCATTTTGATGGCAGCGACAAGTTGCCGAGTGGGTGCACCACATACATACATACATACGTGTGTGTATGTTTTTTCTGTTTGATATGTCTTCAATTGCGCGGGAGTAAGGACCTCCACTAATTTCATTTCCATTTTATGGCCGCTTGTTTGACTGACATGCATCTGCCACATCAAAAGAAAGTGAAACTCACCTTCTCCGCGGTTGTTGTTGTTGGCGACGTGGCAAGCAGCCGCGCATTGCCGCACGTGGCACGTCCATTTGCGTTCGGTTTTGTCGAGTGCTGCTTTTGCACTGTTGTCAAATCACTCACATCAATCAGCCCATTAATGCGTAATAACAACAACGACAACAACAAAGAACGAAAGCAAAAGTAAATAAGAAAAGTGACAGTGTTGCAAATGGGCAGCCTCATTTAAATGGTCTCATCATCAACTCAACTGCTACTGTTGTGGCTAAAAAGCGCAACAAATAAGTTACGCTTTGACAGCGACATCTTGACTACGGGGGTACACTGTGTTTGAAAAGTATTGATACTGGCTGAGAATGAAAGTTTTATGAATTTCAGTTAGATAAATTCATTGAGCCTGAAGTTTTGGGTAGGTAGTGATTCGAAGTTCAAAATTCGTATTAGTGCAACCTGAAAAATTGAAAGGATGGCTTTAATTGGCCTTAGCGAATTCTGGCTTTTTCGATTTCGGCTCATTTTTGTATAGCCATTCGATAAATTATTGGACGTTTTCGATATCATATCCATAAACCAATGTCTCATCAGCAGTTATAATGCATTCTGATGACTATAAAGTCCTCAGCCTCATTGTCAAGTATTTCTTTTGCGATGTCTAATCGTCGACATCTTAGCAAAATATTCAGGTCTTCTAATACGAGTACAGCATTTACACGTCTCATACCCAAAACATTAGCCAAAATATAACCCAAAACATAACCCAAAATATTACCCAAAACAATACCCAAAATATGTAGGGTCGTTCCATAAAAGATGTTGAGATTCCAGATGGACAGACGCCTTATACAAACTCGACGATTTCTAAGAACTGTTTTTTTTTTTTAATTTTCGATGCTACCGTCTTCAGCAGGATGGGAGTTTTCGATGACTTCATGACCTTCTTGAATCTTTTGTGACACTCAAATATATCCCAAAACATTTCTTCAACACAAAAACACAAAATTCAAAGGTTGTATCAATCTAGAAAAAAAAATTATCGATTCGATTTACGCAAGTTGACCAGTCAGTGTCAAATTTGATCAGGCTTTGATGCAGAAAAACATCTTACGAGTAGACGAAAAGCACTATCTCAAACCTGCAAACATCACATGGAAGAACCAAAATAAAAATTAAGATAGAGAGGATCATAGAACTAGCTCCTTCAGTTAGGAATAAGGAAAATATCTCCTTCAACGGTGAGGATGGAAAGTATGGAAGGAACTAATATAGAAAATTAGATCATTTCCTCAACAAGATCTCAGTTTCTGACAGATTTTGGATTTATATTAAGAAGTGATTGGAAGTGCAATAAATTGTTTTAAAGGGTTAAGAGCAATCCAACCACACATCCATATCTAATATTGTATTATCACGAATACTTTTTTAACTCATTTGCTAAATAATCCTACATTTTAAAACTGTGGATCCAGAGTATGAAGGAATTTACTTAGCTAGAATTGGATCAATTGAAGATCTCTCTTAAGTAAACTATTTTCAAGAAAATAGGAGATAACTTCCCCTAATTGAATCTATCTCTTTGAATAATCTTCGTTGTAAGTCTCTCATAGCCAAGTTCAGCTACAGCTTCTAAGGTCGAAACCAACTTATGAAATAATGAAACCGAAATTAGTTTCAAAACCCAGTTTCGGCTGCTAATTGAAACTCAAAGGGCAATGAAACAACATTCAAGTTGCTTTTCTGCTCTCCACTATCGACATCCAAGTCCCGTACTTAAGATCATCGGTCAAGAGGAACTTGAGATTATTAAGTCAGACGAGTTCCACGAATAGTTACGAATTGTCTACTAGAACTTTGAAAATACCGTAGCTTAAACCAATAATACGTACCCTTCATCTTTTGAAGCTTGGTAATGCCCAATAGGTCAGTCAAGGTATCAATAGATTAAAGTCTATACTAAATTATGAATAACCCACCGAAGTCGCGCAATATTTACAAAACTTTGCATAAAATATCAGTAATCTTTCACAGTTTGATTTCAATTTTTCGCATACAAAACTCACCGAAAATCTTTACGGATATTTTATTCACCAAGGTTACTTGATTCCATTAACACCATAACTTCCATGACCGACTGTACATGACGAACTCCCAACTTGCAGATAAAATGCGACACATCCACAAGCAACACCAACAATGTTGACATCAATACAACAACAATCATGATCTATTGCTTGCAATGTCAATAGCTTTTTGTTGCTTGAACTGCCACTGTTGCCTTGCACAGCAGTCGCCGCCGTCGCCGATGCCGTTGCCGTCGCAGCTGCTTAAAAACAATCAATCAGCAACGATTTTTCGCTCAATTAGACATCATCATTCAATCGGTGATTCGTGAGCTGTTGTGACGACTTGAAGAAAGAAGAGTCGACAACAATAACAACAACAACTTAAGCAAACAGACGAAGCGACAATCGACAACCGTAACCAATAACGGTAGACAACCATCAATCGCCACTGTAGCAGCAGCCACAGCAGTGGCAGCAGCAACGACAATAGACGACACAGCCGAGGCAAGCTGCTAAGCCATACCAAGCGAGCTGAAACGAAATGCAAAACTGTAGCCAAAGACGAAATGCGAGCTCATTCGCGATTAAACGAAACAAAAAGCAATCGAGCCAAGTCAAATCGTCATCGACGGACAATCATCGCATCGTTGTTGTTGATGTTGTTTGTTTTCGTTTTTGATTATAGCTCTGCCGAAATGCAATGCCATACGAAAATGAAAATGAAAATCGCAATGGAAATGGAAATGGAAATTGAAAAGAACAAACAAATGATGGCCAACAGCAGCTGCAACGGTGGCAGCGACGGCGACATCAACAGCGGCAGCGGTGGCAGCATCAGCCATGGTAGCAACTATTGCAGCATTGGCGCTGGCAGTAATCATTATCGCAAGCAACAACAATTTCATCACGATTTTCAATGCAATGCAAAGCGAAATGTTGCACACACACACACACACATACTCACACGAACGGTATCAAACAATTACAAATTGGCTGTTATTGTGCTGCATGATGATTTTCACATTAGACGGTCAACAATGCGGAAAATCGCCGACTGCCAAGCAAAACCAATCTACAGCTGAAGCCGGCTGCAGGAGGCAACAAATTGGTTGTAGGCTGTGCGCGCTTCTGTGGCAAGTTACTCCTATTATTATGCGCGTTTTGTTTGATTGAAGCACATGTTGCAAGAATTTCCTCAATTCCATGATTTATAAATGTGAGCATGTTTGCCTGTGTCTGGTTGTTTGAGTAGGTGAAGCACGTTCTGCGTTAATTAAAAAGCATTTGCTGTAACAGAACTCGAGTTGGAATAATGCACTGCAAGAAATTTGATAGTTTATAGCATTTTTAAGAGCTTAGTCTTACACTAGAAGATTTGTTATGCTTACTGCTTTGGGTTTAGAGATTTAAAAATATTAATAATTTTCACAATCTGGTCAAATTTGATCTGAATTGGCAAAAAAACATACATTTTCACGTATTTTGAAACAAATATTGATTCAATTATCTTCAGTGAATTTCTTTTTTTTCGGTGTCGAACATTTTTGGAGCGTCATTCCCCAGTCCCGGATAATATAATAAACTCACGGCCAGGCTACGATGAGTTTGATGAATGTAGGGTCCTTCGTACCTTCGTTTGAGACCTCTACTCGACTCGAAAGATTCAGGTTTTTTTTCAAGGTTAAATTTTTCTCGCGCTATAACACTGTATGATCTATTACTATGCTTCAGCATTACTTATACTATCTTTTAGTTTAGCTTTGTTGGTGACATCTTTTGCCTTTCTTATCGAAATCAATAGCGATCAATATACATAGCGATGAAGAGGTAAATAACAGCTTTTTTTAAACAACTCTTTTCTCATATAAAAAAATGAAACATTAAGATACACTATTGACCACTAGGAAAAAAGATGTGCCCGCGTTGGCAGGGATAACTCCTTACAAGACCATCTCAAGTAAAAAAACGTGTTTTAGTTAAAACCTTAAACTAGAACTTGGACGAAAGAAAAAAACTGCATTGGATTTTTGGCAGACATTTTTACCAACAAAATATAAAATTCCAGTGCAAATTAGTTATAATCAAAAAAAAAATTCTCCGTCCATGCCTTTAAGAATTGTATCTCAAAGACCTGTAAAATTTCATGAAAATCAGTTGAGTATATCTCGAGAAATCTTGCCAGCTACTTCAAAAATAGAGTTTCGGGAAAAACGTCTTTAAAGGCAAACTTAGCCTAACTAGCCTCGAGTGCAGAAGTTCCCAACGCTGTATCTCCGAAACTATTACTCCGATTAACTTGAAAGTTTAAGACAATATTCTAGAGGTGTTGTAGAAAAATAAAAATAATTAAACCCGTTAGCCCATGTAGTTCCTTAAAATGAGGCGATCTTTTTCCAAAGTTCTTCATTTCAAATATCTTTGTCTAAAATGAAAAATGTATTCCGACCGAACTTGTTAATCTGGTAGTTCGTTAGTTGATACTTCGTTAAAACACTTAACTGTGAACATACTTTTTGCTGTACATCAGTAGTGGGTGTAAATTTTGTTTCAAAACAGGTGATTCAATTATATTAAATACTTACTTTTGAAAAATTTGTCAGAAACTAATTTGTAGTAGACAGCAAATGTATTTCTTGCAATGAATTAAGTTAACTTTTGAGGCAACAACGCAAACAAAACAGCTGAGTAATGTTACCAAGTAACGAAAAACCTATCATGCTTGCCAGTCTGGTACTTCGTTACTCGGTAAAACGATAATCTGTTAATTTTACAAAAAAAAATCCACGTAAAAAACTACCGAGTAACGACTTACGAATTAACAAAACTAGTCTGAATACCCCTATTATATTCTCCATTATATACATATTATACAGTGCTCTAAATCAATAATCTTAGTTTGTGGCAATTTATAGCCAAATTGCATTATCCTCTTCGACAATTCCTTAAAATTAGAATCTTAAAAAGGTCGTAGTTCCTAATTTCAAAGAAAAAGAAAAGAGACCATGTTTTCTTTTCTGTTTCACGAAGTAGTTTATATGTTCACAAGAATTTAAAATAACTTAAAATTAGAATCTTAAAAAGGTCGTAGTTCCTAATTTCAAAGAAAAAGAAAAGAGACCATGTTTTCTTTTCTGTTTCACGAAGTAGTTTATATGTTCACAAGAATTTAAAATAACTTAAAGTCTCGGCAAAGTGGGATGCTCTAAATGGACCTGTTCCCTTCAGAACATAATATATAGCAGTTGGTTGGGTGGACAGTTTGCTCGACCAATTCCACCTTGCAATACGTTCAGTTTCACCTTGTAGTCCTATAATGAATTGGAAGATTAATAAACGTTGTCCAAAGGCTTAAAAACTGCTCGACTATAACTGCAATCTCTGATCACTTACCTGCCTTCACTTTTCTGCATAATTCTGTTGTTAATTAGCCTCAGCCAAAATGGAACTGGTAAATCTGGTAGTTCAGTAAAAAAAAGAAATGCTCTGCCAACACGCCTTTGTATAATTCCATTATTTTCTGAAAAAGAGATTGTCGCACGGCAGACAATTAATTAGCCGCCGAAGAAAATGTATAATATTTTCTACACTTAATGGCTTTAGAGCATCGTACTCGCCTTATAGAAGTCTATATTTTAGTTTTAAAAAAATTTGAATATCTACTCAAGAAGTCTCACAACGGAAGGTAGGATCACGAAACTTTTCCACCATAATGCCCCTAAAAGGTTTCCTGCAGTGTTTTAGTACCTAATCGCTGATTTCCGTGATTCTTTCATTACACAGCCTACGCGTTTAATTAGATACCTTGAACTTAATATACCCTGAAAATACCTCGAAGTAACACTCAGAAGGAAGCTACTTGTCTCCAAGAAGTATATGGTAAAGTATGTACTATGTATTATGATCGGCGTGAAGAACTGATTCGATTTATCCACATCTGTCTCTCTTTGTTCACTCATATGCTTCAGTTTTAGTCTCGCCCAGCCAACTCCTGGTATTGTTCAGAATGCTTGACCTTTGTGACCAAATTTGATATAGGAGAGTGCACAATATCTATTTATCTATTTCAATACTTTTGAGATATCGATATGAAATTTTGCAGACTCACTCCAAACAGCTGCATATTTATCAGAATCGATCATATCAGATCACTATGGGACATAGCTGCCATACAAACTGACCGATTAAATTCAAGTCACTGTATGGAAAACTGTTTTTTTTTTTTTTTTGGACAAAGTACCTTCACAAAGTTTACTATCCATGGCAGCGTTACAACTTTGAAACAAATCAGATCAGGCTACTATATCATCTAGTTTTGGCTACCAGTTTCCGACGCTAAAATAGATCTTCACTGATCGTGACATCAACAACTCACTCTAAAACTCACCACATACTATAACACTACATTTCTGTAGCAAAACTATTCTCTAAGTGCAATAAGCCAAGAATAACGAGAGCAATTCACAACAACAACTCACTCTAAAACTCACCACATACTATATCACTACATTTCTGTAGCAAAACTATTCTCTAAGTGCAATAAGCCAAGAATAACGAGAGCAATTCACAAATCAACTTAATTCTGTTGCAATTGAATTGCATGTCTAACAACGTTGCATGCGCTGAGCATTTTTCCACTTAGTGAGCCGGTAATTGAACACGGTAATGAGCGCGCGCACGCAGTGCAAAAACAAAAACAAAAACAAACAGCAACAACAAGACGATAGATATACGACCAAATGAGTTGATCGTCGCTTTGGCAGGCAACGGTAGCGCCAACAACAACAACAGCGGCAGCGCATGTATGTGATCTGATTGCCAAATGTCATGGATTGCGGATCAGTGTGATTGCCACAGTGCTGACATATAATACGCATATACGAACAAAGCGACGGCAGGAGGCCGATCGTGCACATCATTATCGGCATTTTCGCTTTAACGACTGCACACTGAAATTGAAACGATTGCAACAAAAAGGAAATGACTTAACGACAGGCACGCAGGTGATTTCAGTTATACCGATGCATGCGGGCACATTCATGCCACACAAATAAGTGCAGCTATGTAATGAGCGATCGCCGCCACCAACACCGATCGGCGCAGATATTTTCATTGATTAAATCACGTCAATTACGGTTTTTTGTTTGGCGCTTCAAATCATTTGTGCTTTAGCTTTGCATGTGGCATGCAGCAGCAGCATATCAAGATTGTGCGGCTTACTTGACCAGCTAATATACGCGTGCCACAGCTGCAACAAATCATACGACAGACCTTACATGGCATAACGCAGAAAGCAAAAGCGGAGCAGTGAATGGGCGAAAGTGCAATAAATCTGTGTGGAAACACCAACAACAATGCCACAAAGCGACAAAGCTTAGCGAACGCTTTTTGATCGAGCGATTGAGCGATATCTACGAATGTATAAGTATGTGTGCTCTCATTTTCATTTTCTGCATTTTTTGCTAATGTCGCCATTGTTGTTGTCACTATCGCTCACATCACCCACTGCTGACATATATCATTTTCACCGATCTCGTTGAAGGATCACTGATCAACACACTTCAAACTACTCCGCATATTAATACAAAAGTAAAAGTAAATACAAACAAGACTATAACGACTACTTATAAAATATAAAATATCACAAGCGGCTAGTTTAAGTATCGACTTAGTTAGCATATTAAGTAAAATTGAAAAATCAAAATTTGAAAGTAGCATAATGTCACGTTTTAGTAATATACTATACTTACCACCATGAGACTACTAGTAGCAAACAGCATGACTCCTTAGCGACAGTTAGTAAGACAGAAAGAAATAGCGAAAAGCAAGGAAGTAGAGCACAGTATGCATTTGCAAAGCAGCTAGCCAGCTAGCATTGATCTAACAAGCCAAGAAGTCAGCCAAAACCGTCAGACCGACTACCGACCAACAGCTCGTATGAACTTATGTCAACAACATTTTCGACTGAGCGCTCACGCTAATGGTGTGATGACACAATGCTCTGTGACTCCCACAAAAGCACAAAATAAATACAAAACAAAAACAAAAAAAAATATAAAAATAAAAATAAAAATAAAAAAACAAGCAACTAAGAAAAAATGAGAAATTTGTTTGCCGCTAAAATAAGAAATCAAAGTGATCGAGTTTACGCGAACCTTGGGTCAAAGTTTGTAGGATCACTTTTGGACGGTGAGAGAAAAAGTAGCGCACAGCACTTACATTTACCTACTTACACATATACGAAAGCATAGAAACATTAGGATGGTTGTTAAAAGTAAGGTGGGAGAAAATTTTTGCAAATTTTCAGAATTCATGTATTACTTTCAATACTTCTTTAGACGAATGTCATAGACAATTTTTGTCTGCATGCTATATCATCCCGCACAAAGTAAACCCCTTTGACCCCAATACACTTATACCAAAGTTTTTTCCAATCCTCGAAGAAGTCAATTTCCGGCATAGCTTTCAATGCGCGTAGCGATTCACGTTTAATGTCTTCAATTGCCTCAAAATAGTCTCCTTGGAGCGGCTGTTTGAGCTTGCTGAATAACCAGAAATCACATCGAGCTAAATCAGGCGAATACATTGATTTCAGTACGATATTGGTGGAAAATTTGGCGAAAAACTCACAAAAAATCAATGCAGTATGCAACGGTGCATTAGCGTGGTGCAAAAACCCAGAGCTGCCGGCCCAAAATTCCAGTTTCTTTTTACGAATAGTTTCGCGCAAATGACGTATAATACTCAAGCAGTATTATTTGTTAACAGTTTGGCCGGTCGGAAAAAATTCGGAGTGAACCACACCTCCATAGTACAAGAAAACTGTCAACATACCCTTGATTTTTGACCTGCTTTGGCGTAGTTTTTAGGCTTCAGCTCACCTTTACCACGTTATGCGGCCGATTTATTGTCTGTTTCCAGGTCGTAAGCATAGATCCAAGATTCATCGTCAGTAATATTTAATACGTTTCACGGCATCCTGGTAGTCGGAACAGACGTTAACGCGACGTTAGTTTTCGAAAAGACTGAGTGATTTTGGAACAACTCGTGCTTTCACTTTTCTCAGGCCTAAATGATCTTTCAAAATGGTTTTCACTAATCCTTCCGATATTCCAACGACGCCAGTAAGATCTCTGAGTGTTAATCGTGGATTCTCAAGCATCAATTACATTATTTTATTGACGTGTTGATCCCGAGTTGATGTTGATGGTCGACTTGATAGAGATTCCATTTTAAAAATGTATAATCATATCAATCAAGGTAATTTCAAACCGAAATTGTAATATCTACAACTATAATAAACCTGATTTTCGGTATTTCGGTATTAACTTCAGGTGTTTACTCTAATTTTTTTTCTTAAATTCTACACTTCAGTCCCAAAAGGGGTCCAACTGCTTTCTTTCTCTATTTTAGAAGTGATCACTATGACCAAGACCGATGATCTTTATGCCAATCAGACACACAATTGACCTAATTTTGTCGCAATCTCGATACCTTTATTAAGACTTGCATACGAGTACACTGTTAGCTAACATTTTTGGGTAGTTTATAATTTATTCAATATTTTGAGACAAGCTTCACGCTCATTGATTTTTACATAATACCCGCCAATTTTTTAATATTTATATATTCAACAACAAGTATTATTCATCAGAAGACACACACCTGTTGCAAAATCGATTTTGAGTTTCGAGTGAGAAAAATTTTGATTTTTCGAGTCCTCATAGAAAATTTTGAACTTTAACTCCTTTATAACACATTTTAAATGTTACCAAATCGTACACAATTTAATAATTGAACCATGTGGCCGAGTTGCTATCAATTGAGGAAGTACAACTTACAAAAAACAAAATTTTTCTTTTTGAGTACCACCCTCATATTTGTATATATACACACAAAACTGTACAATGAAATCGAAATTTTTCAGCTAACTAAAATTTGGCGCAAAATGCACTACTTTTTATACACATATACACACATACAGTCACATACACGTGGTAGTGTATTGATCGTGGCAAATGCTACCACTTTTTGATGCTTACTAATTATAAAGCAAGTCCACAGCCACTGCTCACAACTAATATGGACGATAGAGGGAAATGGATTTTCCCTTTTATGGTGTTTTATGGCGTTTTCTCACAGCTAACAAACTTATTTGGGCCTTAAAGTGTTCCAAAGTCACGGAAGTTTTGGTGGGAGAAAATTCAAATGTTCATGCAAAACAGATCACATCAAGCGAACACACACACACAAACGCTAGCAAACAAAGGGATTACACGGTCGCGCAAATAGCAGAGTTGGGAAGGTGTGCCTTTGCAGGATGGATGTGCAGTGGCTAGCCTGTAGGAAATTAGAACAAATATTAACTTATGTTGCACCGAAGGTGTAATACCCTTCACAAATGTTTAAAAAAGGTATCATAAAATAACTTAATATTAATATTGATCGAACGGTTTGTATGGCAGCTATATGTTATAGAAGTCCGATTTGAAAAATTCTTTCATAGATTATATATTTGCTTTGAAAAATAATCTGTGTCGAATTTTATGAGGATATCTTTTCAAATAAAAAAGTTTTCCTTACAAGAACTTGAATTTGGTAGTATGGTTTGTATGGCAGCTATATGCTATAGTGGTCCGATCTGAAGAAATTTTTCACAGATTATACCTTTTTTTAAGAAAATAATCTGTGCCAATTTTTATGAACATGTCTTGTCAAATGCAAAAGTTTTCCGTAGAAGGATTGTATTTTCATAGTTCGGTTTGTATGGCAGATATAAAGGGTGATTTTTTTGAGGTTAGGATTTTCATGCAGTAGTATTTGACAGATCACGTGGGATGTCAGACATGGTGTCAAAGAGAAAGATGCTCAGTATGCTTTGACATTTCATCATGAATAGACTTACTAACGAGCAACGCTTGCAAATCATTGAATTTTATTACCAAAATCAGTGTTCGGTTCGAAATGTGTTTCGCGTCCGTGTCCGATGAGCGATGAGGCTCATTTCTGGTTGAATGGCTACGTAAATAAGCAAAATTGCCGCATTTGGGGTGAAGAGCAACCAGAAGCCGTTCAAGAACTGCCCATGCATCCCGAAAAATGCACTGTTTGGTGTGGTTTGTACGCTGGTGGAATCATTGGACCGTATTTTTCAAAGATGCTGTTGGACGCAACGTTACGGTGAATGGCGATCGCTATCGTTCGATGCTAACAAACTTTTTGTTGCCAAAAATGGAAGAACTGAACTTGGTTGACATGTGGTTTCAACAAGATGGCGCTACATGCCACACAGCTCGCGATTCTATGGCCATTTTGAGGGAAAACTTCGGACAACAATTCATCTCAAGAAATGGACCCGTAAGTTGGCCACCAAGATCATGCGATTTAACGCCTTTAGACTATTTTTTGTGGGGCTACGTCAAGTCTAAAGTCTACAGAAATAAGCCAGCAACTATTCCAGCTTTGGAAGACAACATTTCCGAAGAAATTCGGGCTATTCCGGCCGAAATGCTCGAAAAAGTTGCCCAAAATTGGACTTTCCGAATGGACCACCTAAGACGCAGCCGCGGTCAACATTTAAATGAAATTATCTTCAAAAAGTAAATGTCATGAACCAATCTAACGTTTCAAATAAAGAACCGATGAGATTTTGCAAATTTTATGCGTTTTTTTTTTTAAAAAAGTTATCAAGCTCTTAAAAAATCACCCTTTATGTTATAGTGGTCTGATCTGAGGAATTCTTTCACAGATTATATATTTGCTTTGAAAAATAATCTTTGACAAATTTCATGCAGATATCTTGCCAAATAAAATAGTTTTCCATACAAGGATTTGATGCTATGGTTATCCGATCTGCAGATTATGTGATTGTTATGCTGCCGTTAACAATAATATATGCCGAATTTCGTGAGAATATCCCTTTAAATTAAAAAAAAAATCCCTTACAAAAACCATTTCTTATATTTCCTACTGGGTCGCCTTCCCTCCACACACAACCGCGCACACAAATCAGCTCTCCGCCAAAGGGCATTCGATAAAGTTACTCTATTGGCCGAGTACGACGAGCGCGGTTGCTGGTCAAAACGTGGTGGCACGACTGCCGACTATTCGGCAAAAACGGCAACCGTAAAAACACTGTTCTGATTTTATTGTCAGCGCTGGTCGAACAAATAGGTGGCCTCATGTTTTGCTGCAGACTTTTTGCTGGCGCGATTTCTTGAAGCAAACTAGCCCCAACTTTTTGTAACGTCAATCAGCAATAAAAAATTGTAACAACAACACACACACAACTAACGAAATTGTGGCACAGAAAAATGAGGAGCGAAGGGGGAAAAGCGTCTGGGGTCCGATTGAGAAAGTGTTGCAGCGACAAATTTGCTAGCGACTCAAATGCGCTAATTCATGTCAGTAATTGGGAGAAATGTTTAATGGTAGCTGAAAAATAGAAAATCGGTAACGACAAACTGCTGACCCCAAATTTGTTAATTTCAATGAAAACAAGCAGTAAAACGGAACAGTGTTGTAAAGTGATTTGGAGATTTTTTTCATAAACTTTTCTTTCTTATTTTTTGTTGTTATATATCATTCTACTGCTTTTTTAATTTTTCTTTTTTTTTGTTGAGTGATAAACGTGACCCTAATGTCTTGACAAATGTAATGACATTTAATTTGCCTCACCGTTAGATAAATCTCTCAAGTGGCGTTGTTTATCGACGCACCCACCCATTACGTAGCACAATGCAACGCTGACACGCTACTTTGGTGGAGAAAAACGCGCGCGCAGACAGCAAAAAACAGCACAAGAAAAGCAAAAAGGCAGCACAACAAAAGCAAAAAACATAAAAAAAAACAACAATATTCTGCTTGTTAATGGGGTTAATGCCCGCGGCGTCCAGCCATTACTTTGGTGGCAAACGATTACCTTTAAGTGTGGCTTGTCTACCACCAGCACATGTAATCCAACAGTTCTTATTTATTGCGCTGCAAGTACACAACTATTATTATATATAAACTAAAAAAAAGTACAAAAAAATGAGAACAACAATGCGGCAAACTCGCAGCGTGATGACAATCATTTGCTGATCGCTTGCCCTCCCATCAACGCACGCAACTGTTTCCTTTTCACGTCACCCAAAACTTGCACCATCATTTTGCACTCATTCATTAAAGTAAACTAATCACATTGTTGTCCGCTCCCGCACGCCAATCCCCCACACAGCTTTGTCATTCATTTATTTCCCGCTTGAAGTGCTGATTTATGTTGGAAATTTACTCACAGTCATACTTGAAATATAATCATTTTTGTGCGTTTATTCTTCAAGTATTCTTGGGGGAATTGCCTGCAGCATTTGGGCAGCGCGCATTGTTTGCGCTCAAGTGTCTGCGCTCAAGTGTCTGCGCATGCGTAATGCGCGCTGGCTATTAAGGTTTACAACTGTGACCAGTAAAAAACACAGAGTATGAGGCGTTATTTTTCGATTGTCATTGTAGGTTCCGGTTCTTGAATTATGAAATCAGAAAATTATATACATACGAAATTATACTCGTACATATTTTGTTGTAAATGCATGGTAGACTTCAGTACCTACTTTTGAGCTTTTATAAATATTGTTTTAAAATTCATGTAAGAAAAGCTAAATGATCGAAGTGACCTAAGAGCTTCTCGAACAATAGTTATCAAGGCAAGACTGCTGAATATTTCTTCATCCAAAAATTTTAGAATGACCGCTTGATGCTCCTAGAAGGCGGTGTCGCTCCGCTGAATGCAGGGTTGATATCTGCGAAAGCATCAGCAGGAACTGCTTGGAGGGGAGCTCATTATGTTCCTTAACTGAAAGCATACGGGCCTCACTATGCAGGTGTTCGATAGGAGACATCAAGAGGTATCCTGCGGTAGTCCGGAGTGCAGTGTTCTGACAAGTCGGAAGATTCCTCGTCTACATTTCACTGCCTTCAGGCGACCATATTGGTGCGGCGTAGTTAAGGACCAGCCGATAGCCTTGTAAGTTGCCTAAAACGTTTCTTTGTCCTTTCTCGATGTGCTGCTGGCTAGCGACTTGAGGATTTTGTTGCAGTTCTGTACTTTGGCGACAATCGCGGTCGTGTAAGGAGTGATGGAGCAAAGACTGTCGAAAGTCACACCTTAAATTTTAGGCTTAATTGTAGTCGGAATCTTGACGCCATCGACTGCAATATTGCGGTCAAGTCAGGGATTTAGTGGGAGATAGTGTTAAGTTCCGTGCAAAGAGGAAGCGACAAATGTCGGAAGGATGGCCGTTTACATTTAAATGCATGCCTTCGATTCAGAAGTTAATATTCAGAAGTTAATATTCGCGAAGTTAATATTCGCGGCATCAGCGTACGAGGTGATAGAAACTCTCTCTGGTGGTTGTGAGAGTTTCGAAATGTAGAAGTTAAATAATAGGGGGAAGAGGGCACCACTCTGCGGAACCCTTTGTTTAATTCTTATCAGTTTTGAGCTTTTACCTCGAAATACTACGGATGATTGACAACCGCTCAAGTAGTTCATGGTCCACCTCTTCAGTCTTGGAGGAAGCGTAGTTTTTTCGATGCCAAAGCTGGTCACTTCTGGCGGTTGCATTACTGATAGTAGAGCTTAAAATTAAGAATTTGATCCTTAAGGAGCAGATCATATTAGATAATCCCTGCCAAACCACAAAACACATAGCGAAACTTTGATTGATACTTGAACCTCCATATTGTCATAAAAATTTAGCCCCTGCTTGTCTAGTTCATATACGAGGGCTGCTATATATATTTCTGGCCTAATAATGAAAATAGGCATATTTATCAACGAAAATGTTTTTTTTTTTTCGTTGGATTTGGCTCGTCTTGGAAGACCCACACGGTCGATTGCTGTTTTGTTTCGGGCTCATACGCATAGATCCATGATTCGTCACCTGTGACGATCTTATAAACGTCTTTTGAAGCACCGCGATCGCATTTTTTCAGCATTTCTTTACATCAATCCACGCGAGCCTTTTTTTGAACGATTGTCAAATTGTGCGGGATACAACGAGAACAAACCTTTTTTACGGCCAGGTGTTCATGCAATATCGAATGTATGCTGGTGGGAGAAATGCATAGGCATGCCTCTATCTGAAGGTATGTTACATGACGGTCTTGCATTATCAGTTCACGTACGGCATCGATGTTTTCTGGCACAACGGCTGTTTTTGGACGACCTTCACGGAATTCGTCTTTGAGCGAGCGTCGGCCACGATTAAATTCGTTGTAACAGTTTTTCACAGTGCTATAGGCATACAAAGATTTTAGTTCATCGATGCACTCTTGTCGTGATAATCCACGTCGAAAGTAGTGAAAAATGATCGCACGAAAATGTTCACGAGTTAATTCCATTTTTGGCCGAGATGAATTTTTTAATTCCCTGTAAATAAAACAATTCAAGATTAAATGACAAAACGTTCTGAGTGATGTTATGCTAAAAAATGTCAAACTTTCCAATGGAAATGTCAGATTGCACCTGGCAACACTTAGTGTTGCCTAGTCCAGAAATATATATAGCAACCTACGTAGTACGGATTACACTGACGTATTGTCAAGTCACCAATATGGTCCTGCAGTTGGAAAGTTATTTAGTTGTAACACTCGATTTTAATGATCAATTTGCATGGCAGCTATGCGATATCGGCAGTTCTGACAAATGACCGACTTCTTAGAAGGACAAGAGCAGATTTACGGACAGACATGGCTAAATAGACTCAGCTCGCGACGCTGATTATTTATGTATATGCTTATACATATTTGATAGGGTCTCTACATTCCCTTCTGGGTGTTGGAAACTTCATGGCAAACTTAATATACCCTGTCGGAAGTATCGACATAGTAGCATCAGGATTTCTAAAATATTTAACTCCGAATCCGACGATCAAAATTCCAGCTTTAGAACCAGAAACCGAGCCGCTCATATAGCAAAATAAATTTATCCTAATTTCAAGCTTAATTCAACGACAGTCGCAACTTACATAGTGGCTGCCAACAATTTCTTAACATCCGCAGTGAACCGCTGAGATTTTCCAACAACAACAACGAAGAAAAAAGCCGAAAATTTGCATGCCACAGCAACGTTTTAGTGTCGACTTGCTGGCACTAAGAAGCTTGAGATCTTGCCACCAATTGCCAATATTAATGTTGCAACTGCAGAACGCGCAGCAACAACAATAATAATAATGAAAAATCGTAATAATAAATGGCCGTAACGGATTTTGCAAATGCCGCGAAATATGGCGCGCATTTGCACGATTTTCGTTTCGACGCTTATGACTGACATTTATCAGATGCAATGGCCACTCGCGACACCAGCAGCAACAACAACAACAAACACAATAAATGTTGTTGCAAATAACAGCAAAGCAAGCGGCCATTGGTTAGAGAGCGTGAGAAGTGTATGGAGAGGAAGTGAGTGTAAGTGAGTGCGAGCGAGAAGGAAAATCCAGCGATCAGTTGACGCTGCGACCGGGAAAAATCACAGAAAATAGATAACCGAATATGGCATTACAATAATCATCGTAAAACACCAAAAGCAACATCAAACGGTTGCTGTTTGCTCGAGTAAATGACTTCATTGCAACATGTTGCTGGACGCACAGAGCGCACAAAGGCGAACAACAACAAAATGGCACAATCAAGGCATTGTGCAGACAAATGGGTGTAGTTATGGATAGATGTGTGTATATATGTTTTTATGTGTATATATGTATATATGTGAATATGTATATGCATGTGTGTTTGTATGTTTGTATATTGTTGCATATGTGGCACAGGTGAGCGTTATGGCGCACTTTGTCGCGGTTGTCATGTATGAGGAAGTTACCCCGGCGGCCATAGAAACAGTTGTTGTTATTGTGTTTGTTTTTTTTATCCATCGTGCCACATTCGCTTTCAATTCGCATGTTTTGCATTTTTTGCATTGCAATGCGGCAAAGCTGGCGGCATAAACGATCGTGATTGCAACCGGCTGACTGTCCACCCGCTTAAGCCATTTGGCAAGCATTTGACTTGCTGTGGCAGTTGACTTGAACTTTAACATTGAGTAATTGCCACTTGCCTCACATGTACACACACACACACTTCCAATGTTGCATTATTTGCATTTTATTGTTGTTTTTGCATGCATAAGCATAAATATGCGTCTTACGGCCTGTCGCTCGAAATTAAATGCGCCATAAACATATGCGGCATGCAATTGCTGCCACACAATTTGCATAGCGTTGCAACAAAAAGCGAAATGGAAATGGCAATGGGGAAAAAATAAGCGTGCAATCAGCCCAAAAGCAAAACATTCAAAAGATTGCGGCAAAACGCTTGACTCTGTGGCGCCTCACATTAGCAGCAAGTGGCAAGCGGCATGTAAGCGTTTGTGTGTGCGTTGCAATTTGTTGAAATATCAGCTGACGGAAGCAATTAATGTATGTCGCCGAAATATGCGCGGCAACACTATGAATATGCGGCAGGCGCATTCACATGCAGCATGCCACAAGCGCATAAACAAGCAGATAAACGCACACACATATATCTACATTTATATGCGTTTAGGCATGTATCTTCCATCTGATCGCTTCATGGCGGTCCATCAATTACCAAACCCATGCCTTGCTGCCGCCACACCACCCCCAACAACAACAACAATAGCATAAGCTCTTGCCTCCAAACTAGCTGACCATTGCGCCGACGCGCCAGCAGTGTCACACGCTTCCAGTTTGCCGCGCACCGCAACGTTGTTAGCCGCGTTATGCAAATGCGCGAAAATGTGCGCTCCAAGCGCGGCCGATTGCTGTTGCCGCTTCTGCATTTTCGTCGTCATTAAAACTGTGAAATCGTGACGATCTTTCAATGAGTTTTGCCGATTTGCATTCGCGATAACTGGCTGCCTTCCCCTTATACACTCGCTCGACGCTGCATGGCGCTTGTAGCAATGCTGCCGTCACCGTCGCCACTGCCGCGTCTGAGTTGATCCCATCAACCGTTGACTAAATTGAATCTTATTAAAATGTAACTAAAGCCGCAACATCCGCCACGGCATGTCATCTGCATAAATGAAATCAAAATTGAAAATTTGTTATCCAATATGTAATGGGCTCGAATGCGCGCATGCGCATGCGCAGTCTTAATGAGAATCCACACAAACGAATTAGCAATTTGCCGTAGTAATAATCCGACGACGTAAGATGGTAATAAGATTATGAGTATGTTGCATCATTTAAGGTTTTAAGGCAACATATAAAGCACTTCGTAGACTTTATTTCGAAACAGTGTTTATATAATGTTCAAGGGATTAAGCTCATTACGCAGTGCGATTTGTTTATTTTCTTCTATTATTGCTATTCCTAATGGCTCTGGAGAAAATTAATTAACATTTACCAACATCGCTTGGCTCATAATAAATATAACCTCACTTGTTTGTTGAGCCATAACCCATATTGAGTTTTATATTAGCCTCAACACTCTTATAACTTACTGAGCAGTTTTGAATGAGATTCGAGATTTAACTATACAATGTTTAATGTTATTACTCTTTCAACATTTCGAAAAGATACGAGTTCAAAATGATTTATTTTTGCACTCAATACTGTACTTGCAAAATAAAGTTGTCTGCTCATACTATATTATATGGGCTTCAAGCTCTGAAGTAAGATATGTATGAGTACTCACAGTTCAGACTAATCCCCACTGTTTGAAGAAAGCTGTTCTTCTACATTATTGGCTTAGACATCACTTACGCGGTTATAGCCGAGTTTACAACAGCACGTCAGTCATTTTTCCTTTTCACTATTTAGCACCAATTGGAGATTGTAAGTGTAGTCATATCCTTTTACACCTGGTCTTCCCAACGGAGTGGAGATCTTCCTCTTCCTCTGCTTCACCCGGCATGTACTGCGTCGATCAGAGCTAGAGTATTTTCATCCATTCGGACGACATGACCCAGCCAGCGCAGTCGCTGTCTTTTAATTCGCTAAGCTGTTGCCAATGCGAAAATCATAAATCTTCCACACTACCTTTCTTCGAAAACTCTTAACGTCGACTCATCAGATGTTGTTATCGTCCATGCTTCTACACCAGAACGGGAATAATGAGTAACTTATAGAAATTGGTCTTTTATCATCATGAGAGGATTTTTCTTCTCAATTGTCTACTCAGTCCGAAGTAACAGCTATTGGCAAGAGTTATTCTGCGTTGGATTCCGAGCCTTATATTGTTGTTGGTGTTAATACTGGTTCCAAGATAGATGAAACTATCTGCGACTTCGAAGTTATGACTGTCGTGGGAGCCAAATCACCAGTGCAATGACTTTTTGTTTGATGACTAAAGATATTTCGTCTTGCCCTCGTTCATTCTCAGACCCATTTACTTCGCTTCCTCATTCAGTCTGGAGCAAGCAGAACGGTTGTTGAGGTCAATGATATCAATATTCTCAGCGTACGCCAGCAGCTGTACACTCTTATTGAAGATGGTACCTTCTCAAGGTAGTGTGTTCAATCAGGATAGCACCAAACTCTCACCAAGCCCAATTGAAATTTTCTTATACGAGTACTACGGCCTATGTTATAAAAGCTCGTCAAATATCCGCTTTTTTGCTCTTTATTCAATGCTTTATAAAAAGTGTTACAATGATTGGATTTGGTTCAAATACGCGCCGTTTCGTTCGATAATCTGTTTTCATCTAGACGGCAACTTCATCATACCCCCTTCGTAGAAGTCCCCCTCCTTATTTGCGAAGAACTCGGACAGTCACTTTTCACAAGCCTCTTTTGAGTTCAACTTTATACCAACAAGGGCATTCGCCATGGACAGGAACAGGTGGTAATCACTTGGCGCTAGGTCCGGGCTATATGCGATAAAACCTTCTGTCCGAGCTCCAGTAGCTTACGAATCATCAACGATGTGTGTTGTCTGGCGTTGTCCTGATGGAACAGTACACCCTTCCTGTTGCCCAATTCTGGACGCTTCTGGTCGATCTCCTGCTTCAAGCGGTCCAGTTGTTCGCAGTAGATGGTAGAATTAAGCGATTGGCCATATGGGAGCAGCTCATAGTGGATAATTCCCTTCCAATCACACCAAACACACAGAAAAACCTTCCTGGCCGTCAGTTCCGGCTTGGCCACTTTTTGGAACGATTCACCGGCCTTCGACTGCGACTATTTTCGCTTTTTATTGTCATATGTGATCCATTTTTCGTCGCCAGTTACCAGCTTCTTCAAAAATGGGTCGAGTTCGTTCCGTTTCAGCAGCATATCGCAAGCGTTGACTCGGTCCAGAAGGATTTTTTGCATCAAATCATGCGGCACCCAAACATCAAGCTTTTTTGTGTATCCAGCCTTCTGCAGATGGTTTAAAATAGTTCGGTGACTAACTCCCATCTTCTGGGCGATGTCATGAGATGCCACATGCCGGCCTAACTCAATGTTTTCCATGATTTGATCAGTATTCGTCGTCACAGGTCTTCCGCCGGCTGGCTTATCCATGGTGTCGATTTCACCCACCCTGAATCGTCGAAGCCATTCGTCCGCGGAACGAAGTAATAGAATACCATCACCCAAAACACCATTAATCTCACGGAACGTTTCTCTAGCAGATTTGCCTTTAACGAAGGAAAACTGAAAATAGCGCGAATTTCGGCGTTAGTGAACTCCACGTTATAGCGTCGTTTTGTAGGTTATGTCAAGACCTTTCAAAGATGTATAGTATTGCCAGATACGAGCTCTGTAGCGCTTTATACATAACCGCGAAATTCAAAAGACAATATTTGACAACCTAATATTATTATTTGGTTATGCTGCTGCCACTGAGCTGTTATGTGACTAACCCTAAATCGGACTAGTTCTGAGCTAGTACTTCATATAACCAGATTGGGTGTTTAAGCAACAAAATAACTCAGTAATATTATGTAAAAATCTCAAAAGTCGTTTTTGCATAACCAAATAGTAAAATCTCATTAAGCAAATGCGGCAAATTGAAAGCGAAGCATTTAAAAAGTGAAATGTCTGCGATTGCTCACCCGCACAAGCCGTTAAACATAGGAGGAAGCCAAATTTAATCAAGTTGCAATTAATTGCTTTCTGAGCAACAATAACAGTTCATTAATATCATACTTAAACACTTATTAGGAGCTATAATCAGCGATAAGCGGCGTGTAGCTGGCGTTGGTGGCATGCAACATCGGTGCACATAATCAGCGCGAATGCATCAAAGCGCGCATTTATCGCGCAAAAACACTGTGCATTACTGGAAAATCTGGGATTTAAAAAAAAACAACACTGTTGTTGTTGGTTGTTGCTGCGGCGGCTGTGCGCGCGCGCCATACTTTCCAGCACTTCCTTGAACGATAAAGAAAACGCACAAAATTTATGACCACAATGAGTGTTAGCGCCATTAAATGAAGGCAGCAGCTGATCAGGCGACCGCAACAGCAGACAATGGCAACACCATAGCGTTTATACATGTGTATATGTATGTGTGCAGCGGCAGGATTTTATATTGCTTCGCTTTGGCAATAATAAAAATCGCTATTTGTAATTGATAATAAACACTTTGTTATTAGTTAGTTGGTGGTTTATGTTGGGCTGCTGTTGTTGTTGTTTTTTCACATTTTTTGTCTGCTTTAGCCACTTTTGTATATCGAAACTCATAAAATCACAAAAAAAAACAACAAATAAATACAACAACAAGTTTTATTTTATGATTACAACAACAACAACAAATATTCACCACATTTTTTAAAGCGTCTAGGTACCAGCCAGCGTTGCCCATTCCCTCATTAAGTGCAGCAGCCGGCATTTGTGGCAAGTTGGTGATATCCAAAGGCAAGCGGCGGCGGTAGCCACCCACAACAACAACCAAAAGTCATAAAGTAACACATACAGTTACACATGTAAGCGTTTGGTACACATTTTTATCTTTATGAGTGCGCAAAACAAATAGCCGAATGTTGCGCCTTCACCTCGGACGCGGTTTAAGATTCGCCAGCGCACAGCCTTGCCACAGCGTGCGGCGCGCTTAGCGTGTTAGTTTTGCACTTTTTTGCAATTTGTTAAATTTGCGGCTAATTTGTTGCACTCACAGAAAAAAGTAATAACAACAAAAAAAAGTTGTATGCAACTTAAGCGACGCAACACCCAGCAGCAGACGAATCAACACCAGCGCCATTCAAGCTGAGGCGGAAGAAGACGCGCCGCTGCCACAGCCTGGCGAGGCGTATTGAATTTGAGAAATGGAAAGCACCGCCAGCGATCGAATGGCGGTTGTTGCAACAACGCTGTTGCAGCAGCGGCGGTGTATTTCACGCGCGAATGGGCAATTCAATCAATTGGAGGCAAGAAACTATGCACGGCCATACGAAAAACGCATATGTGTGTATGCACGTATTTTCAATTGTTGTTGTTGTATCTATGAATGTATGTGTGTGTGAAAATATGCTTATTTACATATGTGTCTCGCCACTTGCCTTTTATCTGTGGCAACTGCTGTTGTTAGAGGTGTTATTGTTGTTGTTGCTGGTTTTGTTGTTGTTGGCGTTTGCTCAAGTGTCAGTTACCGCTGCTGGCAATCACTCGTTAACACACACTCACACACACGTTGCAACTGCGCACAAATGCCACCATTCCACCATTACAGTTCGCCGCTTGAGCGTATTTGACAATTTACCTGCGTTGTGGCAGCAATGACGTCCAAACGCAACTGACAATGATCGGTTAACTCCTTCCTTATTAGGAGGCGCTCTCCGCCACAAGGCAATAATGCAACATTTACCCACACGTACGCTTGTGTCTGCGCTTTTTTCGGTGTATGTTCGGCAGGCGCGTGTGGCAGGCATATGTGGCATATACGGTATTTGCTGGCTGTGGGCTGCTTACAGCGCCACCGCTGCTGTCTTTAATTAAAAGCATTCACCATTATAGCAATTTACCACAAATATCGATTTTTCTTCTGCTTTGCTGATTTATTTTTCGCCAATGTTGCGCTTCGTATTTGCTTTTGTTGTTGTCTTGCCTTTACTATCGCCTTGCACTTTCGTTGACTTGGTGGCTTGCTGGCTGCTTGGCCGCCTGGTGCTTAGTGGTGGGCGTTGCTCTTGATAAATCCGCAATAAAATTGAATTTTCCGATTTAGGTGGCAACGACCACCGCCTGAGTGGCTGCATACATATTTAGTATTGATGTTGTTGTTGTTGTTTGGCTTTTATCTCCATAAGCGTATGCTACATATTGAATTTAATAGTTTTTGCCAGTTGGTTTTTATTAATGATTGTGGCACCTATGCACTCATACCTATGTAAATACATACACACACATACATGCATATATGTTTACATAGCCATATTTTTGTATTTGTATCTTAAAATAACAGTGCAGTTCGTTGAAAATACAAATCAGGTGGCAAAATCATGGCGTGCTCTTTATTGTCGATTTCCATTTTATCAGCTGCTTAATTCGTTTTACTAACTGTTGTTATACACCCATTTTCAAGTGGCGCTATCATTTTTATAATTGCAACACTTAGGAAGTGCGGAAATAGTCAGGAAATGTTGCAAAAAGTATTATTCTTCTTTATTGGCGTAGACACCCCTTACGCGGTTATAGCCAAGTTTACAATAGTGAGTCAGTCGTTTCTTCTTTTCGCAAAGTGACACCAATCCGAGATCACAAGCGAAGCCAGTTCCTTCTCCACTTGGTCCTTCCAACGGAGTGGAGGTCTCCCTCTTCCTCTGCTTCCCGCGGCGGGTACTGCGTCGAATACTTTCAAAGCTGGAGTGTTTTCGTCCATCCGACAACATGACCTAGCCGGCGCAGCCGCTGTCTTTTAATTCGCTGAACTATGTCAATGTCGTAATATATCTCGTTCAGCTCATCCTTCCATCGAATGCAATATTCGCCGTGGCCAATGTGCAAAGGACCATAAATCTTTCGCAGAACTCCTCTCTCGAAAACTCGCAACGTCGACTCATCGGTTGTTGTCATCGTCTAAGCCTCTGCACCATATAGCAGGACGCGGGTGATGAGTGACTTTATGGAGAGAGAACTTTACTTCTCAATTGGCTGCTTGGTCCGAAGTAGCACCTGTTGGCAAGAGTTGCTCTGCAATGGCTACCCCTTCGAAGTTGTGACTGTCAACGTGGGATCCACGTCGTGAGTGACAACTGTTTGTTTGATGACAAGAGAGATTTCGTCTTGCCCCGTTCACTACCAGACCCATTTGCTTCGCTGCCTTATCCATTCTGGAGAAGCAGAACAAACGTGCGGGTGTTGAGGCTTGCTCGATTAAGTTCTGGTGTTACTCAACGGGATACCAAATGCGGACATCGCGGCATAAAGGCAGCTCCTTTTCGTACTGTCAAAACAGCTTTGAAATCGACGAAAAGATGGTGAGTGTCGATTCTCTTTTTACGGTTCTTTTCCAAGATTTAGTCAATATTTGATCAGCTGTTGATTTTCCAGGCCTGAAGCCACACTGGTAAGGCGAAATCAGTTAGTTGACGGTGAACTTCAGTCTTGCGACACAGTACGCACGATAGAACCTAGTATGCGATGTTGAGGAGGCTTATTCCACTTTACTTGGCGCAGATTGTGGAGTCTCCCTTTTTGTGGATTGCGCAGACCACACTTAAATTCCAATCGTCGAGCATGCCTTCGTTCGACTATATTCTGCAAAGAAGCTGATGTATCGGGTTCGCCTTCACCTGGCGTTATATTTTCTTCTCATCCGAGGCTGCTTAAACTTTTTCATTGGAGGCGTTTGTTACGAGGCGGGTCCCAAACACTTCACTTTTCACTTTCGCTGGCCTTCAAACGGATGTTCTTAGGCCACCCAAAGGATACTTGATCTAGGACCGGAAGTCGTGAGCTGCTTGAGCCATATAATAATATTAATACCCAACGATTACCCTCCTCCCGCCCAACCGACGCAAGGGGCGCAATCCGCGAACGAGCGGAAGTAACCGAGTCATTAAAGGCAAGAGAGTTTTAAGCGCTGCGATCTTAAGCTGCTCAGCTACAGAAACAAAATTTCAACAGTCAATATTAAGAATTAAATTAAAGTTTATAATTTTTAAATGTTACTTGTTAAGAGTAGATAAAATAATTTTTTTAATGGTAAAGAGTGAGTCTGTTAGATCAAATGTGCTGGAATGAGAATTGAAATCATGACATATACGGGAGAATTGAGTTTGGGGTCCATAGTTACTCCCAGATCAGCAAAACTGCATACTTGTTCCAACCTAAAGTTTTGTATTGCGTATGAAGTAAAATATGTACTAAATAAATGTAAAATAATCGTTTCTGGCCACTTCTCAGTGAATGGCGAACAGAGAACTTTCCTCACTTGCATGAACTTCTACATATGGGTATCTCCACCCAATGAAAATTAAAGGTTTAGAAATTTTTTTGGACTGCATTCAAATAAACGATCTCTTGGGCATCAGCTAAGCTTAAGCCTTTATCTTTCCGTCGATTAAAGTTCGTCTCTCCAAATTCATGTTGCAAGTTTGCTGCAATGTCTAAAAATTAAATTTTCCATGCCGATCAGCAAATAGTTATTTATATGTATTGACATGTGTAAAAGTATACCTTCCATTCAATAAATCGTTTAATTAGCAACTTGCGCTGTCAAATTGTTGTCAGCAAGAGTAATCAGTGACAAAAACAGTGCCGTGTTGAACAAAATTTGTAACGGCTTTTGGCAATTCATTGCTCAGCCTGTCAATGTCCGTATGTACGTGCCTGTATGTGTGTCAATTGCAATCAGCAGCAGCAACATAAAACGGAATAACCAAAAAAACAAAAAAAAAACAGGAAAACAAAAATAAAAAAGAAGTGAAAATGAGTTTACAATATATGAGCAGTGAAAAATCACACACACACACTCACATATGCACTCATGTGAAGTCACAACGATGAGGCCAAAGAAACAGTTGGACAATCGTACGGTCATGCCGTCGCGCATGCGCTCTAAGTAAGACAAATCACTGCTACTCCTAGACCATATACCCGTTTGTACCGCTATTGTGGTCGCACCGCACCGCGCCTCACCTGCCTTGTTGCCACGCGATTTTCGTTAGTTTCAGTTAGTTTCAGAAGTGTTGCCACAATTGCACTCAGAGGCGGTGTCACCGCAATATTTATCAGCAGCGAATATACAATGTTGCAATGGAAAATTGTTTTCTTTTGCGATACAATTTGTTTGGCAGGTACGTTGGCTCTGGCTCTGTGGCACGCTTGTGGCATAAGCATGTATGCATGCATTTATGCATTCGAAGTACATTGTTGATGGCTGCGTGACAATGCCGAGATGTGTTGCATGTGATTTGTAATTTGCCAATTCGAATTTGCCGTACGTTTTCTCAGATCTATTGACTTTATTTTTTATTGCAAGTCAAGTATGTACATTTATTGGATATTTTCTTAATTTTAAACTTTTATTGACGAAGTATACGAGGAATTTGTCAGACTTTTTTTTGGGTAGGATTAACCTTATGTTACACGCAAAATTTCATTTGTCCCAAGGCTTCCTTAGGCTGCTTGGAACTTATAAATAACTAGATGAGAGAGCGAGAAGTCTAAAGAAAGTATTTAGTTTTGTCTATAC
Organism: Bactrocera zonata; assembly: GCA_037783105.1. NCBI lineage: Eukaryota > Metazoa > Arthropoda > Insecta > Diptera > Tephritidae > Bactrocera > Bactrocera zonata. The sequence continues at coordinate 244,571 of JBAWJQ010005196.1, read as the reverse complement.
TAGACTTTACAATAATACCTGGCATCTACTTTTTCAAAAATATTGTAACCTCACTTTATAAGTCATACTTAAGCCACAGACAGGCTGATTCTGAAAGAGATCGTTAACAAACGGTGTCTATAGCGGTCTCTTTTACCACTTTCACTTCAAGAGTTGCAGTTCCTTAAATACGTTCATGGACACAGTTTCTTATGAAACTATTGTCGAAAGTTTTCAGTTCCTAAAACTGAAATGCAGGAATTATTTAAGATTGCCGATTAAACTTTCGTCATTTCTGGAACTTTGCTAAGTTCGATGCTTGAGGTTAGATTATATAGATAGACAAGGATTGCGCTGCGACCTTAGGTGTATTGTGCCCTCTTTTAAATCACAAAGACTCACCAAGCCCCAACATACTGATAAAGTCCAATATGTTGCTGGGTGGTAGTGAAGCAATGTGAGCCCTATTTTGATTAAGTTAAAAGGCCGATTCTTTTATCATCGTCAACAGGGATCTCAATTGGGCAACCCAGCGTTCTAAGCTGTCCGTTGTGATATCTAAAATTCTCACATATTTATGCCTACTATAAAGACCCCCCTAATTCGTCAAAGCGCTTTGAGCCTATACACATTTGTTGAGGCGGCTCAAATCAGCTTCGGTTATCTATCCTGCTCAACTTCAGGCTTGAAAAAGCTGGACAGTATAGGAGAAAGTTTTTTGATGTTTCTACCTCATCCTCCTCCATACATTTTTGACAATTTGCGTTCGATAATATATTTTGTCTTACCGCTTTGATATTATAATATCAATTCGACAATGTCCAGTAAGAACTCTTATAATGGGTGCAATTGCGGCCGCGCCCTTCGAGCTCATCAGCTATATAGCACTTTAGTGTTGAGCTGTTAAGTCGAAGAGACCGAAACCCATGTTGTCGTTTTCCTCGGACTCCGACTCCTCTTTTTTTGTTTCTTCCTTCTTTTCGGCATCAACGCCGGCAGTGGAGTGAATTCTTACTTCCTTGAAAGCGGCAATTTATACTTTTGACTAGTCGTGCTTTTAATGTGGTGTGGGACTTGGCTAAAGCAAAACCAAAACTTACATCTGACGGTTAAAGAGATCATAAGCAGTTTTTTTTTTTGGGAATTACAATCCGTAGTTTGAAATATAGGGTGGGTCATCTAACGTTTTAAATTTGAATTATATATATTTCGACATTGGAAACGTCAAATACCATTCGGAAAGTGACAGATATTCAGTAAAAAGTCTAAAGATTACGAAATGGGTCGCTATTCACTAGAAGAAAACTGGGAAATATTGAAAACTTTTTTCCAAAGTTCGTTTGACCGAGGATGGTCAATTTTACCGAAAAATCATCTTTTCGGACGAGGCTCGATGGTTACGTTAACAAGCAGAATTGTCGCATTTGGGGCACAGAAAACCCGCATGTAATCGTCGAGAAGCCAATGCACCCAGCACGAATCACTGTATGGTGCGGATTTTGGTCTGGTGGAATCATCGGCCCATTTTTCTTCGAAAATGAAGAAGGAACCGCCGTAACCATCAATGGTGAGCGATATCGTCGCAATGCTTGAAGCCGAATTTTTCGAATTCAATGCAAATTTGGAAGAGTGAATGACTTGAGACAACATTTGGTTCCAGCAGTTCGTCTTGGTTCTATATTTCATATTAAGTAACGAAACGTACTACTCTACGATCTCATCTTAGCCTTATGAAATGATCCGAGCTTATAGTATTATATGCCAAAAATGTAAGGATCTCCTACAGTGGCGTCCGAGCTAATTTTCTACTATTTCCGTGTCCCATTTCAGTTAAAGTAAAGAGCAAATAACTTCATCAAAACTTCTGCTAAGCAAAACATATCAAATTTGGTGTGAAATCAAAATGCTACAAATAATGAAAATGTTGCGGAATAAGCCGCCACCGCCGCCACCCTCAAAACCCACTGAAAGCTGTTTGCTTCCAAACGAAATTTGAAATTCCAAATCATTCAATCCTTGCAAGTCCATGCATAAATCTGTGTGTATTTCCGACTGCTGCACAAGTTAATGCAACAAGCAACAACATTTACATACCATACATTGTTGCAGCAACACGCTACAATGCGCTGATTGCTTTTGCCAGCAGCAGCAGCAACAACGGCAACAGCAACGGCAACATGTTGATTTGCATATTTTGATAAAATTTCCGAATTTATGTGCGGATATGCTGCCTTATTTGCCAATTTTCGACGATCTCATGTTAACAACACCATGCACAGACGCACACACACAAACGTACACACATGTGTGTTGCTCGTGCATACTTGCAACGAAAAGTCGCCGGGCATTTCACCACAAACGCTCGCATTTCGTTGCTCCCGTTTGCATGTGCAACGCGTTTGGCTGTTGCCACCGATCGCAACGCCTGTGGCACAAGCATATCGCAGACCGAGCGTCTCTTGCATATTTATGATATGTTGCCACTGCCGGCAATACGGTTGCAACAACAACAACAATGTTGCAATCTATGCACCGCATCGCATTGTTGTAAGTGTTGTGCTTTGATGGAACAGCGACATGTGTCCGCCTAAAGTGTGCGGCAACTGACAGTCAACGCCGAGTGCATGTGGCAACATCAGCAGAGCGCACAACCAACGCAATGCGCAGCAGCGCTGTCGCAATAACCGTTGATAAGACAATATGCAGTGGTGCTAGATGGTGGATGTTGGTGGTGGCGCGCAACAACAAGAACAGTGTGCATTTGGTAATATTTGCGACGAATTGTTGCAAGGAAAAGTAAAATGTCAGTAAAACACTTTCACTTCAACGGGCGCCAAGCGAGGCTGGCAGCTTAACGGCAGCGTGGGCAAGAAATGACAACAACAACAATAAACGACGCAACAACAACAATAGTAAAAACAATAACAACAACAATGACAAAAACGCAAAATATGCAACAATAATCGCGAAAAACAACAGCAATAAAAAACAATAACAATAAAAAAAACAACAACACTAGCAAAAATCAACAAACATGGTCTTAGCAAAGCAAAAACAATTAAACACATAACAGCAGCCTTGTGCAACATAATTTCTGCAGCTCTTCTGCTGCCGGCTGTAAATGTGTTGGCGGCAAATTTTTTCTAATTGCATTTTCCGCTGTTTTACAAGCGCTGCAAATTTCAAAAGTAACTTTTCTCGACAAGCACAGCGCGGGGCATGTAAATGTTTTTGTTGTTGTTACAGTTGTTACAATTTTACGCCGTCACATTAAAATGTTGCGCGCACGCGTTCCTTGTTGCCGCAGCAACAACAATGCCACCAGCTTTGCTTTTTTCCGCTCCTTGCCACGCTGCCACATGCAGCGTTGTAGTGCCGCTATTTTACTTAGTGCCGCTTTCATTGTCACTTCGCATGTTGTTGTTAATTTTATAGTTCGGCATTAAGAGAAAAATTGTTCATAAACACATTACATCATCAACCTTCATTGCATGCGCCCGCCTGCTGCTTGCTGGTGGCATGTTGCACATGCTTTATGCCAATTTCGCAAGCTCGACTTATTTATTATCGTCATGTAGTGCATTAAAATTTTTGTCTTGTCGTTTCTGGCTTTTTGATTTTGATTTTTTTGTTTTGGTCGGTTTGCGTTGAAAATGCAGCCATTCGGTTGCAACAACTTGCAGCTGCAACAGCGCGCAAGTGTCCTGTCTTGTAGTTTTGTCCACATTGAAGTTGACACACAAATTTTTGCCACTCAAATGCTTTTTTGCGAAATATGTCACATTTTTCATAGTTGCTTTTGTACATAGGTACATATGTGCATATTTATATATGGAGTTATACATACATACATACATACATATGTACATCAATGTAAGTATATAAGTGCTTTTTCACAATTTGCTATTATGAAATTTACTTCATATCACGATGGTGCCCTGTTATCCACACATTCTATTATCCGCTTGCCATGCTCTTCTATACTAGTGCTGCCAGATGTACACATTTCGTTTCGAAGTATAAAATTATTTTTAAAAATCATTAAATCAGCCTTAGAGCAATAAAATGAAACCAAAATTTAGTATAAAATTTTTCGCTGATCTGGCAACGCTGAAAGAATTTTTCATCATTAAAATAAATAGTGTTAAATTTTAAGTTAATATTTTAAGCATAACAAAAACTACTAAATATCAATTTTGCCGGCTTTAGCTGTGCTTTTCACCACTGGTGCTGCCAGATGCGAAATTTTTTTTTGGAAATATAGAAATATTTTCCAAAATTATTATGATATATTGAACTTATGACATCAAAATGAAACCAAAATTTAGTATAAAATTTTTCGCTCATCTGGCAACGCTGAAAGAATTTTTCATCATAAAAATTAATAGTGTTAAATTTTAAGTTAATATTCTAAGCATAAGAAAAACTACTAAATATCACTTTTGCCGGCTTTAGCTGTGCTTTTCACCACTGGTGCTGCCAGATGCGAAAATTTTTTTTCGAAATATAGAACTATTTTCCAAAATTAAAGTGATATTATATATTGAACTTATGACACTAAAAAGAAACTGAAATTTAGTATAAAATTTTTCGCTCATCTGGCAACGCTGAAAGAATTTTTCATCATAAAAATGAAAACTGCTAAATTTTAATTAATATTTTCAGCATAAAAAAAACTACTAAATATCACTTTTGCCGGCTTTAGCTGTGCTTTTCACCACTGGTGCTGCCAGATGCGAAATTTTTTTTCCAAATATAGAAATATTTTCCAAAATTATTATGATATATTGAATTTATGACCTCAAAATGAAATCAAAATTTTGTATAAAAATTATCGCTAGTAAATATGTACATCTGGCAGCCCACATAGAAATGTTCATGAAAAATACACAAATTGAGAATGTTAAATTGAGTCAATAATTTAAACACACAAATAGCTAATGAAACATCAATTTTACCTGCTTTTGGTCTGGTTTTCTACACTAGGGTTGCCAGATTTTTTTTTTTTTTGAAATTTGTAAAAATAATTATGATATAAGAAACTTAGGCCAATAAAAATAAACTAATAGTAATAGAAAAGTTATCGCTCATAAATACATCTGGCAGCGCTGAAAAATTTTTCTTGACAAAATGGGCGACTTTAGTCAGTCAGTATTTTAAACATAAGAAAAACTACTAAAAAATCAAACGGGTTTTTCATAATACCTAAAAAATGTGGGTCACCAGGGACCTTAAGTACATAAAGACACACATAAATGTGGACCTTGAAAGTACCTCTTTTTTATCTATATTATCTGCAGTTCTTATGTATGAGAAGTGGCCTTCCATTAGCGATCTTTTACTCACATTTGAAAAACCATTCCACAAAAATGAAAACTTCGAAGACAGATGAAAGCTTTAAAACTGATGAAAGCTACTAAGATTTATTAAAGCATAAAACAAATGTCTCTACGTATAACATAAACAGATATGAAAGCTTTGTATACTTATAAAATCTTCGTAGATTTCTGAAAGCAGCGGGGAATTATTAATCGTAAGAGCTTTTGGTAATTATGGAAATGAAAACTTCATCGATTTAATAAACTTTCTGTTTTTATGCGAGATACGTGAGATCTTTTCAGCTTTTAAGAAAGATGAAAGCTTCCTACTTTTATAATGACTTCGTGAACTTATGAAAACAACGGAAATTTATTATTTCCAAGAGCTTTTGGGAAACTACTGAGATATTCTGTCATCTATTAAGAAATATGAAAGCTTTTTAGATTGATAATAGCTTTGTAGACTTATGAAAGTAACGGAAATTTATTAATTGTAAGAGCTTTTGGAAAACTTACCGAGATGAAAGCTTCGTAGTTTAATGCAAACAGTCAGAAACTGTCTCTACGAGAGATCTTTTGAGATAATAGAAGAAATTAAAGTTTTGTAGTGCAATAAAAGCTACACGGACGCATGAAAGCAGTGGAAGTTTAATATACGTGAGATTTTATGGTAAATTATTGATATAAAATCTTCATAGATTTCTGAAGACAAGGCAAAACTGTGTTCATGGGAAAGCTTTTATGCTTTTAGAAAATATGAAAGTTTTGTTTACTAATGAAATGAATGTTTCGTAAAGTTATTAATTTTGAAAGGTTTTGAGCAATTTACGGAGATGAAAACTTCACAGATTAATAAAGGTCTTGGAAAACCCATTTATTTATTGGTCTAAAGTATTTACAGACATTTTTAAAGTGAAATTAACACGCAATTATCTAAGACTTTAGAAAGACGATAGTTTCCCGATATACATATATGATTGTTAAAGCAACCAAAATCATCAGTTTGTATGAGTTATTGTGTTCCTCTAGAAAAATTAATCTAAAAATGGATCATAACTTTCTATTTCCATCATTTTTATTGCTATAACCAATTTTCTTTATTTTTTTTTTTAGTTGTTGTTAGAACAAGCAATTAAAATTTCTGCTTTCTTCAGACAAACATCATTTTCGTGTGTCTATAAACACCAAAACAGTTATCACAATATCAATCTGCAATTATTTTTCACTGCCGGCAGCCACAAACACAAAAGGTGTAAATTTTCTCATAGAATAATTGTTTGGCCTCAGCATCAGATAGGCGAAATGTTGACCCATATAAAAGCAAATAGCTGTGAGGCAGCGACCAATAAGACTATTTTTATTCAATTTGCCACAAACAAAATAATTTTCCAGCATTCGTGTGTATGTGTTTCCTGCTTTTCACTTTTTCTCCAAATCTCACAGCAACAGCAACAAAATAACGGCCAAGGGCTAGCAATAAACCAGGTAATTGAGAGAACATATCTAGGTGTTTGGCCACATGTTGCTGAGTATGTATATGTGTGTGTGTATTTGTGTATGGATGTGTGTTTATGGAGGCAATTTGTTGTGTGCAACACATTTTCACGCTTTGTTAGGCGCAGTAAGTGTGGGAGATAAGGCGCCAGAGCCTCTTTCTTATTGGGAACAAACAAAAATATAGATATACAAACAAAGAGGGATATATCTATAAAAACAGATATATATACGTATATTTAGTCATTCGTGTAGCGCAATATTTCCTTCCAAAGCTATTAATGGTCAACGGAAAAACAAGCAATTATTTCTGAATGCTAAAAGGGAGGGGTGCCGACGTCAGCAGTCAATTGTGGGAGAATGAAAGCGTCAGAGAGATTTAAAGATTTCACTCCAAACAAACAGCAACAACAACAACAACAGCTGGCGATGTTAAGAAAATTTAAATTTACAATTCATAAATTTCGCACAAGAAGCCAAGCACACTCATATAAACATATAGAAATCAGCAGAAAAGTAAGCGCGAGGCATACCGGCGGGTGCCGCGAGAAGACAGTAAAATGAAATCGTGGGAGTTTCGCAGATTTTCCCCACTTCGCCAGAAACGTGAGCGCGCAAAAGCTACAGCTTAATGTGCTAGTGAGCGAAAAAAACAACTCACACATACATACGCGCGCGATTATTAAGCGGACCCATAACGCAATTGTACGCATGCGCTTGTGCTACAACAGCGTTGAAAGCAGCAGGACGCGCAATGAAACGTTTCCCCATTAGCCAGCGAGTGCGGGAGGTTAAGGTCAAGAGCCTTAAGCGGTTTTTGTTTGCCATTACGCGCAGCTATTTACACCGGCCAACTTACATGATGCCCAACACACACACACGCACATGTACATACACTGGCGCCTTTGGTTCGTGTGGCTTGTGCGAAAAGTAGGCAACGCCATGGGCATTCGAGCCGCGCTCGCTGTCAATCAGCCGCCAACTGACAGTCGAATGGCAAACAACTGCAATAACAACAACAACAGCAAACAAGCAAAGTTCAGCAATAATAAAAAGCAATCGTCGAGTGTGCGCACAAGCAATCATTTGTAATTACTGGCAAAACATCGCAACGCTTGGCAATGGTGCGAACTGAAAATGCCAAAAAGCCTATATTAACGCAGCCACAAACACACTATGAACCAATAGGCGCCTAAAAGTAAATTTAGATCTATTCCTAACGTCTAGCCCAGCAATAGTATTCTTAAAACAGCTATAGATTCAAAGACAATTTATTTAACGGAACGAGAAGAATCTCTATCCACTTAAGAACTGTTCCCATACCATTTCTAAAACGTAAAGTTGTTTTTGTGGTATCATATTAACAACAACAAGACAAGTTCTAGGTTAGGCTATGCTGGCAGGCTGTCATACATACTTAGGCCTACTTTTCCTTAGTAATACCAGATGTAGGTTCAGTTTAATTTGAGCTAAAGTATTCATCAAACTGGTCGACAAGGCTTTTTGAGAACTTTAAGAGCGACTTGATATCTAATTTTGATAACTCAGCTGGTCCCTTGATCTACGAAGCTCCAAAATGTTTAGGACGACTTCGAAATAATGCTTAACAGAGGCACTTTTTCTTTGCACATTCAGCATGTCGTCGTTATTTATGCTTTTTTTTAAAACACTCATCGATCCAAACGGGGTTAGATCGCCGAAAAAACAGCCCTTGGCCGGATAAAATCCGGTTAAAATTCGGTGCATAGAACCAACTGTCGCACAGTGGCACCACTCCATACATTTCTTTGAAAAAAATAGAAGGAGTGGTCGTACAACAATGAAACTTTGCAGAAACACTTCTCTGGACTAAATTAATACACCCACCTCCCATAAAACTGCAATTGCCAAAATTTTTATTTTTGGACCTAGGGACTTGAAATTCGGGACACTTCTTAATTGAGTTCTCCTGATGAAAAATACCTTTACCTTGATAAAAATCCAATATAATATGCAATGTTTTAATTGAATATGTAACAGGCGAAAAATTGTGTTAGTTTTTATTTGTAATATTATGCAAGCACCATATCTTTAACAATGGGATCTAGTTCCAAGGAAATTTTGTTCGAATGACGCCTTGAGCTATTTATGTAAGGATCCGAAGTTATAAGAAGTCTGTTGAAGACAAGAAATTAAAATCGATGTTACTAAAAGGTACGGTAATCGGCGGTTGTTTTTTTTTTTTAATTGAAAATACAGACTCGGAACTTTCATTTTTTTATAGTAAGAGGGCTAAGCAAGGCAAAGCACATGAAGTTTTTTTCCATCAAAAAATGAAAAGTTGATATTTTTTAGTATAAATTTTGAAAAATTATAAAAAATTAGCTAACTTTGCCAATTTCAATAAATTTTGTTTTTTATAAACAAGTAGGTGCTATATTTTCACTAAAAAATAAAAGAAAAGCCATAGCTATAAACTTACACACAAAAAAATTCTTTATTTGGACAATAATTTTAATCTGATTTTATTAAATAACTTTCCGTCGACTACTGTTAGTTTTTTTAACTATAAAATTTTACTTTTTATTAAAAACCTTGCTGAATTTTTCTTATCCAAATATTTCTTTTCAAACAAAATCATTAAAGTTTTGAAATTGGAAAGTGGAAAAATCCTATTTTTTCCGACGAAATGCCACTGTGTGTATTGGGGGTTATCCGGCTTGCTTTTAATGCCAGTAAATTGTGACCTGTCATTAGGCCAACACCGTCCTACAGTCCTTTCGAAACCGTGTGATCTTGGCGATCCTGCATCTTCTTAATGTATTCCATCTCGCTCTAGTCCGCCTGTCGTCTCTTTCAAAAATTTCATTGTTTTTAGTGACTTACGTATTCTCTATATCCGGCAAGTGCTAAGTACCAACATGTTTAATAGCTTTCAACTTCAGGTTGAATTCATCTTAAAATCTTGTGAGGGGCTCAGGAACTCAATTGAGATCCAAACTTTAAAGATGTTTATTCTTCGTCTTTACTGGCGTAAACTCTGATTTCGTGAATATTGTCGCGCACAAGCCATTTCTTCTTTTCGCTGTTTGGCAGATGCAGCTACATCCTTCACCATCTGTACTTTCCAACGAAGTTTCTCATCCTCCTCTGTTTACACCAGCGGGTACTGCATCGAGTACCTTCAAGCTGGAGTATTCTCGCCCCTCCGGAAAAAATGACTTAGGCAGCGTAACCACTGTCTCTTGATACGCTGAACTGTGTCAATGTCGCCCTATATCTCGTAATGCGTAAATGGAAATACATCTTCCACAAAACATTTGTTGAGAAATTCATAACGTTGAAGTTATCATTGTCTAAGCCTATCCACCGCCCCATATAGCAGGCCGGGAATGATGAGGAACTTGTAAAAATGTTTCGGCCATAGAAAATTCACCAGCCTAAGGACCAAGTCTAACACTTTTACGAATATCTTATAAACGCCTGGTAAATACGTAGTCTATTTTTAATGGTATTGTCAGTTCGCTCCTATCAAAATATTGTAATTGCGACCTTAAATCCGAACCACTTCGTTTGTTTACTCATTCTTTTCTTTAAAATTGGTATGAGAAGCTAAAAATTATCTGATTGGAGAATCCCGAAACTTTTAAAGCCTTTTCCAATAAGTGATTGATTTTAAGGGAGTTTTTTTCGAACTGTAAAACCCCTTGAAGCTTTATTCTTCTGCTCAATAGAGACCTATATACAAAATCGTATTCTTTTGTTTGAGATTTTGTTTCAGTAGAAGCGGTATTATATTGTAATGAGACTTGTTAGCCTGTAACGTTTATTTCTCCAATAAATCTATACTCAATAGAACCACTAAACATCTTATTAAATAAATTATATAATGAAGCTAATTTAAATAATAGTAACAATGATGATTGATAGACGGGAAATGCACCGCCTTACCTTAGGCCTATTGTGCCCTCTCCTAAATCACAAGGATTCACCTAGCCCCATCATATTGATAGAGTCTAATATACTGCTGGATGCTAGCGAAACTACGTAGTCTCTATTTGGAAACATGGATCCAAGGGCCTTAAACCTGCGTCTGCTTACTTCTATTCCGTCAATTAGCAGGTGTTTTGGTCTTTCAGGCTGCCTGTTGCAGAACCGGCAATTTTCGCACGGAGCTAGGTCCATGTTGTGTAAATGCTGATGATGGTCAGCGCCTAGGAAGCCAGTTGTAGTAAATTACTTGTTATGAAATTTTTTGGAAGGTCATATCTTACTTCATTTTATCTATTGTCATGAGTTGTTATTTTACTAGGGTGGATTTAAGAATGCATTTTGTTGAATCTTTTACGTAAATTTTCAAATTGATTAAAAAATTTCTCATATCATCTAAATCATAGGTTAAAATTATAGGAAAATGAAAAAATAAAATAAAATTATAGTAAAATGAACTAGGTTCTAGTTTAGTATACATTTAAGAGCTTAGGTTTTGATGGATCCCTGCACATTTTTGAGGGATTTTAGAGTTAATATTTGAATGACTCTCGGAGAAGTATTCACAGGAAGAGTACAATCTTGACTTTTAGTGAAATTCAAGAAATAAAATCGTATTTGGAAAAGTCTTAGATTAACGATATTATTCTTTAGCAGGAGCTTATATGTATGCTTCACTATATTATTCCCAATTGCACGCCACGTGACAAACAAAAAAAAATTATATTTATTATTTTTACAATTTTTACGCGTAAATATTACTTTTCCAATCATTTGTGGTTTTAGTTTTATTTTCTTTTAAGCTTCATGTCAAGCCGTATACTTTGGTGTGTCATGGTAAGCCTCTTTGATGCAACATTATCGCAACTACTCAAAGCTCTCATTATCGCATTAAATTTGCAATAAATAAAAAAAATGCAACAAATAAAAAACGCTTTTCCACCACACTTTACATCGCCACCCCCCTCTCCACTGCTGTGCACGGCAAAACTAAAGTGAAAACTGTAGAAAGGAAATCGCATGCAACATTCGAATGCGTAAAGCCTATAAAAAGCAAAAGTGCCAATGGCAATAATATAACATAATGAAAATAAAAAAGCAAACAACAACAAAGACAAATGCTTAGTTGCAATGCAACGTTTAGTTAAATGACGGGAATTAAAATGAAACGCGGCAACAACACTTTTACTGCAGTTGTGGCTCACGTTGCCGTCAGTTATGGCAGAAAACATGCTACCGCGATGGTGTGGCCCAACAGCTGGTGCGTTTCGCTGATTTACGCAGGAAAATAGTGTTGGATCAACAAGAGATTGCAACAATTGCTCGCAGCAATGAAATCATAGGCGCTCAGGAAATTGCATTTTTCGGAACGGGAAAAGTCTTGCGCTGTGGCAAATATCCTTCACGTACCGTTAGGCACATACGCGTCGCAGTGACGTACAAATTTCAGCTTTGGAAAATAAAGCAATTATTTTAAAGACGAAAATAATTGTTGCAAGCATGAAATACAACAGCAAAATAGGAAATTAAAACAACATTTTATTTATTTAATTTTAAATGTTGGTAAGAAAATTAGTGTTATTGGCTGGTTTTTTGAGGAATTGGGAATGTAGTTGTAGCACATATAAATTAAATTATTTTTTATACAATTTAAGCAAGATCATTTTATTTCCCTATAAACCTAGGAACTAAAAGTTTAAACTGTTTTTGAAAAATACAAAGAAGAATTCGAGGTTCCCCACTTTTTTAAAGAAAAAACACAGAAACTTCAAATTTAATGGATCATGTCTATTATCATTCGAAAAAACATTCTTTGGCATTTATTTTTTGAAAATTATCTCTTTCAAATGACGATCGCGGATTCATCTCAGATGGTCAATCCGTTGAATCCAGTTTTAGATGACTCCTTAGCATTTCGACTGGTAACTGCTGATGTTTTTCTCCAAAGCTTGTATCGAATTGGGATTGTCCGCTTAGGCTTTACGACTTCACATATTCCTACAGAAAAAAAAGTCTAACGGTGTGTTATTACATGATCTTGGTGGTCAATTGACCAAATATGAAATTATCTGCTCACCGAAGTGTCATCTCAATAAATTCATTGATTATTCCAATGTGTGCGAAGTGGCTCCGTTCCGTTGGAACGATCTTCAATTTCAGGCATCAAATAATCGGTCATCATGACGCGATAACCGTCGCCATTGACGGTTACGTTCTCACAGGCATCATTTTTGCAGAAATATGGACTGATGATTCCACCATCCCACGTCAAACCCTTGGTTTTTCTAGATGAATTGGCGGATCTTGAATCTCATTTTGCTCTTCGTCCAAAATGCGACAATTTTTGTTTATTTACATACCCATTGTGCAAGAAATGGGTCCCATCATTGAACAAAATTTGGCTCGAAAACGTCGAATCTTCTTGGAACTTTTCCAGAACTTGGGAACATCAAGCGGCTTCAGTTATTGCAAGCTATATTTTGTACGCTTTCAATTTAAGATCTCGACGTGAAATGCTCCAAGTCGGTTCATACGCCAATCCAAGTCTCCACGGACTCCGTCTACACTCTCAGCTACAGCTGCTATGTTTTCTTAACAGCGTGCTGGACGTGGTCTAATCGGTCCATTATTATCCAATAACACTGTGAAACATTTTTGGGATTATTGTCTGGAGGGTGAGAAATTCCAAGTCAGGGTGATGGTACTAGGTCAGTAAAGTAAAACCCTCAAAGGGTTTGGCGGAACCTACGGTCACGGCTATTATAGTCTATATACCATATACCATTTTTCAAAATTTTTTAATAGATTTAACCCTTTTAACACGTTGGCTGCTAGTGCATCAACGTTTTAAAGGGTTAAAAACCGTGCTTGGTGCATAGAAACATTTTCTTTACCACAAGCTGAAAGGGTACAGCTCTGCAATAAGGGTATCTTATGATGATGATTTATCTATATAAAAACAAAATTCAAGAGCATCCAAAAGTCGGCAAATCCACAGCGTGTCCACGTTAAAAACTTTATTGCATAATATAAGAAACAATAATGCAACAAGCTTTAAAAGTTTCAAATTGAAAAAATAAAAAATTTTCAAAAGTCTAGTTATGTACTTTTTCTATTAGAAAAAGTAAGAGAGATTGAAAGTTTGAATTTTTTTATATTTCAATTTTATTTGTACAGTCATACATACATACATATGTATGAAAAAATATATATGTACATATATATGCATGTATGTATGTCTATACAGTAATCCTGTTCTCGAGAATATCAGCCATAATCGATAATCCTTTTAATACACCGGCGCGCATGATTCGTATAATACCGAATATTATTTATAGTTGTATTTATATGTATGTGATATATTTTATTTTTTTTTTATTTATAAAAGCTTATACAAAGTTAATACTATATGTATAACCTAAGGCATGCAGCGCTAGCTTCAAAGGCTATCAGCTGAGATATATTTTACTAATATATCTATCTATCACAAATCTCACAAACATAACACCAACAAACATACACAACACACAAGCGCTGAAAACACATTACAATTGTATGTATGTATTTACTGTCGAAATAACAGGCTCGCAGATTTATAAGCAAGTCCATAAGAGCATTGAAGAAAGAAATTTTCAATTTCATTTAAAGATTTTTCGTCCAAAAATTTTTACTTTGATAAAGAAGCTATCAAAGCAAACAACAATTTTTTTTTATTATTCATTTTTTTTTTTCGTATGAACGTAGAGTCGCGTTGAACTGGTTGTAACAGCAGAGTAGCTGAGTTCAATATTTTTTATATTTGAACCCATAATTGTTGGAATTCGCAAACAATTTATGGATCATTTTTTATTGAAAATAAATTTCTGATGACATTCTAAAATCAAAAAACAAAACAATTTCATTCTTGTTTTGATTCAATATTTCTGGTTCATTGTTTACAAATGTACACATAATTGTTGTAATATAAGTATGTATGTATGTATATATAGTATGTATATAAGTACAAGATATTTTACACGTTTATAGTATATCGAACGTATACATACTATGTATATTATATTACATATGTTATATGTATGTATAGGAGTATGTACATATGTGTTTTTTACAAAGGACAGAATTTTTAATTGAAATTTACAATAATACCAGGCGCTCAAAATTGAAATGTAATATGTGAAAACAATTGATTTTTAATTGAACAATAATTATGGGTATTCACACAGCAATGTATAAAGATGGACATACTATATATATAGAAATTTTGAGAATAATAAATTATTTCTGAATTGAGAAAAAATTTTGCTTGCTTTGATATCACAAGTGTTTGAGCAGTTTTTATTCAAAAGAAGAAAAAACGTTAAAAAAAATGTCACAGATGAATTTCTTGTGGTGTGAAAGGATATAAGCGACATTTATATTGAATTTTATCGGTCAGTTTGTATGGCAGCTATGTGCTATAGTGGTCCGATCTGAACAATTTTTTAGGAGATTGTAGCGTTATCTTGTATAATAAGCCATGCCAAATTTGGTAAAGATATCTTGCCAAATAAAAAAATTTTTCATACAAAAACTTGATAGGGATAAATCAGTTTGTATGACAGCTATATGCTATTACAGTCTGATATCGCCGATTCCAAGAAATTAACAGCTTATTAAGAAATGAAGAACAAGGGCAAAATTTCAGATCGATATCTCAAAAACTGTGGGATTAATTCGCATACATACAGGCAAACATCCAGAAATGGCTCCATGGACGGGAATAGCTACATAAACTTCATCCTAATCATTTACTTTATAGAGTCTCCGGTTATTGCTTCTGGGTATTACAATCTTCGCGGCAAACTTAATACACCCTTTTAGTAATATAAAGAATAATAACGAACGATGTCAAGCCTTTTACAATGTATAGCTTGAAATTAAATATGGAGAATTATAATATTAGTATTATTATAATTATATACTAAAGTTCGTTACTAGATCAACTCTCTATGAAGACATAAGAGTACATATATACAAGTAATTATAATATTCATTTAAACCTCCTTCCTCTATCTGCTATAAATTAGCATCTTTACATAATCTCCACTCATACAGGTACACGCATTTAAATCCCGGTTACCCGCAGGTAAGCAAAAATGTTGCATTAAACTTCCTCATAAAATGAAAGCCTTCAACATAAACACTGTCATAATGATTACCATAATTATGTAATATTTATTTATATTTTTTCAACACACATGTACGCATACATACATACCCATTTGTATGTAGCTGTAGTGTGTGTGTAATTAAAGAAACGCCTCCAACTGACACCTGTCGGCCGCCAGCTGTCGACTGTTGACTCCAGGCACGCTTAAGCCTTTTGATCATACAATCCACAATCTGTGGGCTGCACTGCTCGTCTTGATGACGAGGAAAATAATGCTTGCCACGCGACAGTAAATACATACAGGTACTCAGGCATACGAATATTTGATATTTGCCCTCCTCTGACAGCAGTTCGCAGGCGGAAGCGTGCAAAAAAATTCCCTGTATGAAATTATTATTTATAAATTTCTCGGAATTAGTTTTGTAACAATGAATGAACAATTGACCTGTTATCAATTGAAAAGTTCGCGGCCTGCCATAGAAGACAGATTTTTTGGCAAAATTCGTTTTTTTTTTTATTCAATATGACTACAGCAACCGTCCAATTTCCTTGCTTCGAAAAAGTTCTCGGTTTCGGCGATCAACTCTTCATTCGACGAAGCTTCCTTCCCAGCTAGCATTATTTTAAATTCTCAAAACAGGTAATAGCCACTGGGGGACAGATCTGGAAAATACGATGGATGCGGCAGCAATTCGAATCCCAATTCATGGATTTTTGCCATTTTGAAGGTTAGAGCTCACTCAAAATCATATGGATTAAAATCTAGCAGCGCAATTGAAGGGTCAGGCCGGAACCTTTCAATTGATCTGGTTAATTCTCATGTACAAAAGCTTGTTTTGAAACCCAGCAGTCTTCCCAAAAATACTATGGTTTTATAAATTATCGGAGTACATGTGTTATCGTCCTCTCTAATATTATGTTATATCCATATGATATAGAGATTTATGAAACCTGGAATCTATAACAAAACTGTATCCTTTGTACTTCGAAGGTATCTAAACCAGCCCAGTCAGGTTTTCTGCACGACTCAGTCATCGGCCTCAAAAATATACGTTTTAGTCCTGAAATATCTATAAACACCGAATAATCGTATGTACGTATGTTTGTACCTATATCAAGTTTCAAAAAACGACAGAAGCATTTTCTGTTCAACGTTAATCGCTTTTGTCTAAGTAAATCAAATCATTCAGTCAACTGTGACTTGAGCAAATCGGCTTAGGTTAAATACCGTAACTAAAGCTTTTACTCGCGTCATTCCTAACGAAACGAAGCCACCCTCTACTAATCCATGACTAACGTTATACAGTGAGCAAACAAATTTATCTTAAATGCAAATTGTTACATACCACAATAGTTAAAAGAAAAAGTAAAAAGTTCGCGAAATAGAAAATGTTTTTACTTCGAACCAAGCTTACCATAGATTTCGTTATATTTAGGGTTGATCCAAAAATCGATAGAACCCACTTGAACAGATATTGTTTCTTTTTGTTACCCAAATCTTCTTCAAATACACCACCTTATAGATCGGCGAAACCTTTTGAGCTCGCCATAAATTTTTTAAGCTGTTTAAAATCCATACCAACCACTTCGCTATGTTCTCCAAAGGTGTGTCTACCGAGATACGAGTATTTCAATCTCAGTCTGGCAAAAGCCGTGCAATAGAGAAGAAAGTGATAAGATGATTCGCCTCTCTTCATATAGCTTTTGTAAAGAGCGCCGTCAAAATATTTTATCGCATCTATTGGACAGTTTTCAGCCAGAATACCTACAGTTCCGGCGAGATGACTTTGCTGAGTGTAAATAGGTCGGAGGATCTCTGACTGTTACTTACTACAGATCTATAGGTGCAGCGCTAAAATGCAATAAGATATCGGAAAACCGCCGCATTTCAAATCTTTCCAAAGCTCGTACTAATTTTTCATGTTTGAAAAGAGGATTTGATCAAAGAGAAAGATTTTGCGAATCGCCTTCAACACTTTTAATCAATATGGGTAGATTCGTCTTTTACTCGTATATATATATATAACTGCTCGAAATAATACCATCGGGAGCTTGTCAACTATTTCTTGTTACGTGGCCTGAAGCATGGTTCGTATACAGTTTTTTGTAACCATTTTGATTCATTGTAGAAGTCGGTTTGTCGCGGGTGCTTAGAGATGATCCTGGGGGTGAGGGCGTAGCGTGTAGGTGGTCGTTTCAGCTGTAGAACCCGCAGGGGTGATGACGACATCACTGTGGGGTGTTGCGAAGGCAGACTTCTGCAGTTGAGGTTCTTGTGACCGTAGAGGTGTTTTGTCGGCCACACGACTGATCTGGCAACACAGAGCTCTAACTAGGTGCCTGTTACACAGCCGTAGAGGCTAATATCGCAGTTGTGCGTTGGTAGCAAGTTACCACATAATCTGTCATTTGTATAATAATTTCCTAAGATTTAACATTTCTATTGTCCCTACGCTTTGGAAAAATAATAAAAATATATACAAACAAGCCGTGCAGGTTTTACCCATTTTCACTTGCCAGCAGTAAATCAGCACTTGAGTATCATAAATAATATTAATTGGTAAAATTTCTATGCAACAAACAAAGTGCAATGCCGAAGTGTGCAACAAAGTTGCAATTATGCTGCGCCGCTGTACTCGAGGAAAAAGTTTAATAATAGGCTCATTACTAACGGAAGTCAATCACCAGAGTCAATGGCAATCGACAGGTGCCAAGCAGCGAATTCCAAGCGTGGCAAACCTGTAGGCGCCACAACCACGAAGCTGAATGAATACTCAAACCTTCAACGTTGCGCTCTGGTCATTCCCTTTCATTAATTTCAGCAGGCTGCGGGGCGCGCGCGGGCACTTCGGCACTCAAGTGCTAAATTCACTATTAAAACTTTATGGAAGTCAAGTGATTTTACCGTTTTGTTGCAGCTACCGTTATCTGCTTTTGTTGATTTTATTACCGAAAAAAGAAAAAGTATTTAAATATGCAGAAAAAGCCACGAATATGAATTACCAAGTGAGTAAAATGCAAGCGCAAAGGAAAATCGGGAACTTCAAAAACATCGAAGACTTTTGTTTTTACTTTTTTCACTTTTGTTTTTTGAACCTGAAGACATGAATGCATTTAACTTTGCGGCATATACGAAATATGGTCTGGTTAAACTTCATATTTAATTAGTTAGGGCGTACCCAGCAAAAACATGTTTTTTCTCTCAAGCTTTGTTTTATCTTTCCTTCCCAGAAGCTCTTTTAGCACTCAATGAATATCGTTCCCTTTCTCTTTTTTTTTTTGCTCCATTTAGAACTTGAACTGGACTATTGTCCCTTTACTACCAAGTTCGTAGGTCCTATACCTACAAAATAGCGTTAATAGATTATCCAAATATTGTCGAAAGATTTCCGCGTAGATTCCCTATATCTAAAGGTGGAAACTATTTAGATACCGAAATAGTAAAACATTAAAAGATTTGGTTAAAATTCAAAGGAAACTTTTTAGTGTTTCGTCAGCTTCAGATTCTACCTCGATCGATCCGTAACTCAGAAACCTTTCGGAAATTCATGTGCAAACCAATGCTTATGTCTCCACAAACTGAAATTTAAAAGCCTCTCTACTGAAGTAACTAATTCAAGTATACATCATCTGAGGAGTTTATTATTATTATATTAACCTGGATACCACAATATGGGATAAATCGGTGGAGTAGCTTATCAAATGCCATGGTGAACATGCTTACCAAGGTGTTTGCGAGAAAACACAGTTTTGGAGCATATGTGACTATATACAGTAGAGCGGGTCGATTTACAGGAAGCCAAAAAACGGAAAAATTTCGATAAATGACCTACGGATCATTCCGAACAACTTTGCCTAAGCAATTATGTGTCTAAAACCGGTTTCGAAACAGTTACTTATAAGGGAAAGTTTGTTAGGAATCATAAACATATTGGTGTTAGTTTTGGAAATATCCAAATGAAATTTAATATGTAAGTGCATTTTGAAATTTTCTGAACATATGGAAGTAAGTTTTTCAATGTCCTATTGCGTTCGAGCCCTGAACAAATGCTCCAGTGAGCTTGACAAGAACCAGAACTTGTGGGACTGCGGAATCTTTCTTATCCAGAGTGAACCGTAAGAGATCCTTCGAACTACTTGTTTAAGCTAGGTTAGCTTCGCTTCGAAATTACAGGTGTTCTGTTCTTTCACTGTACAATAGGTTCACACAGGTGACACTCTTTTTGGACACTCTTTTTCAAAGTGGTATGGAAGAAGGTGAGGTGGAATCATCTTGTCATTTTCTCCTCTTTGCCCGGCTTTTGTAAGACTGATATGACTTGAACTTAGTCCTTCTGCGAACTTAACGAGTGGCTGGAGGTAAGCTCAATTCGCTTCGTCGATCTATGAGGATCCGATGCTCCATTTTTAGCATGCGTAACACAAAGGACGATCTGTCCAAGTGAGATACATCGTTTAAAATCAGCCATAAGACTTAACCTAAGGTAACTTAGGGAACAGTGGACTGACATGAAAAGATATTAGGTGGCTCAATCTCTTAGACAATAAAAAAATTAACACGCGCGACTCTTGTTAAGTAAATTCGAGCCAAGGCTTATAAATTTAACTTATTCTACTTGTAAACCCTGACTTAAATAAAATACTAGGTGAGGACGACATTTTAAAACTCAGTTTTAAACAGCTGGATTCTGCTTTAAAGCAATTTCCAGGTGCGTTCAAAGATCGACCCATAATACAATTTGAATACCAATTTGAATAAAGTCGCTGAATAAGATATTATAACATATTTTTGAATTAACCTTGATTATGTCTCAAGCTTAGATGCATGAGAGAAGCAAAACTTCAACAACTTCGATTTCTTCCAATCACCAGATAGCCGGCTTTCTGTATACGACGAGGTCGCGTAAATATATTTTACCCACAACTAACATCATTACCACATTTCACAAATACTTTTTACAACAACAGCAATTCCTACTTTTTTTTACTCATCACGCACAAAATTAATAATATAACCCAAGGTCACTCGGCTGTAGAGCTACCGTTAGACTACCAAGTTTGTGCGCTTGTGCACTAGAAATCAATCACAAATTCAGTTACCGCATTACATATTAACCTAAAAAAAAACTTAATTAAATAAAATTAAAGCGCATTACTTCTGTAATCACACCAAATGTGGAGAGTCCACCGACAACTACGGGGCAGCCTTCAATCGACCAAAAGCGTTTATTTGTTAAGCGTTAATTGAAAGCTCACAACTGATTTGCACCGAATTTGATTGAATGCAACGAAAAGCTGACTGCAGTTGCATAATTCTTTTCGATACATATAATTTCGAAATTAATTGTGCCTCTAAATGGAAATACCCACAAACACGACTATCGGTTAGACGCTCATAAAAGTCTAAAAAAAAAGACTTGATATGCTTTACATAGAGTGCTCATGCAATTAGCCAAAATTGTCGTTGCAACTGTCAAAACAAGTGACATACATTTAACTTTACAAACTCTGCATTCCGTTATTTTACTTTACTTCCATATACTTGTGCGCCGCTCACCTCTCTTATCTTCTTTATTGGTTCTTTTTCAGGTGACATCGATGACTGCATCGTAACACCGACCGTGCAAGGACAATTTACCCCACTGCCTGAGGCGCTCTGCGATGTCATTATGGACCTTACCGCAGAGGGACACTCGGCCACCATCGAGAATGTGCGCATCAAGCTGAGCATACGATTTCCGCATATGACGCCGCCAGCCACCGAAGTTATCTACGATACGCTGGCACAATTGATGCAGGAACAGAAGATATATCAAACCGCAAAGGGTTACTTCATCTTCACACCAGAGTAAGTATTTGAGACATGTACCCAGATCAATTCAAAAAAGATCATAGCGTAGATTAATCGACTGGTTTTATAAACAACGTGTTCACTGAACTGAATTAGCATTTAATATTTGTTGTCTCCATAAAGGCATATTACTTACAAACTATAAAAGGAATATTTTTACTTCCGAGAATCGCTTGTAGTTTGAAGTAGATACGATCCGATACTAATTTGAGATTAAAGTCTGAAAAAACGAGTTAACAGGCCATAAAATATTGAGATTAGTCTTTCGTACCATCTTCCAGAAAAGAATATCGCACAAATCCTCAACGGCCGTTAATAAGAAATAGATCACCTAGTTCCAAGCTTTACTTGGAGTTTCATTTGGATGCGATTCGTCATATCTGAAGTTAAAACCTGATACAACGAGACAACTCACCATAAAATGTTGAGATGTTTCTTTCCCAGCATACACCATATATTCTCCAGAAAGGAAACTCTAAAGAATCCGCAACTTCTATCTTAGATAAATATGACACCAGCGGTTTAAACCTTCCCCAAGGGAGAGAGCTGTGTTTTAATCATTTCCAACCCACACCAAAATAGATTTGGATTCAACAAAGATAGAACCTTTGCTTTAAATTTTGCTGCCTATCTTAAGAAATCTGTTCAAATCAGATGATAGGATCCAAAAGGAGTTCTTGCTTTTAAGTCACAGGATTCTGAAGCCGGTTAAGTTTAAAGTTGAAGAATGTAGAGGCAACACTAAATTCAATGGATTCCAACAATCCCATTCGTTAAAAAACTATTGAAAAGCATCGATAGATTACTCGGTTTCAGAACCTGTACGGCCATGGCAAATATTGAATGAAATCTTAGTCGAGATCTTGTAAAGTACTGTTGATTTTGAGATGGCGAGATTAGACCGAGAGACCTAACCTAAAAATAATAGACCGGTTTCTAAGATAACCCACTAATATTAGAGACCTTACAATGCCTTTCACGTCACTTAGGAGAGTCTTTTCGACGCTCATAATTTTAAATTTGCCACTGATAATTTTTAGGTATTAATGCTTGGGGCCATTGGAATCAAAGATAAATCTTTCTCAGTTGAAAGATAATCCTCGTATGTTTTCGTTGAACCGAAAGTTGGGTGGTATCTTTTCCCGTTTAAGTGAAGAATGTTCGCATATTATTGAGAAACAAAATTATAAAACTTCAAATAAGGACGACTATAAAAGGTCTTGCGGATTCGAAAAAGTTTTTAAACAAGGTTAACGACTTAGAAAAGATTTCCAGTTCGTTAAAAATAACTAGAAATTTCGAACAAAATTTTAACCGACAATTAATAAAGAGATCCAAATTCAAAAACCCCAACTCATGATTAGTAAAAAAATTTGTTTATCAATAAAAATGTCATCCCTAATATCCAAGAATTCACCAAATAACTAAATTTCATTTCTCCAATCTCTCAATCAGACGTCGCCGCAGCCGTTCGAGACCGCGTGCCATGCGCAATGGTTATCAAGATTTTGAAGAAACCGATGAAATACCTCAGGAGGCGCGCACAATGCTTATGACCAATGCGGAGGCGCTTCACTCATTGTACGGTGAAATCTCCACAGAACGCGATGGCGATCTAACGCATCAATGCATACAAACCAACTTGGCCGATGTCATTTGCGGCGGTAAGCGAACTAGATGGTCTGAACAGTTTTAGAAAACGTAAACGAATAATATTTACATTTCAGGTAATCCAAATGACAAAATACTTTATCCGCGCGCCGCCAAAAGACGTAGCGCCTCATTCCCAACACCGCGCAGCCTGGAGAGGCGGCATAGTCTGCGTTTATTCGGCTCCTCAAAGCGACTGCAGCGTTGCGCGTCAACACGAAGCCTCTCGAAGACATACGCACAAACTTTAGCCACGGACAGTAGCAGCTCGGAGTACCAAAGCACAGATTCTTCGTCACCAAGTAAGTTGGGTTGCAAGTATGAGGTTTTTCGAGGTTATGATTTTGTTACAGTCATTGGATAAGAATTTATAAGATTTAAAAAAATATGGCTATCAGTCATTATTAAGTAATGGTGTGGACCGATGTCAAGATAGTCGGGTCTATGTCTCGGATATAGATCTATGGGTGTTTTCCTGGACTTTAAACAGAAAGGAGATCTAGAGAATTGGCCGGAACCATGAATCGTAATTTCAAAAGAAAGATCCAGATATCATCTAGTAACAAACGGCAATAGACCGGATAAAAAGGAAAGATTGGATATCTTTAAACTGACAAGCGATCGTCTAAATTTTTTTAGAATCCAATTGACACTGATTTTACTCTTCGTATAATTTTGAGGAATGTTTCCGAGTCGACAGTCTTGAACTCCGTTATGGTTAAGCAGGATCGATCGCCTTTCCAACGGTACATAAATGGCTTCGTATAATGACACCTAGAAGTGGTAGTAATAAGAGGACGACGGATAAAATGTAAGGTCTTCGCTAAGAATTAATTATTGTGGGAAATTTACTGTTATGAATCTCACTACCTGAGTCCTGGATCGACGGCCATCAATATTTTTATTAATTCCAATTTAATGTCTCGTTACAAAATTTTCATGTTTTTTTAATCAAAATTCCTGCTTTCCCACTTTTTAGAAAAGGGATCTTTGCTATCGCGCCTCTTCCGACGTAGTGGACGCGCCAAACAACGTCAAATCGAAACATATTCAGCCCAGTTCCCGCCTGCCGAGTGGTTTAATTCTCGTGCGGTGCATTTACATAGTGTTGGCACGCAAACAGCCGATCACGTAAGTTACCAGCTCAAGCTACTCTATGCCGATCAGCACACTTATATTTCTTCTTTCACTTTTCCCCCACTTTAGGACATGCCGGTGGCGCATACGCTCTCCAATTCCACATTCTACGATGGTTCGGAGTTGAGTCAACGTTCACTGACACTGCCACGCCGACATCGACGACACATGTCCAGCGACTCGACCTTCCTTATATCGTCGCGCGATTGTTCGCCCATACGCCGACGTTCGCCAGTCTACTGTAGCAGTTCACTGCCACGTTCCACACAATCCATACCGGCTACAGCGAGCGGTACAACGAACATGACCATCGCACCGACGTCAGCGACCAAAACGAATCACTCCACCGCGACGCTGTCACGCCTCTCGGCGCCAAACCATACAACAACAGCTAGCGCTGTTGCCGCCGCCGTCGCAGCGAACGCACAGAAATCTTCCTCAAAGAGTGTTATCGGCAAGCACATATTCGAACAGTCGCCATCGCGTACCAGCGGTACCCTTAAAGCGTCAGCGACGAAACGACAGTCGGATAACATAATAATTAACGGTTACGCCAGCAATTTGGATAGCGGTAAGGTGAGCTATCGCAGCGTACAAAGCGGTCCGTCTAGTTTGGAGTCGGGCAAAGCCTCGTCCATGCTTACCTCGGGACCGTCAAGTATCGATAGCGGTAAGGTGTCATTCAGCAAAACCAGTGGTCATTCTAGTCTTGACTCGCAGTGTTCGACCAATACGGCGGTGGTGCAACCAAGTCCAGCCCGATCGATACTCGTATTGAATGGTTCGCCGCGCGGCACACCGCGTCATCAGGCAATGCGTGCACGCGCCGCCGAACAGACACAGCGGCAACGCGCCTCGACGCCATCGCGCATACTCGAGGAAATCACGAACCAACAAAAGCCGGCGCCAGGCCGCACCACTAGCAATACCGGCGGACAATCCTATTACAACGGCATACCGAATTCGAATTCGAACAACTCGATCACACTGCAGGTGACCACCTCTAATGGCAGTCAAAGCAGCATACCAAGCACGAAGATTTATGTGCAGAACTCACCAGCGCGTAGCGTTATAACGTTGGAGAATGGCAAACTGATGGAGAATTCGAATGTCTATATAATCAATAATGAGACGACGACCAATGAGAAGGGCGAGATCATTAAGAAGACGCTCTCGAAGCAGGAAACTGCGCCAATGCGAAGTCAGCAGCAACAAAAGGAGCAACAGAAACGAAATTACGCACAGACGCATGCGCAAACGCACAGCCAAACAAAGTCAACGCAGCAACAGCAGCAGCAACAACAACAGCAGCAATCAGCAGTTATACAACAAATTTACAAAGACAATTCGATTAGCGAGAACGAGGCGAACTCCGAAACTTGCGACTCCATTTCGTTTATCAGCGAAACATCACCGGACAATTTGGATACGCTCAGCTCCACGGAGGTGATTGACAACTCGAAATTCACGAAGAATATCAACAACGACGCCACCATGAATAACAGCCGCAAGCTCTGCTTACAACTGCCGCAACACGGTTCCAGCAATATTGTCTACAAAAACAATGTGCTGAAAAACGAATCGAATCCGAACTCGCCCAGCGGCGAGAAGACGCTCGCAATGGCGGCGCTCGCAGCCAAGCAAGATTTCGAAATCGCCGGTTCGGTTGGCAATTTACGCTTCTACGAGAAGAACACGAAGGACACAACGCACGCGAAACTGATGAACTCGCATTGTGATTTGAAGAATCTCAATCGTTACGAGTCTTCGGGTAATCTGCAGAAGACCGGCAATATACTGCAATCGAATCCAGCCATCAATAGTGACGATCTGGCGCATATATTGCAGAAGAATATAATTGCCGTTGGCAGCGAGCCGAACTTAGCTTTAAAGGACAATAACTGCAGCAACGCGAGTGACAAGTCCGTCGAGAAGGAGGCGCTCGATCGGCGCTTCAGCTTGTCGAAAGACCCCAACGGCCCGGTCAGCGCCACAGCGACCGGCAATGAAGACCTCTACAACTTTCCCAGTCTAACGGATTTGTCCTTTAATTTTACCTCATTGGCGGCGCAGAAAATCCTACAGGGTGTCAGCCTCAACAGCATCGATACTTTGGTGGAGCTGAACATGGCGGCTGCCGCTGCAGCGAACAAGGAGAAACAACAGAATAATCAACCCACGCCGGTGTGTACCGACTATGGCATGGTGTAGCGGCTTGATTGATAGGCAAACAAACGGAATGCAATGAGACGCTTGCGTTGACGCGTAGAAATGAGCTTAGATCAATTGAGTGGGGAGCAGTGTGTGATGTCGGTGGCTTTTTAGGGGGCAATGCAGAAGGCACGCATGGTCAGTGGGATGGCGCACAACTTCAACTAACTAAATACTACTAATAACTGTATACTAAAAACAAGAATTGAAACCGAGAAAAGTTATTTCCTACTCGCATTTTAGAAAACCAAAACGGAACCAGAATAGACACTGCTCTTAGTCTTGCAGTAATTTTCTTCCAATACCGTGAGTAAAGTGGCAATTTTTGAGTTAGTGTGTGGACCCTTTTCAGATTTTTCTTCAGAAAAAAATGTCTTATCCTCAAAAAAGTATTTTTACGAAATATGTGTTTTCTTGTAAAAATCCTAACCTCGAAAAATTAGTAAATTTTCGAGTCTGGCATTAGTATTTTAATTGAATTTATTAAACTTTTATTGGTCACTTCTCGTTCCAAAGACAGTCGTTCCAAAGTTACTTAGATATCCGTCCAAGAATATACCCTCAAGCGAAGCAGATTGGTAAAAATTTCAAGTAGAAATATATTCCTAAAGTGTTTTTCGACACAATCAGACTAATATTCTACAAATATTTTACAGCCTTTAACCCAGCTTTGCCTCTACACAGTTCTTTATTAAAGAATGACTGTTGGGATTGTCCGGCATAATCAAACCCAAAGAATTTTTAGACCATTCAAGATGACCACGCTTGGGCCTCTAAGAATTCGATCTGCTTAGTGGCACCGGGTACAAATAAAGGTTCTGTACTCAGCCCTTTAAGCCCAATATTTATACAACGATCTTCTCTTGTAATTAAAAATTTCATCGGCACTAGCAAAAATACTAGAAAGAACGAAAACCTGTAATTCAATAAGTCAAGATCTAGATCTACACATAGATTAACAATTTGGTAGTTTAGGTTATCTGAGAACAGAAACGTTTTTAACCACAGGAAGGCCATATTTTGTTTAGGTTAAATTTAAAGCCCCTGAGTCATTAAATGTGGTAGTTTAGCTAGTGAGGTGCAGGCAATACGTTAAGATCATGGTCCTTGAATCGCTCTCGATCAATTTAGAAGCCTTGAAAGTAAACAAAACAAAATTGAGTGAAACAAAACTCTCTGAGAAGTCGCAAACAGTGGGAGTTTCAATTCCGCAGGTCGTTATGGATTCTGTGTGGGGCAATGATTGCATTCAGAAAACCACATTCCTCTTGCGAATGTGTTACTTACATACAAATATGATGATAATCAGGTACATCACTACAAGAAAACCTTGTTACAACTTCTTAAAATAATATTAGATTAGTTTTTGAACGGTTTCGACCAGTTTTCGACCACTTTTTAAATATTTCTCAATACATTTTTTTAATAAAATATTTTGTTTTTTACAAAAAGGGATTCTGATAAAAGCTCTGCCAGTTAGTTTTGCCACTCTCTCAGAACTTGTCACTTTACCAAAAATGAAAATGAAAAAATATACTTAAAAAAAAATATTTGAAATGAATAGATTAATGCGATTATTACGATAAAAAAAAATCATCAAAAGCTGTTCTCTAAACAATTATGGTCTATTACAAGCGATACACTCAAGTATTCCTCCAATATGTGTACTCGCCTACAACGTCGATGAATAGTAAACTTTAGACTGTTTGTAACGGATAACAATACTGAGCACTAACCAAATACATACATACATACGTACATAAATGTTAGATAAACAACAAAAATAAATAAAAATAAAAAACAAATACACAATTGTAGTCGTATGTAGCTGAACGAAAAAAACTATAACCAATTACTATAATTAAATACTGTTGTGAGGAAAATAAAAAAAAAATAGATTGAAACATTGAAAGTGAACAAACCGGTTACTGGAATTTACAAGTGTTCGAGATTTTTTTTAATTTGCAGTTGCTACTAGAATAATGAAAAATTTCGTATTTTTAGTGCTTTTGTGACTGAAATGAAACAATTTTGAATATATTTTTTTGCAATTAAATTTAACAAAAAATTATAAAGTTTTTAAATTTTCAATATTTTGGTACCAAAAAGTTCAATTTTCTAACTTTCTGAATTTAATTTATTTTTTGGTCTATTTCAAGCTGAATTAAATTTTAGTTATTACAATTTGTATTTATTTTGCAATTAAATTTCGAAAAAAAAATAATTTTCTAAATATTTAGTTCCACAGTACTGCAATACATGGAATTTAAAAATATTATATAATTTTTAATAACTCCCATTTTTAAAAAAATTCTTAAAATTTCTAAATTCTTCTAATCGAATACTAGTAGCACTTTTTCAGATTTTTTTTCGGTTCGATACCGAAAAATTTTAAATTTCGAAGCTTTTGTACCAAATGAAACTATATTATTTACAAAATTCAAAATATAGTAAGAGAATTATACTTTTTTAAATTATCAAAATATTATATTTAGTTTCGAAAAATTGGATGCGATATCGAAAAAATTTATAATATCGAAATTATTCGATATCGAAATAATTTAAAATTTCGAAATTATTTAAATACCGAAAAATGTTTAATTTCAAAAAAGGTTCTATCTGTTGTTATTCGAATAATTATAGTATTCTTTCGGAAACCCGTGTTTTCAATAAAATATCGAGAAAAATTAAAATTTCGAAATTATGTAAAATCTGAATACTAATCGAATATATATAATATTTTCGGAAATAATTTTTTCAATTCGATATCGAAAAAATTTACAATTTCGAATTTATTTAAAACCCGATTTCTAACCAAATACATATAATACTTTTCGAAAATCTGTTTTTACATTCGATATCAAAAAAATTTATAATTTCGAAGTTAATATAAAATTCTACATGTATTCGAATAATTAGAATACATGCAATATTTTTCGAAGATCTGTTTTTCGATTCGATATCGAAAAATTTTATAATTCCGAAATTTTTGAAAATAAAATTACTATTTTAATACATGTATGTAGTATTTTCGAAAATATTTTTCGATTCAATATCGAAAAATTGAAAAGTCAAAATATCACATGAAAAGCATAATTTTATAAAATACCATATAAAAAGTTTTGATTTGAAAAAAGTTCAACTAGTCTCTTATTAATGTAAGAAGTTTGGTACTTTTTGGATTTTTTAGATTCGATATCGAAAAAATTTTATATTTTTCTTATTTATTGGTATCAGATACATTGAATCCGCTTACTCCTTATAATTTGAAAATTTATGCATTTGTGAACTAGAAAAAAATTATTTTTTATTTCAATTTTGAAAATTTTTTAAATCAAAACAGTTTATCCATTATATGTATGACATATGTATGTGTTATTTTTTGGTTCTTGGTAGAAATTATTTTTTCATTGAAATTTTTGTTGTACTTCGATTAAACTAATTTCCGAATTTCCATTTTTGTTGTTTGTAATTTTGACGAGCCACTGCTGCCTCTTAATGCTTATAACACGTCTACACACACTCAAAAGAGCCACCAAACCGCTGCAAATGCCACTTAAGAGCGCGCCGCATACACATTTACCGTTATGGACATGTAAAATTTTTAACAACTAATTTCATTATAGTTTATATAATTACTTTTCTTTACAGTGCCAAAATGTTTTAGTTTAAAACACAAAACAAAAAAATATTAATGATTAATTGCGTTTTTTAAACCTAATTTAAGTTTTAAATACTGTAAATTTTCAAAAAAAAGTATATAAATATATATAAAATACAGTTGTATATGCTAATGTAATTATGTAATTTTATTTATTTCATTTGAAATCCTTACAACGCCGCCCAAAATCCAATACAATAGTTAATTATAAAAGTAACGGTAAACAGAAAAGCACTTCTAAATACGATTACTTATAACTTAAAGGAAATAGTTGTACTCACAAAGGTTTACATACATATGTACATACAGACATGTGTACAATGTAGAGCAGCAATATTTTTTTACAGTTACAATACATATAGTACATATGTACAATTTGTTTACTTTAATTTGTTAAATAGTTTTTAAAAATATAGTTCACCGTTTGTTTTATTACGAAACAAAAGAAAAGCAAAAACAAAAATAAAAATAAAAAATATATAAAAACAAATGTACAGCAGGCAATAAACAAAGTTGAACTCCTCAAACAGTTGGGTTGCATTTCAAACAAAATAGTTAACTGATTAATAAATATTATTTTAAAATAAATGTAATTTTTTTTCTTGCTTTTTGTATAATTTTCAATTAATTTGTGATGTCGCTTTGCATTTCACAGCTATTATTTACCACAATAGTTGAAGGTTTAATTTCTATTAAGATTTTTTTGTTTTTGTTTTTGTTTTTGTTAATTCAATAGTTCTCTCCTAAGAATTTTGCTTGGCATTTAAACACACTATTTAAAGTAAAAAAAAAAAACGAAATATTCGTTGACTTCGAACGCGAAAACATACAAACATACAAGCAAATGTGTGTAATTAACTTTAATTCATATGTTTTTGCGTAAAATCTAAAATTAAGAAATATAAAATGAATGTCTTATCAGTAAACATTTTATAATAAGGAAGGCCTTAACACGAATCAAATAAAATGTAGCGTAAAACGGCATAAAGCCGCTAGAAATCAAATAATCAAACGAAAATCGAAAGTGTTTTAGTCAACATCTAACGGTAAACAGGTAAGGCAATTTGTTTTTGAACGAAATCAATAAAAGGACATTAGTAAAAATATATATTTGTTTATAATATATGTATGTATATGAAAAAATATGTAAAAAAAAATAATAAAAAACAATAACAAAAAAATAACAACAAAAAAATAATAAAAAAAATTTTAAATAAATTAAATTGAATATAATATACATATATATGTATTATATTTAAAAATACAATTTAAATAAAAAACAATTCGAAATTTCGAATATAAAAAAAATTATAAAAAAATAGCACCATAAAAATAAAAAAATATTTATAATAAAAAATTAAAAACTAAATAAAAAATAAATAAAAAAATTAAATTCAACAATATATGTATATGTATGTGTATACAATAAATAATATAAAACAGTTATTTAAAAAGTGATTTAAATAAAAAAAAAAACATTTTTTTAAAAACGATAAGAATAATTTGTATAATAAAATAAAAATATTAGTAATATTAAATAAAAAATTAAAATTTAACAAAACTTTAAATTCAATAAAATACATACAAACATATACATACATACATATGTATGTATATAAGTGTATATGTATACAACAGAAACGGAAATTTAAATAAACAATTTTTTTTTCAAATCTCGAAACAATGAATGAAATCTGTTTGATAAAATTTTTTAATAGAAATAAAAAATAATGCAAAATTTATAATAAAATTAAATATAATAAAATATGTATGTGTTATTATAAATTATAAATAAAAACAAACATTTTAAATAAAAATTAAAAAAAAATAATAATAATAAATGAAATGACACCAATAATAAATTAAATAATTAATAATAATAAAGAAATTAAAAAATATAAATAAAATAATTTTAAATTAAATTAAAATATATGTACGCGTTTGTGTATATAATTTATATGTAATAGGTTTTAAGAAAAATATAAATAGAAAATATTTTTATTTTCGAATACAAAAAATAAGAAAAAAATACATCATAATAAAAAGTTACAAATACAATAAAAAAATTAAAAATAAAACAATAAAAAAACAATTAAAAATAAAACAAGAAAAAAACAAATATAAAAAAATTTAATTAAATTATAAATAATATAATATACAAAGGTACATATGTATATAAAGAGGGAATAAAATAAAAACAATTTTGTTTTTGAATGAAAAATTAAAATAAAATGTAGCAAAATAATAATAGTAATAATTATAACAAAATATTAAAAAATTAAAAACCCAATATTATTAATAAATAAAATAACAATAATAAAAAAAATTAATAATGAATAAATTAAGAAAAATCATAACAAAATATAACAATTTCAAAATAAGAACTGATAAAATTAAAAAAACTGAAAATTTAAAAAAAGAAAGCAAAAAAATATATTTTAATCGCAGCATGTACATGTATTACAAAAATTTTCTTACAATAACAAAATAGAAACTTTTTTTCTGACATGCAAGTGGACATAACCCTTTAAGAAATATAAAAAAATAATAATTCATCAAAATAAAATATTAATAATTAAAAATAATAATTTAATAGTTAATAAAAATTAAAACAAAAATTTATTAAGACAAAAAAAATTGAAAAAAAAAAAATAAAATAAATAAAAAAAATTAAACAAAACAAAAAAATAAAAGGAAATAATAAAATAAAATTAAATATAATATTTTAAAATTTTTTATACACAATTAAAAAAATTAAATAAATTCAAAAACATTTTTCAAAAAATGTACAAGCCTAGTAGTGGTAAGTTTCACTAAATATTTATAGTAATACAATTTCTTCTTTGAAATCTCTTGCACGCATTACAGTTGTGGTGTTTATTAATATTTATAATCACCTATGAAACAATTTTCTTAACACTATATATAACACATGTTAGCGCCAGCTGCGTTTATGGCAAGAACACTTTTTAGAACTACAACTTCGTAAATATATATTTAATATACAATTAAATAATAACTGATTTAAACGAACCATTGATTTTGAGCGAAATACTAAACTCTTTATAAAAAAAAAGAAAAGTTAAGATAATAAAACTTGCTTTTCTGTTCAAGTACAATTCACCTTTAACCATTTTACGAAGAACGATATTTTTTTATTTTTTTGTTGTATTTTCTTATGTTATGTTTTAGCTTTTAACTATGTATTTCAGCTGGTTCTAAAATAATTTGAAAGAATTTTTAATTAATTCATATGAAAAATTTAGTTTTTGAAATACATCAAACAAATATAAAGTCATCTGTTGAAGCATAAAGTCGATTTAATGTAATAGAGACAAATAATTTTCGTTATTATTTGCAATAAATATATACACAGTTAGGTTGTACAAAAATATTGAGTAATTTAAGCAATTACGTAAATAAACAATAAACACACAAAAAAGCATTGCAATTCTGCAATAACTAAATAACCACTCAAAGCACGTAGGCAGTGTTTAAAAACGTTTAACGAACAAATATTTTCAGTTTTATAATATTAGTTCTGTAACTACTGCTAATAACAATGCGCGAAAACCACTATTTATTTCGGCTTTCAATAAAAATGTTTAAGTTCACGAATGGCTGGCACGTTATATGTGTAGTATAAATTTTCATATGGGAATTGAAAGGGATTGGCGAAGCTCAACTTTAATAGGCCACCTTCCAATGCTTCTAAGTACTTGGTATCCTATAAAAGAGGAAGTGTGAATTATTTATGCTTATTAACAAATTATTTGTATGGATAGATCTTACATCCAAAATTATATGCCTTATTCTCGTGCCGGCAACCATCATTAGTACTGGCAAATTATCACGTGCACGTTGCTTGTCAACTTGCTTTCTTTGCAGCAAATCTATCGTCTTATAGATCAACTCTTCTGTTAACTGATCACAATGCATCACATTAATATACTTTAACTTTGGACAGCCATCCAACAACACCAACACCGCTTCATTAGTAACTGAGCGACAGTACCTTAAACTCACTGTTTCCAAGTATTGTAATGCGCAAATATATCGCAAGCATGTAGCATCTATATATTTACTACAATCGCAACCGAATACTTTTAAATTCTTAAATTGTGACAAAGGTCGCATGCCGTCATCAACAATGAGTCTGGGCGAAAAAATACGCAAACACTCCAATTGCTCACCCTTTTGGTCAGCTAAACGGTTGAGTAATAAATTAAATGATTGTGTTCTAAACATTTCGGCAGACAATTCCAAATCAACTAGTCGTGGCAACCGCGCTATATCATAGTATTCAAAGCTTTGATTACATGATATATTGAGTTTTTCTAAATTTACACAATTGACTGGCAGCGCTGAAATAGCCACATCAGTGAGCGCATCGCACCATTGTAGTGTTAGCTTTTTGAGATCCTTAAGCGATGTGCAAATTTCCACAAAGAAGTCATCCTGTATGCCACATTCAACAAAAGTCAGTTCTTTTAGGCATTTTAGTTTACTCAAATAGCGTCCTAGTTTTAGAGTATACGGATTAGAGATTAATTATTGTCAACAAATACTTTGCCACTTACCCGTTATGTCTTCTTCACCCTCTAGTCTCAAAATCTCTAAAGTTGCCAATTCCGATACACTTTTCATTGCATTGTCGTCCAGCGAACACTTTTGTAAATGCAAACTATTTAAGTGTTTCATATTCATAAGTAATTTGCGTAAACACTTGGATTTTATTTTTGTCATTCCAAAATAAATTCGTCGTACATTTGGACAATTTTTATTTACTTGCGTTACATATTCATTACGTTCCTGATCATTATAGGGTAGGTTAACTAGTTCCTCTAAGTAATTACCAGCCATTTCAAAAAATCGCCTTATCTCACGCGTACTCATATCATTGAGGTCGTATTTTCGCAATATTTTGCAATGCCTTTGGCAGTAATATTGAAATACACTACGTAAACGTGGACAAACCGTAGCCAAACGCACCTGTTCCACCAAATTTAGTTGCTTGAAGATTTCCAGCAAGCAATCATCGTTCAGCATTAAAAGGCTGGCTTTTGTGACTTCTCCATCTCTATTATGTTGAGACATTTTTCCCTGCTAAACGTACACAGCACACTCAGAAATTTTTAAAACAAATCAACCGGCATTTGTGGCAAATAAATTTCATCAGCTGTGTGACTACAGCTGTTTTTAGATTTTCGCAAAATTCGATTGCACAGGTCAGTTATGAGAGCTGCACAAATCGATAACAGCTTCTGGGGACATTATATGTGAGACATGTGTAAATACCCATTGAAGCAAAGCAATGTAGCTTTGTTATAACTCTACCTTTTAAGTTTGAATCAATATGACAGATTTTTACAAAAACCAACTAAATTAGTAGAACCTGATTGAATTACGGAAGGCCGTAATAAATCTTTTGCATATCAATACTTTTATTCATTGCACCATTCACTTTCGTCGATCATTTCATCGAAAATATCGATAACTCATGTCAACACATGTTCACTTTCACAACACAACAGCTGACTAGGTAATAAAGTTAATAGACGAAAAAGGGTAGAACATTTTAAAAGAAATTTGTTGAAATTTAATATTTGTAGTGTTGTTATAATTTTATAAACAAAGGATAATTATTAATATATTAAAGACAATTACAAGCAACTTGTGTAACTTAAAAAATGGCCGATTCAACCATTATTACCACAGAAAATCATGTAGAGAGTAGCGATTGTAATGGAGAAACCCATAGCGGTAGCTTAACATCTGTGTCAAACACAACTGCGGTAATGATAGCATCACTAAAAGCACCAGAAATTCTTGAAGAATATGGACCAAATCTAAAATTATTGGATTGCAATTCACAAGTGGCAGAGCTTTTAACAATAATCCGTGACAAGTAAGTCTTGCCTAAAATATTTATATTCTGAGACTTACCAAGTATTTTTGTCCCCGCAGAAACACTACGCGCAGTGACTTTAAATTTTACGCCGATCGCCTCATACGTTTAGTAATTGAAGAATCTCTTAATCAACTGCCGTATTCCGATTGTCGTGTGGAAACGCCTACAGGTGCCACCTACGATGGACTGAAGTACCAAGCTGGCAATTGTGGTGTATCTATTATTCGCTCTGGCGAAGCAATGGAGCAAGGACTACGTGATTGTTGTCGTTCTATACGTATTGGCAAAATATTAGTTGAGTCTGATGCGGACACGCATGAAGCACGTGTCGTTTATGCTAGGTTTCCGGACGACATTGCTAGCCGACAAGTGCTGCTAATGTATCCGATTATGTCAACTGGTAATACCGTTCTGCAAGTGAGTAAAGAAAATAATGTTTAAATTTTATATTTATATATATAATTTTGTGTAATCAATTTGCATATGTACGCAGGCTGTGAATGTACTTAAAGAGCACGGTGTTCCCGAAAGCTGCATTATACTGTCGAATCTCTTCTGTACCCCAATTGCTGCTAAAACTGTAGTAGGTGCTTTTCCTAAACTTAAAATTCTCACGTCTGAGTTGCATCCTGTGGCACCTAATCATTTTGGGCAAAAATACTTTGGTACTGATTAACATGGAAGCATATGTTTAGATTATCTAAGTTTTACACTGCATACAAAAATATATATATTATAAGGGATATATAGCTATTTAAATTGTTCTCTATGTTTTTCCAAACCACAAATTAACAACGATGTACTTAAAGATCGTTAACATCCACGCGATTTCTGTGTACAAATTTCAAAATTTAGGTATATAAATTTTTTTGTAGTTTTTAAATATGCAATATTTTAAAATTTTCCTATTCAAAATTATAACTAATTTGATAAATATAAATTTATTTATTGATTTGTTACTTTAAGTATATTATGTATAATTTCCGAGTAAAGCTCATCTAGATATTTCAAATTTATAACTAACATTTGTTTCAATGTTTTCCATTGTTCATTTATCATAGCATTTAGAATAAATAAAAACAAAATGAACCAAACCTTGTTTTGATATATTGACAATTGTTTTTAGTTTTATTTGTTAATTATCAGGACTTAAAAATAAAGAACAATACATACGAATTACAAAAATTCAGATATAAAATTGTGTAAGTTAACATAATCAAAATAATTGGTGCACCAGTAGCTTAATAGAATAAAAAAAGCGATGTCAAACTACATTAGGAAGCCATTTTATAATTAACTACGGTGTCAACTTTATGCAAACCAGTGGAGAAGGAGCGCAGCTGAACAGCTTGCGCATTTTGTATAAAAACTGCTCCGGTCTCGTCCCACTTTTCAGGAATCTCACAATTTTGCAATGTATACAGCATTACATCAAAAGTGCAAATACAATCGAGCAACGGTAAATAACTGACCGTGGCGGATATTTGTCGCATAACATCGCGTATTTCATTTTGTATACGTTTCAGTTCCTTACTCGAAGTGAGTTTTGTGGCATCGCCCGTCTCGCCATCACCCAATTCGGCCTGCATTTTGAAGTCCCAACACTCCAAAACTTCTTTGGTATGCGCATTTGTGATCACCATCGAGATTTTCTCTATCATATTTTTCGCAAGCCAATCTGCAAGGAAATTAGCAGACATAATGTGAACTCAGTATGATTATTTTTGTGAGAATATTATTACCTTCCGTTTGCTGTAAGACATTTGCCAAAAACTCTTCAATCTTTTTATCTTTCGACATTAGAATTGTTATGCCATATTGCTGTGTATTCTCAAAAGTTTCGGGTGGATAAATACCACGTTGAAATAAAATTGAATTAATACCATATTCTGAAATGAAAAACAATACCGTTTACCTAAGAGTTCATTGTTTTTGGCACAATGATTTTGAGTTGGCGCCATGGTCACAGCTGTCCAAGCGTTTACCCGACTCCACTTACTTAAATATTCAACAATAATTTGTGCGGAGCCACGTAGAGTGATGCAGTTTTTGGTACTTTGAGTTGTGGACATATTTATATTAAACAATAACGCGGACAAATAGATTAAATTTAGAAAGTACAAGAAGTTAAATTAAACGATTGAATGTAACAAAAGAAAATTCAAGTGTTCAGGGTTGTTAAATGCCACCTAATTTTTGTTTTATGGTACAGAGTTTCCAACAGTAAACTAAATCTGGTTAAACAAGGTTTGCGCAAGCTATTTTAATCAAATCAAATACAAATTTTCATATAAATAAGTTTATTTTTTTAACATTTTAATAAAATGTAAGAAAATATGATTCATAAAAAGCCAAATAAATATTCGTATGTTTATCATTTCTTCTGGTTTCATTTATATGTGTCTAACATTTCAGCAAGCCATAACAAATATTTCTTGGCATATATTCATAGTTTTTGATAACGGCTTAACGGCTTAATTGGGAAAATATGTTAAGAGGTGAGAAATTATCCCATAATAAAAAATTTGGTTAAATTGTTATTTTAATTAATAGATTGCAATTATTCTGTGTTGGGCCGCATGCTGATATCTGAATTAAAACTTCGCAGCACTGGTTACTTGACTCAAATTTCAATGTTGCCGCTTTTGACAGTTTTCCCTTCTTTCCGAATCTGGAAGTCGGTGCAAAACGAATATTTATTGTTTGCCTTGTAATCTGGCATTCGCCGCTGTTCTCCTCGTTCGTTCGGTTTTCATAGCTCTAAGCAGAAGAGAGTTTATATGTGAGGTGGTGTATTATTTAGCAAATAAAAATTGGCTATTACAAATAAAAAAAAATATCGACAAAGTGAAGTGTAGGTGTGATAATAAAAATTACAACGTAGTTTGGTGCTTGTGCAACATATGTGCATAAATTTTAAGAGTGGTATTACCTGGTTTCCTGAGTCATTAAACCCACAAGAAATATCTTTATGAAAGCACGGAAAGAAAGTCAATGAAATCAATGAAGTGCAATAAATGGGCAAATCCACTGTATAAAATATAAATATATATCGCTAAAGCTACAAGTATTTATTGGCATATGCGTATGTTTCATCTGTGCAAATATAAATTTGTGAGTGAAAATGTGTAATAATTGTTGAAAAATATACTGCCATACCATAAAATTTGCTGTGTGAATTTAAGAGAAATCGAAATGTAAAACTTTTTAACCTTCACATACTTTGGAAGTCGATTTTTTTTATTTGGCCCTATGCCACATATTTGCTGGTAGCGACGCATTTCTTTTCTGCTTTACAAATTAGCAGCGTAACAAAACAAAGCTATGTGTAATATATGTATATGTATAATAAACAACATACTTAAATTATTTCTTTGCAAAGCGCTTTAGGAATCTTCGAAATTCGGAAACGATAAAGAGATAAAAAAAGATTGTTGCATTCGTTTTTGGTTGACGTTTAAGCTGTTTTGTTTTGTTCTTTAATTTGTTTTCAATCCATTTACACATATCCTTCCATTTTGTATACTCTTTCATATCTGTTCTCATATCTTTGTTTTTTTTTTTCCTGGCGTATCCGCTTTGTATCTTTGCGTTGTAAAAGGAAAGCGAATATGTAGCGATTGCAGCGATCCACGCCCGTGCCTTGAATCATAGTTTTTATTTACATACATTTTGTTTGACTTGCATACATACTGACAGCTTTTTTTTAAAGAGAGTTTGCGTATGTCAGATTTAATAAATTGCTGATGTGATTGCTGTGAAAATAACTTCCAAAAGTGATATTTCATCTTAAAGTATATCTAATTTTAGCATCAAGAAAATATATTCAGGCAGAGCAAAAACAACTATACGCAATACTAAAAAACTAACAAAGTTATTTATATGTTTACATATGTAGCGTAATACGCGACCTTTACGTATTATAAGTACGAAATACTTTAAATCGATCATTAAAAAGTGTAATTTTATGAGAAACCTCATAAGTGAGCTGTACTAATTCAAATAACAAATATGCATTGCGACAATACGAAAACATCGTCAGAAATCGAACATGTGGATTGGAGTACTGGCACCGGCTCTGGTCACCACTACGCTAACGTCAGGTGAGTTGGAAATTAATAAATTGTAATATAATAAACACATTCTAGCCGAACACTCTGTTACAACTGGTTCTAAGTGAAGGGAAAGATTCTCATTGCACCAACTTTAATTAAAAATATGTGCTGCATCAATAACTGGAAAGTTTTATTTTTTCTCTTTTGATATATTATGGATAGTGTTACTTTACTTGTTCTTCTTGCTGCACTTCGCCGAGGTTCTTCCTATTGATACCGATTTTTTATTATTAGATGACTCTGTATTTTCCCAATACAAAATGTCACTTTTTTCAAAGGTGTAAAGGCAAAAGGGTAAAAGGCGTTATTAATTTTTGCTAATACATAGCTGTGTAGGAAATGCTGTAAACATTGCAAAACACGTGTTAATTAAGAAATAATATTCCATACTACTGGAAATTACAGTGTTTTCAGTTTTTAAAAGAGTTTTTAGACATAAATATGTACGCTATATTGAACAGATGCATATTCATACACAGATATACAGCAATGGTCCATTTAGTATATCATTCGACTAATTTCAACTAATTGACAACTTGTTTATTATTATTATTAAGACAAGACTCAATGCAGAAACATTTAGTTCTTTCTTTATAATTAATTCAATATTGCATGGAAGAATTCTTAAGGTGCGGGTAAACACGAATAGGTGACATGCTATAACACCTGAAAAAAGCTTTGCCATTATCTAATTTCACCTGCCTTATTATATAAAAGGTGTGTGGTGTTAGCAAAAAAATGCCTTTGTTTATATGAAACCAGCAAATACAAACGAGCCTATTTATATACATATAGTGCGCGATACCAATCCGTGTTTGAACCCACCGACTGAAATTTATTTTTTTCCCTCTTCTTTTTTGCCACTCAAGATAAAGTTCCGTTATTGCAACAGGTTTTTTGAATATATGAATGTACACACTTGTGCAAGTTTGTAAATTTAATCAGTGCTTAATGTTGACATCGGTAATTTTGCCAACGTTCGCGTTAAAATTTTTATTAATCTCTGTTACTTTGTGTGCTCCATTACTCGGAAAGTTGCGTTATACAAGCAAGCACTTATTTGCAAAAGTATTGGTTATCGTTAATGCAATTACCGGAAAGTGATACTCTTTGTAATGGTAAATGTTCAGTAGAGCGACTTTTCCGAAAATATAATATATGTATGTACTATATATACATATATTACTAAATTTTTTATTTAATATTAAAAAAAACTCCCAATTATTATTTATGTTGTTTATAGATTTGCTTGCCTTATGAGCCAACATTTTTTCTTTTTTAATATCGTTATTAATATGTCCCGGTTTTCCAACTCTTACGGTTTTTATAAAAGAAAATGAGCGCTTCATTTGATTACAACAAATGACGTTAAAGCAAGAAAAAACTTTAACTTGAGTTGCACAGAAGCTGGTATTCCTTGCAAGAATATGATTTTGATCGGTCAGTTTGTATGGCAGCTACAATAGTGGTTTTATATGGACGGTTTATTGAGAGAAAATAAC
This sequence comes from Bactrocera zonata, assembly GCA_037783105.1. NCBI lineage: Eukaryota > Metazoa > Arthropoda > Insecta > Diptera > Tephritidae > Bactrocera > Bactrocera zonata. The sequence continues at coordinate 202,624 of JBAWJQ010005196.1, read as the reverse complement.
ATTTATACAATTTCAGATATACATGCATAAGTATTTCACACATTAAGGCAGAACTAAATTGACTCAGCCCGTCGCGATGATCAATTATACTGTTGTATGTTTTATAGATTCACCAACATTTCCTTCGAAGTCTGGGTATAAATCTGTATATCTACATTTGTTCGTATATGTCGAATTTTCCAGGTTTCTTTTTTTTTTACAAAGAATTGTTGTTCATAGTATATACGTCATTGAAATTATTATGTATATTTTAGAAAAAAATCACAATTTTTTTGTTTTTAAGCAGTAATTATACTAGTTAGTGATTACTCACAATCATTAGAAGTTAAACTGAAAGATGACGAGGCTCACAAAGCTTTCTTTGTTGTGTTTACATAATTAACAATAAATTCAAATGTAACTGTGACCACCCTGTTATTTCTGTTGACACATAATTTTAATTGTTAACACAGTATTCAATTCCCATATTTTTCAAGTAACTTTATTTTTATAGACATCGTCTTTTTTTCTTGAAAGTAGTAAAAAAAAAAAATTATAAATTCATACATCTGAATTTTATACCAACATTTCGAGTTACCTATTTTTCGAAGTGTGAGCAAACAGCAGTCTATTAAATAAACTAGAAATGCGGCTGTTAATTGACAAACATAAAAAGGTGTGTATATAGATCCATATGTATAGGTGCATATCTGTATATCATTTACTTATATAAATAAGTTTGTAATTGTATATAGTACTCAACAGACCACTTTGATTAGAGCCAGCAGCGGCAGCTGTTTATATTACCAATTCTAATGAAGTTATACAAATCGATACCTACCTAAGCGCACCTAGCTACCCATACAATTATGCACATTCTTATAAAGAATAACAAAATTGCGATAAAACAAGTATACCTAGAACAAAACAGTACGCCAAATAATAAAAAAGTCAATGTATACACATAAAATATGTATTGTTATTAATATTTGTTTTCATTGACACTGGTATGTGAGGTGATTGAAAACCACTTTTTCTGCGTTTATTTAATAATATTGTCACATATAAGTTTATGTACATAAAAGCGGGGTTCACCAATTATAAATAGTTTTAAATTTATATCCAGCCTTTACTGGAAGTTTATTGCTTCGAACGCAGTTGACATGACCATGAAAAATATAAACAAAATTTTATGATATTTTTTGCCTGAAATTGCAAGGAACTGAATTCTTCGGAAATGTGTCAGCAATAATCAACGCAAGCTAATTAACATTGTTCTAAAGATTTGAATAAATTTTAATTTATTATAGGAGCCCGAAATCCTGCAAAATTAATCGGAATATTATAGCTTTCAAAATTATCCGTACCGTAATTAAAACAAACAAAAGTTTTGTTTTGCAATTACAATTGTGTGTTTTTCTCTTATTTGCTTTATAGTCGAATCACATTTTGTGTCGTGTGAATGTGTTAACAAAATCGACTTATCGATTAATTGACATTTACCGATAAGCTTTTAAGTTTACAATTGAGCTTATAATAATGTTATGCTATGTTCAGACCGAAAATTTAAAAGATTAGATTACATTTAAACATTTCATAACCCAAAAGTGTTCTCACTGCTGTTAGAAAGATCAAAAAACAGCTGTTATTGTCATTCATGAAGTCACATCGCTTAATATTTATCAAAAGACTAGTAGACCCGGCAAACGTTGTTTTGCCATATAAATAATTTCCTAGTAATTTTTAGTGTAGACAAAATATAGCTTACTTATTGCAAGTATGTATGTATGTTAGAATGTGTATATTGTATGTATGTAAGAATGTGGTATATGCATGAAATAAGCATGGAGCGCTGTGAACGATGAAGGAATATAAAAATAACAAAATGCAAACATTATTTTTAAGTTATTATAATTTATTCCTTAAAACAAATTATATATCATTAATTAAACAATTACGACAGTAACACTATTAAACAATATTAATCTCTTAATGCTATAGCGTGAACAATATTTTTTGTTAGTCCATCTTTAGCTAACACAAACAAACTTGATGGTTTACCCACTCGAGAGCATGCCACGTATAATTGTCCGTGTGAAAAACATGGTGTTCTCAAATCTAATCCACAAACAGACATCGTTTGACCTTGGGATTTGTTGATAGTCATTGCAAATGCCAATCTAATTGGAAACTGAATATGTTTGAATTGAATTGGCACATCTGTAGGTATAATAGGAATCCGTGGTATGAGTATATTTTCACCTCTGAACTTGCCATTTAAAATCCTGGCTTCGATCACGTTTTTCATTAATTTTTGAATGACTAATCGCGTACCGTTGCACAACCGGGGCGGGTTCAAATTACGAAGCAAGATAATTGGAGATCCAACCTTTAATTGTAAATTATGCGGTGGCATGCCTGGCAAATCCAGTGAGTTCAAAAACTCTGTGGGAAAATTTACTGCTTCGCTGTCGTCGCAAACTGTATCAATGGATTTATATGATACCAAGTTCCCTGGCAACAACATTTGTATCTTCAGATTTAAATTGTCAACGTCTACATTTTTTGCCGCTAAAATCGCTCTTTCTGCAAGCCACTCATGATTTATGTACTGTGTGTGTATATCGGGAAATATTTGTTCAATGAGAGTATCTTGCGAATCAGCGATTGTGCAGAAATCGGTCGGTAATTTTACGTATCCAGTTTCATCTATAGCAACTTTTCCATCACCGATATCTAAGAGTTGTTTTGAAAATGTTTCAGCGGATGGATCTTGAAGCATTTGAACGCGCATATTTTTTTAGCTGTAATTTTTCAACATTACTCCACAATGGAGATGATTTTAAGCAAGCGTTGATCTCATCAGCGTATGTTGAACGTGGAATGACTGGAAGTGTTTGTCTGAAATCACCTGAAAGGACCAACAGAGTTCCGCCAAATAGTTTGTCACTGTTTTTAATATCTTTCAATGTCCTGTTCAACGCCTCAAGTGAATGTTTGTGTGCCATAGTACATTCATCCCAAATAATAATTTTACACCGTTTTAGCACTGTGGCCATGGACGATTGTTTCTTAATGTTGCATACTGCGTCAGGGTTATTCTGGATATTTAGTGGCAGCTTAAATACTGAATGAGCTGTTCTACCTCCATCCAATAAAGTTGCTGCAATGCCCGATGATGCAACGGCCAATGCGATGCCATTATTTGATCGTATTTCAGCAAGAATTAGCGAAATAACGAATGTTTTGCCAGTTCCACCCGGTGCATCCAAAAAGAAGAATCCACCTTGTCCAGCTGAAACTGCGAGCATAATGCGATCATAAATGGTTCTTTGTTCCTCATTCATTAGTGGGACATTGCTGGCAACAATCGCTGCCATTTCTACAGTACTGTACTGCAGTTCACGATTCATTTCAGTATTAATTAAATCAGATGCAGTTCGATTTGGCGAATTCATACCGAAATTACTAAGTGGTAAGTTGGCAATGATAATGCAAAGATCCTCAATAGCAATCAATGCTTCATTGTACATTTCGTCGCTGAATGCTATGGTTAGATCGTGGCACCGTATACGATGTTGATGCAATATATCATCAGTCATTGAATCTTTGTGATTTTCCCATAATATCTGTGCTCGGGCTGGGAAACATGTAGTCAACACTATAGCGAATAGTAGACGAATTTGTATTGCTGTACAGTTCAATGCAGCTTCAGCAAGCATGCATTCCCGGAGAGGAAAAATGATTAAATTACTAAAATGGCTATTAAAAAATAATGGTTGATTGTAGAAGGGTGAAAATTGAGGATTGTATGTATTTTTGTATGTTGTATCATAAAAAAATAGAAATTAAAAATTTTGTCTAAAGAATAAAAAAAAAAATTTTGGGATGGAGTACCCCTAACATTTAGAGAGATGAAAAATAGATGTTGGCCGATTCTCATAGATACCGGATAAGCACACAAAATTTCATCAAAATCGGTCAAGCCGTTTCGGAGGAGTATGGCAACAAAAACTGTGACACGAGAATTTTATATATATAGAAAAGATTGTCATATAGTATTTTGAAATAAAAGCCGTCTTTTTTCAAATACTTTCCATATAATAGAAATAATGGATGCATTTTTTCATTTGTTAAGTCGATTTTCAGGTGAAATTAGAATCATTGCCTAAAAAAAAATTGTTTGTTTACATTTTTTCCCTTTGTAGTGTCTAAATCAGCTGTGATAATGTAACAGATTTCCAGTGCTGACAAGTAAATTGCGCAAAATCAGAGTCGCACAGAGAGATTTAGCGTAGATCAGTTTCAAATCATTTCATTTTTTGTATGGCGAAATCTTGATAAATTTTTAAGATTAGTGGGATAAACCATGCAACAGCCGAAATCGTGTGATTAAGCGTCGGTCTGAACACAGTATTAACGTAAAAACTCTTGGTTTGTTAGACAATTAAAAAAAAAAAATTAAAGTAAAAATTATAAAATTACAATTTTTCATAAAAAAAAATCTTACTTTAAACAAATAATAAATTAAAATCTCAGTTGCATCTACATTTTGCTTAAAACCGTAGTATGGAAATGTAGATCACATCCTGCTGAAAGGTTGCTAATTGAAGTAGATATACTTTGCATACAATTACGATAATGCAGTATCAATTAATTAACTTCCTCACGCTTTGCGCGGCTAATCAGTTTGCAAATTACATGAGAAACAGAGCACAGCTGGAACACAATTCACAGACAGTAGAAATCTATAACTCAATTCCTTATGGGTGTAATTTACATATTTATTTACATATGAGTGCATAAAATAACGCAAGCTGACATAATAGAGTAATTATACTAAGCAATTTTTTATTTTTGTTTACACTACTCTAATGAATGGTATTAACATTGAGGCTCAACTGTATGCCATTATTGCAATCAGCAGTGTATTTAGATCAAGGAATTTTGACAGCTATTGGATAAATATTAATTAAGGGGCACCCCTAGTGTGGAATTAAACATAAAAAGAAATTTTCTTTATTTTTAATACATCTTATATCTTAAAAAATTTTTCAATAACTGTCGTCTACGGTCTAGCCGCTCGGTTCAAAGAGTTCCTTCAATATTCGAATTTGTTTTGTATAAAATGACCTGCCAGTTTTTTAATCTAATCAAGAATCGAGTTTTAGCAGACCAAAACCCACTAAAATTTCGTGTTAAATTCAACTATATTCGGAGATCTCCCTTAGAAACGTTAGCCAGCTCTGATTTTATTCGCTTTTAAAAGCTGTAGTGCCATATTAATTGCTTCAGCATGCTTGTCTCATTTGCACGTGCAAAAATGTGCATTCTGCTCAGTGCCAGTTAATATTAATGACTTTTAAGTCATATAATTTAAACTATGTCAAACCAGTTGGACTAATAGGAGCCATAAGCTTTTAAATCCGTTCAATTAGCACTGATCTCATGTTAGCTTTATTGTTGATAGTTGTCAATACACTCGGTAATCTGTCACAAACGTCATATATCAACGTAGATCTAATAAAATGCAAATCTAAAAGTCATAATAACACGACTTTGTCGTCATTAGCGCTCTAGTCTAACATGCATATTACAGTTAGAGGAGTTCCTAAGTACCCGTTACAATGCCAGTAATTAACTTTCATTAGTAATGAACTGCAATAAAGCTTAAAGTGTGATTCAAGTCTCAAGATTATTCATCATTACCGACGTATATTTATGGCATCGTTAATTAAAATAGAACGTTAAAAGCACGAATTTCGGACGCACTGGATACTAATAGTGGAAGAAAGAGTGCCTTTGTATAATTATAAGTACTCTTCAAGGAAAGCAAATTCATGGTTTCCTTCCAAGTAGCTATTACCTACATTATCGATTATTAAGTGCTTTGCTCATGCACTTTTTGCGGATGCTAATTGATGTGAAGTAATAATAATTAAGGTTAGAAAACTAGTTTTATTTGTAATATATACACCCCCTTTTAATTATATGCACATATATAAATGAAATCTAAAGAGTGCTGATGAATTTCATATGCATATTTAAACAATAAATATAGCGAAAATATTGTGACATGCCCAACCATATTTGCTTACAGCTTGTCCCAGGCTTACTACTGGTGTGTACACCTCATTGCATATGTAATTGATCTACAACAGTTCCGTGTTCATATTTTTTTAGAAACAAGTTTCTGGATATGATTCACCAGAGCTAACCAGACTGCTGACAATATTGTAATTTCAGTTTTTGTTAGGGAAATTTTCTGAGTTAGAGGTTTTAGGTGGCAGTTTTTTAATAAACTATTTTTTTTTTTTTAATTTAAACCGATATTAATATATTAGGGGTATTCAGACCAGCTTTGTTAATTCGTTAGTCGTTATTCGTTAGTTTTTTACTTGGGTTTTGTTCTTGTAAAGTTAACAGATGAAGTATGATAGTTTTTTCGTTACTTGGTAACATCACTCAGCTGTTTTGTTTGTGTTGTTGCCTCAAAAGTTAACTTAATTCATTGCGAAAAAATACATTTGCTGTCTACTACAAATTAGTTTCTGACAAATTTTTCAAAAGTAAGTATTTTCAGTCTCGAAATCAGTGAAAAAATCAGGGAGTCAACAAACTGAGTGGTGAAACATATTGTACATAGTACATATTTGTTTATTATAGTAAAACGTCGTTGTTGTAGATGCACAAAACATTCTACAAATAATTCCTTACAATTATGCTGAGTTGACAGTAATTAGACGGATAAAAAGCCGGTACCGTTTCGGTCACGTAGACCCGGCTGTTTTGGTTGTTATAAAACTCTCAATGGTTGTGCGAAGTATGTATGTACATAGGCATATATACGTACTTGTATTTAACTCACTTTACATTTTTTTTTATTAAAAAAAGTAATACAATTATTTTTTTTTTTTGCCTGAGAACACAGTTATCATTTTACACACACGTCATACAAACAGTTTATCCCCTCTAAATTGTTTAAGAGATTTTTCAGAGGAGCCTTTTTATAATGCTGAGATAATAATCAATAGTTTTATAGGTCTGGTTGTAGAAAAAATAGGGAAGGGACACCGCCCACCTTTAGGCGAAATCCTATGGTCTATCTCTGAAATTACTTGATCAATTTCATTTAGTGTGTGAGGTAAACCAGATATTCCTATCATACACTGTAAAAATAGGCGAAATCTGAATAGGGATCATCCATATAACAAACCGTAAACTCAAATAACCTAACTGAATTCCAATTCACAAAACAAACATCAGTAAAGATATTAGAATAAAAAAAAATAAACAAATATTGTCCTCAGTTATTTCATATTCCCAAAAATTGTCGAAATCGGACTACAACTTTTCAAGGAACCAGACACCAAATATGTGGACCTCAGTGCATGTGACTGATTTTTTTTTACCGAACATATCAGCCAATCTGTAAGGTCTCGGTTTGAACTTCGAGAAGAATATGTTTTGATGACAGCATTCCTTAAAAAGTGGAAAAAGCGACCCAATATTTCGCTTAGCCTTCATATGCCCAATATAAATATTTTCGAACTTCCGGTTGACTTTATTCCGCATCTATTGGTCACACCTAAAAGCTTTGATCCTTGCAAACTGCGAGAGTTTAAATTCAGTTACACCTGGGCTTACTTGTCTTATGATAAATATATTCGGATTGCTTACTAAAGGACGAATAACATTAGAAAAAATTATTTCCAGTATTCTAATTTTTTGTTCCGTCAAATTTGACACGGACTGACAAAAAAAAAAATACATTTTCACGTACTTATCCTAAGGTTGAACGTCCTTTTCCTTCATGAAATTTGGTATACTGGGAGGTATGACAATTAAGTAATGAGACTGATTCCATAAAAATCGTATATTTGAAAATTATTCTACAACTCTGCTATCCCCTTCAAAGTAGTCCCCTTGGGCAGCCATACAGCGATTCTAGCGCGTTTTCCATGTTTCGTAACATTTCTGGAACGCTTCGACTGGGATGTCCGCGAGTACCCTTGTCACGGCCGCCTGGATGTCCGTAATCGACTCAAAATGGGTTTCTTTGACCACCGATTTTGTTTTAGGAAACAAAAAAAGTCACAGGATGACATGTCGGGCGAATAAGGCGGCTGTTGCAACACGGCGATTCCTTTACAGGCCAAATACTGGGACACGCTGAGGGCGCTGTGGCACGGCGCGTTGTCGTGATGAAGGATCCAGTTACGAGTGATGTCTGGGCGCACCCTGTTGACTCGTTTTCGCAATCTTTCGAGTACTTGGCAATAGTGGACTTGATTCACAGTTTTCCCCGCTGGAACGAATTCTTTGTGGACGATTCCACGCTGCGCATTCGCGTCAGTCCGCACCTCGACTGGTCTCCCACTCCGCGCCTCGTCTTCCACGCGTTCACGCCCCCTCCTTAAACTCTTTGTGCCATCGAAACACCTAGGCACGACTAAGAGCACTATCACCATACACTCTTACAATTTTAGAGTACGTTTCCGAAGCTGTTTCGCCCAATCTGGCGCAAAATTTTATCGTGACCATCCATTTTCGTGACGAGCACTACAAACACACGTCTGCTCAACTTGACGCAACAGGCGAACTAAACAAGTTAGAGCGATGGTACATATATCAATGGAGAGGGGAAGGATGCCGGAAAAAGGAAAGGAAATTTCAAGGTCACAGGTTTACCACAAGCGCGGCAATATAATCAGTCTCATTACTTAATTGTCAAACCTCGTAGATTAGCATTCAATGTATTTCTACAATCTACGAACATTTTGCTCAAATCCGACCACTATAGCCTATAGCTGTTATCCAAATTGGCCGATCAAAATCAAAATAAAATGCTTTTTATGCCCTTTTCTGCCATAAAAAATCCACCTATTATATCTTCGGTGAAGGCAAAGTTAGCATTTTTCCTGTTTTTCATGGTAAAAAGCGCCAGACAAACTTGGCGATCCAACCTCACACGAACAGAGAAAATAGTTGTAAAAACCTAGAAAAACTTTTATCGATTCGGTTGTTGTTGTTGTTTTCGGTTTGTGAGCGTGGTTCAAATGCACCAGTCTGTCTGATTTGATCAGCTGGTATTTGAGCACATACATATTTACTGGCTTGAATTACTGATATTGAGTTAGGGCTGCTGGTAGCAACACCAACACTAATTTATAAAATTAATAGGTTACAAATATGTTTCTGCTAACATGTATAAATGCATTTATAAGTATTCCGTATTGATAATGCTTCTATTTAATTCATGTCAGCTAAAAATAGCAAGTGCATGCTAAATACATACATACACATTTATAAAGGCGAGGAAGCACATGCACATGTGCATGCAATATTGTATGCACATATGTATGTATATGAAATAATCACTTTACTTTGAAAAAAAAAAACTTTAAGTGGGCATTACAAATGCGTCGCGAGCTCTGTTTACAAACTGAAATAATCAGGTCTGTGATAATGCTTGGCATTTTGCTCCTTCATTTATTTGCTTTGTTGTGTTATTATTTTTGCGGTTATCAATATTCCTGTTTAGATATAAGAATTTTTTGATTTCCTCTGTCGTTGTGGGGGTTTTAACGTTAATTCAATTTGAGAATACATTTATTTGTTGTTATTGTTTTAAGTGGCATCATAAATTCTGGGGATTTTATCAATTCCTGTATTTCGTGTGTACATTTTTACAAATACATACATATAACTATACATGTTAATATAAAGGATGATACATTTCGAGGTTTATTAATTTTTTAAAGATAAAACACAGAAACTTCCGATTTAACGGGAAATATTTATTATCGTTCGAAAGAGCATTCTTTGGAATTTATTTTTTGAAGTTTATCTATTTCAAATATTGGCCGCGGCTATGTCGCAGATGATCCGCCCGTTGAGTCCAATTTTCAATGACTCGTTAGAGCATTTCTACTGGTAACTGGCGAATAACACGCGTGCTGTTTTGCTTCAAGATCTGAATCGAAGCGAGATTGTCCGCATAGACTTTAGACTTTACATATCCCCACAGGTAAAAGTCTAACTGTGTAATATCCATGATTGTGGTGACCAATCGATCGGCCCAAAACTTGAAACCATCTGTTCACCGAAGTGTTCTCGCAATAAATACGTTCAATGTTGCGATGTGTGGAAAGTGGCGCCGTCTTTTTGAAACGAGCTTGAATTTCAGGCATCGGTTATCATGGCGTCATTGACGGATACGTTCTCGCCAGCATCAACTTTGAAAAAATATGGACCATGTGATTCCACCAGCCGACAAACCACACCAAACCGTTCTTTTTTCTGGATGAAATGACAGCTTTTGAATCGCTTCAGGTTCCACTTCGACCCAAATGAGGCAATTTTGCTTGCTCATTGAGCCAGAAATAGGCCTCATCTCTGAATAAAATTTGGCTCCAAAACGTCGGATCTTTTTGGAACTTTTCTAGAGCCCATAGAGCGAAGCGCTGTCACTTAGGAAGGTCGAACGGCTTCAGTTCTTGCACAAGCTTTATTTTGTACTTTTTAAGATCTCGACGTAAAATGCGCCAAGCCGTTCCAAACCTCAGTACGAGTTGCTGCGCCGATTCGACTCTCCATGGTCTTCTTGAACACTTTCAGTTACAGTTGCTATATTTTCTTTGCTCGGTGCTGAACGTGCTCTGTTCGGTCGAACATTATCCAATAATGACTGCTGGGTCTCAAGATGGGTGATGGTGTTGCGAATAGTACGCTCAGTAGGCCAATTATATTGACCACATGACTCACACGTCATCTGTCAGAAAAAAAGCTATTCAAAAAATTACCTCTTCTTGGATCACCCGTTATATTTGTAACACCACCATTTGAGCTTTGATCATAAACGCATTGCTGCTTGAAAGTGAACAACTTTCAAATTCTTATTTTTTCCAATTAATTAAATTTATATGCACTTTTCTCGCGATATTTTTGTATTTTCTTAAGCTTGCGGTCATGAGAACTCAGTTCTTATGTAAATAGCAGGGCAGCTTCTGATTGCCCTTAGCAACTGAGCTGTGAAAATTTTCAAGTAATAGCCAATTAATCATCAGCTGTAGCCTCATTTAAATGAATAACGTGCTAATTATATGCAAAATTATTCGTTATTAAGGAAAAAGTTAAGGCTCTAACTTGAGTACCTCAGGCGCCTATCATTTAATGCATTAGTTCCACCTCAGCGGTTAGTAGCTTGAAAGTTTATTAAAATAAATAAATATGTAAGTTAAATAAATGAATATTCAGTTTGCAGCTGTTGTGAAGCTATTAATATATTTATTTTATTGTGGTGCCAGCTGATTTATCTATTCTCATTTTTAAATTAGTACATAAATAATTGAAGTTGTAATTAAAAACCCGTCACGTTTTTTAGAATTATGAAATATGTTATATAAAGTTATTCACCTGCACATTTTCAAACTATTAGACTTTCTAAGTAGACTAGACTATTGAATTTCAAAATAAAGTGGAAAAAAGCTAACTTCATACCCTTCACACTAAAACAGTTTCCATATAAGAAGCTGGTCATTTATATGACAGCTATATGCTATAGTGGTACGATTTGAACAATTTTTTTTACATATTTTAGAGTTGCCCTGGGCAATAATCTATAGTAAATTTCATGAAGATATTCGGTCAACTAAAAATCTTTTTCATACAAAAACTGGATTTTGAACGGACAGTTTATATGGCAGCTATACGAGTATGCCATAATACGCCGATCTAAACGATTTGTTCTAATTTGTTTCTTTGTCTTGAATAATAATCCATGCCAAATTTCGGAAGATGTCTAAATCGACTCCGCTTGCCACGCTAAACATTACCTAAATATGTACATATGAACATATACTCTGACCGACCTTTCCTTCCGGATATTTAAAACTTAGTGACAACCTAATGCACTCTGTTCAGGCTATAATAAATTTTGTTCATTCTTTACAATTCATTCCTTAAATTTGCCAATTATTGTGAGCGCATTGCCAACCTACTTATGACAGCAATAGAATAATAAATATCAATAAATTCATCAGTTTGTATCTGGTTCAAAGTTATTAGGTTTATTGCTATGCATTTGACACGGAAATACAGCAATTACGTGTGAGATTACATTTTAATTAATGACTGTTACTTTTTCATTAAATGGATTTAATTGATTTGCTTGCTTACATGTACGAATATGTATGAACATGTTATTGTCTGATGTCTGAATATCGCAGACGAGACACAACAAATTAAAATTTTAGAAAAAAGTTAAATTATAAAATTAAAATTTAAAAAAAATTAAATAAATTTTTTGAGAAAAAAAATTTAGAATTTTAGAAAGAAAAAATGATAAAATAAATTAAAATTAAAATTAATAATTTAAAAAAAAAGGATAAATTAAATTTTATTTAAAAATTTTTATATTCATAAAATGAATAAATAAATATTAATTTTATAAAAATAAATTTTAATTAAAAAAAATGTGTTAATTTTAAGCAAAAAAATAATAATAAAAAAAAAACTTAATTAAAAAATTTTTTTCAGGATTAGAAGAAATTATATTCTTAGAAAAAAAAACAAATACTAATTTAATAACTAAAAAAATTTTTAAATATTTAACACTTAAAAATTAATAATTCCAGAAATAAAGTTTTTTAAATAGAAAAATTATGTATTAAAAAATGTAAAATATAAATTCTTGAAAAGAAAACCCATTATTTATACGAAAAATATTTATTTTAGAAAAGAATCATATACATCAATTTTAAAACATTTTACGCTTTAAATTTGAAATTATTAAATTTAGAAAAAAAAATTTAAAAAAAATATATTTTTAGAGAAAAATTATTATGTATACAAAAATAAATTTATTTTAAATAAAAATCAGTAACAGAAATTTTAAACCATTTAACACTTTAAAATTTATATGATTAAATTTAGAAAAAGTATAAATAAAAAAAATATAACTTTTAATTCTAGAAAAAATTAAATTATCTATTTTTGAATAGAAAATATTATTAATTAAAAAAATATAATTGAGAAAATATTATTTTTACATAAAAAATTATTGATATTCGAAAAAAAATTTATTTAAAAAAAATATTTTTTTTTATATAAAAATTAAAATTTAGTTAAAAAATTTAAAAATTTGAATTAATAATTTTAGAAAAAATAATTTTAGTTATAGAAAAATTTTAATTACTAAATTTTGAGTAGAAAATATTATTAATTAAAAAAAATATATAAATAAATAAAAAAAGTTTAATCGAGAAAATATTATTTGTACATAAAAACAATTATTGATATTCGAAAAAAATATTGATTTCAAAAAAATAAAATTTTTATTTTATATAAATATTAAAATTTAGTTTAAAAAATTTAAAAATTTGAATTAATAATTTTAGAAAGAACAATTTTAATTCTCGAAAAATTTAAATTATTAAATTTTGCATAAAAAATATTATTAATTAAAAAATAAAATATAAATTTTTAATAGAAAAAATATTATTTATGCATAAAAAGAAATTATCGATTTCAATATAAAAATATTAATTTACAAAAAAAATAAAAATTTTACAAAATTTTATGTAAAATAATTATAACTTAAAAAGTTAGTAATTTTTAAAAATAAAAAATATATAAAAATATATTTATTATTGTTGACTGTCTAAGTACTTCAGCAAACAAAAAGTGTTTATTTGACTTTGATCAGCATTTAAGTAAACTTAAACTTAAGCAGGAGTGTAAATGACTTAAGCTAACAAAAACGTAGTCGAAGAAAAACAATCGAGTTACTATGTGCATGCAACTAAATACATATGTACAAATATGACGACGCATTCGCCAATATACATATGTATCACATTAATTCATTTAATAATTTGCTGTTTTCTCGGTGCGATTGTCAACAGCTTAGCACACAGGCGAACGAACGTGCAGTAAGCAGTCTGTCGCTGTTAAACGCTAAATGATTTACCTTATTTACTAACTTCGCATTGATTGTCATTTGCAAAAGTGTCACGTTTGTCGTTAAGCATTCACGATATGAAATAACAATCTTAACGACTTTTTTGTTTACAAACTTTTTAACTTTTTACTTATTATTTGCCTAAATCAATAAATAAAACTCTTTGACATAATTTAGGTAGAACATAAATAAGCACTTTAAACTCACCAAAAGCGCTAAGTATACAATTTGTATTACGTAGCAGGTGTTGCTGAAGTGATGGCGAGGTAAAATTGCAAATAGATTTCCTTTATAACAAAATATACTTGTACATGTGCACTCATGTTTGCCAAGTACATGCCGATGCCATTCGTGCGTTCAAAGTTAGCGAAAGAAATTTGCAGGAACGCGATGACAGAAGCTTAGTATTTTTTTGCTTACTGATATGATTTAAGAAACTAGACACTGTAATTGAAAAAAAAACTGTAAAAACGCTTGAGAAATTTTTTGTTGAATAATTTTATATGGGAAGTTACTCTACACCTCATATGACTCTTTAATGATGCCTAATGCTTTTCAGCTGCCAGTGCCTTACAAAGTAAATGCACAAGTCGGTTCCTTCGTCACGTGTTCTATTCCTAGCTACCGCGTCTTTTTTATAGTTCTGTCGCTTAAAAGTCCACCTGACCACAATCCCTGCTTATGGTAATGTATGAATATTCATAGAACACTGTTCCTTTTGGTTTTGTCATTACCTTTTCTGTCATACTCTTCTCTTATGGTTTGGAAATGCTGCCTAATTTATATATATATAAAAAATAATATATAAGAAATCGTACTTAAAATTTATAACTGAAAAAAGGGTTTAGATTTAACTACCTTTTAATCCAGGTGAAATTTAAAACTCCGTAAAAGGAGCGTAGATACAGCATACGCGGTTATAGCCGAGTTAACAACAGCGCGCCAATCGTTTCTTCCCAGCGGGTACTACGTCTTTCAGAGCTTGGAGTGGATCAAACTTTACACGAACATAAAAAATGTCGTACCAATCTAGAAAAGACGTTTATCAATTCGGTTTAATTGAACCAGTACGGGTCAAATTTGATCATATGGCATACAGAACAAACTATGGATTAGAGATTTTTGATGCACTAGCAATTAATTTCCATCAGTTGACCCTGTAGTTTTAAAATTAAACAGATTTTTTTCTCAAAAGAAATACACGCAAATATTTCGAGAACGCGTTAAAGACGAACCACGTCCAGGGCGGCCATCAACATCAACTGATGATCAACACGTCAAATAAAATAAAGGAATTGGTGCTTGAGAATCTATGATTAACAGTCAGAGATTTTACTGGCATCATTGGAATATCGGAAGGATGAGTGAAAGTCATTTGAAAGATCATTTGGGCCTAAGAAAGGTGATTGGTTCCAAAATCAACTAAATTTTTTCTAAAATCAACGTCGGGTTAACGTATGTGAAACAAAGCTTTCCGACTACCAGGTTGTCATGAAACATATTATTACCAGCGATGAATATTGGATCTATGATTACGATCCTGAAACAGATGATCAATCGGCCGAATATCGTGACAAAGATGAGCGCAAGCCGAAAAAACCACGTAAAAGCAGGCCAAAAATCAAGGTTATGTTGACAGCTTTCTTCGATTAACGAGGAATACTACTTGAATGTTATGCGTCGTTTACGCGATCAAATACGACAATATTGTGCGACAAAAATCATGGTCCAAGCGTGGTGAAGCTCAACAAATGGTCGCAAAGTCAGGATTAACGTCTCGAAAGGTTATGCTGAGTGTTTGGTGGAATTGGAAAGGAATCATCCACTATTAGCTGGTACAGACTAGTCGAATAATTGATTCTACATTTTACTGTCAACAACTGATGAAATTGAAGCAAGCAATCGAAAAAAACGGACAGAACTGAGCAACAGAAAGGGCTTCGTCTTCCATCAGGACAACGCTAGACCACACAGATCTTTGATAACTCGGCAAAAACTGGGAGAGCTTGGCCGGGAAGTTTTGATGCATCCACCATATAGCCCTGACCTTGCACCATCGGACTACCATTTGTTTCAGTCAATGCAGAACTCTCTTAATGGAGTAAAGTTGGCTTCAAGAGAAGCCTGTGAAAATTATTTTTTCGCTTAGAAACCAGAAAAGTTTTACACTGATGAAATAATGTCTCTAACGGAAAAATGGCAAAGAGTTGTCGACCAAAATGGAAATACGAAAAGACTTTTTAGACTAGCCTATATTTGTTGAGTGTGTTGTATTACATTAGCTTGTTCTGTGACTTTGACGTTTCAAAAGGCGTTTTCATTTATGTGAAAGATGTGAAAATGTATTTAATTTTGTCAGTCCGGGTCAAATTTGATCAGATTTAGATTTCAAAATTATTTAATATTTTTGAATGAATTATAAATTTTAAAACATGTTTAAATTCAATTATTTAAAGGGTTCACACACGATTCCTTCAATTTTGACTGCTTCGATTTCATTCTTCAAATATCTATGTGCATTTCGTTGTCCTTTGTCACCATAATGTGAGCATAATTGCAACGCCACATGCGGTGACTCACAGCCCACAGTGGAAATTTCTGTCTGTTTTTACCTTTTTCGGTTTTGTTCTCCCCTAGTTGCAAAAGTATCCGCAGGATCGATATAATTAATTTTACAATAAGGACAACTTCCTCATCAAAACAAAAAAATTGTGTGCAAATGTATTGGTTAGGATTGGTGGTGGTGTTGTTGCGGTCGCCGGTGACCGATTCTTGGTAATGTATTATGCATTCCTAGTTGTTAGCTGAATTGATACATATTGTGCAAACATATGTATATACATATTTATTTAATTACAATTTATATGCAGGGCGAGCGAATAAATATAAGAGACATTATACTTATACAACTACGTGTATATATATGTATGTGATATATACACATACCTATATACATATATATTTGTATATATATATATAGATATACATAGATATGTATGTATATAATGCACAGTCAGTGGGTATAATTTCCTATATTTTCTACTTGTCGTATAGCTATCAAGGTCATTTAATGTCATCGAATACTCCAACATAACTGAAATATATGTTAATTATGTTATAGCAAATATATAGTATACACACACTACACTTGTATAAACACATATTTTCATGCAATCACATACACCGTTATCGTATTTCGCCTTCTCAATTAATAGTTTTCTTTTTGAGGAATCAATTTCTTGCAGCTCAACTGTTAGAAGTGAGGTTAGTTGGTTATCTGTTTACTTTGTGGGCTTCTAACCGCTTTGACAACTCAGCTAATATATGTATATATTATTTCCCTTGTAATATTGCATTTAGTTTAATGAAAATTGTATTTTTAACGTACTGCACTTAGCAGAAACCCTCAGTGTGGTATCGTCTAACCAATCAATTTTGATTGCCGCTCTTAATGACTAATGGCAACAAATTTAATGGTAAGCAATTGTCACAAACATGCTCATAATACCGTTATAGTAGTCTAAAAGAATGTACACTATTTCCAACTAATGACACTGTGTATACATTTGAAGGTTATGTAGTTGACACAAACTGGATTTATTATTTTTATCGATTTAGGATTTTATGACAATTATTCGCACTAATAGTGGCCATTAAATTTTGACTATTTATTTAGTTAAGTCCATGAACATTAATTCTTACAGATTACTTGATTCATTGCCGAATTTAAGCGAGTGTTCTTTTGCTGATCACTTGTATGATAAGGGACCTAATTTAATTGATTACTATTTATATAAATTATAGACATCTTTCGAAACTCCCAACTGGACCATTTTAGAAATACAACGTTGTAGTATGCTTTCAGATTATTTTTTCACAGAAATTTCAAAAAAAAAAATCTCCAAATTGCTTCTCTTGAGTTCTAGGACACAAGCTGCCACCAATTATGATTTTATGAACTATGATATTTTTTGACGCAAATCTCTTTAGTAGTGCATCACAAATTATGAATATAGTTCAGTTAATTTTTTTTAAGTTAAGTTTTTTTAGTTAAGTTGGAATTCTCCCGGCGTCTAGCTGAATGTAACTACATATACTCCAATATCCTCCTGTTTCGTATTAAAAAAGAATTGCTATAGTAATCAAAAATATAACAAAGTTTAATAAAAAGGCCTGCTATCAGTTGGTGAACTTCGGAAAAAACAAGAAGCAATGAACAAACTTCAAAAGAAAAAAAAGAAAAAAATACGAAGACAAAAATATTTCTTTTCCCACAACACTTTGTACGCTAATGAAATTGATATGGATATTACAAGAGCCTAGGATTGTTAATTATTAAAAAATCTTAAAACTTCTTCAGAAACTGGAAAAAGTAAATATTAGCCAAAGAACTTGAACAGCTTACTTTAAGAGCCATTCGAGATAGAATGCAGTCTACAGAGCTTGCAGCCCAAGTTAAATCGATTTGGGATCAATAGGTCCAGGCATTTAAATAGTTTGGTTAGCGAAAGCTTACAAAATTGCTATTATTTGTTTTTTTTGTGGTTAAAAGGACAGAAAATTTTAACTCTTTGCAATGTGTGGTTTTTTTACCAAGGAGTTGAAATTAAGTGAAATCAGTACCACGAAAGTGTAAGGAAAAATTGTAACAAAACTTGAAACTAATTAACTATAAGTCGTAATATATATAGCAAAATACTCAAATCAATATTAGTGAATATTAAATATTTTTCTAGTTTTCTATTGCTTTCAATACATTTTTAAATGAATAATGGGAAAATGTTACTAATACGTCATGTACCACAAGGTACGGTTTATTTTATATGAATATGATATAAGGTTTTCAGTTTATTATGAGTCATCTAGTAAAGGGGCTGCGCAGATGCATAGAAGCCTGCACACTAGAATAGCTGAAACCACAATAGAGGATACCAGAAATCGTTTTGGCACTGCAAGAGGCTGCTCATAGTGTAGAGTGCTATGTCCCTTGTTATGGAGCCTTGTCGTGAACGAACTACTCATTTTGCTAACTAACAATGGAATCCGCTGTCAAAGATATACAGGATTAGGCCTGGCTAAGTGATGGCGCAATGGGGTTGGTCTAAACATCAACCCGTCGACGACGCCGCAGGTCCCTCCCCGGCCTCAGAAACCTAACCCTTGGAGGCAGAGAGATGACATATGGTCAAATTCCTTGGTCTCACGATGGATTCCACTCTGCGGTGGAAGTAGCATGTTGACCTGACCTTGGTTAAGGCGACTTAATACGGCGAAATACCACTCTTTCTTGCCCTAAGAGACAGCATTACCAAAAGGATAAACTACATTTCGGAGTTCAACGTTATCCTTAGCAGCAAGGCTGAATGGCATGATTCCTGTCTCGACCTACTGCTTAGGTATAGTACAATCAAGTGGTACACTGACGGCTCGAAAACGTCGGAGAGCGAGAATCGGTGCAGGAGTCGCATACCACGCACCAAACTCTCCATACATATGGGAAGTTTTATGAGCATATTCCAAGCCCTTGCTATAAGTCGATGCGTAGAGATAAACATCCAACGCAACTATCGCAACGAACGTATAGTCATACTCAGCGACAGTCAAGCGGCAATTAAGGGGTTAGGGATAGTTAGAATTTTCAAAAAATTAATTGTTTTTTTTTGCATTTTCGATAAGTGTAATATCTAAAAAATATTCCCTGAAAATTTCACTTTGATCCGATGATTAGTTTTTGAGTTATTCGACAAATAACAAAGAGCGCTCGGGCCTGATCGAAGGATTTTTATTTTTTCGAAAATTTCGATTTTTTAAGACCAATTAACTGTTGATTTTTTAGCAAAAATTTAGAAAAAAATTTCCTGAGGCCGGCATTTTGTTAACTTTGAAAGCAAAATAAAATCCTTCGATCAGGCCCGGGATTATCTATTTATAAAACTAATTATTTTTGTCTGATTGTTTTTACATGAATCTCCAAGGACTTATGCTTGTCACCACAAGTACCTTTTTTTGGAACAGGATCAACACAAACAACTATAACTTTGGAAATTAATTTTTTTTTTTTGAAAATTTCGTGACCTTTGTAAAATAACATGATTTAGTAGCAAAAAAAAAATACTGAAAACACTCATTTTTTCGTGCCTGGCAGTGTCCAGTTCGAACTCCTACAACCACTGGAAGGTAGCCTTACTTAGAAGTGTTGCGTAGACCTCTTACGATTTACCCTTAGCCAGAATGACCTTGCGACCGCATAGCTGCTGGTAGATGAAAGGATATAAAATGATATTTTTCTTGCTTTTGATCGATCACTTCAAATTATATATACGTTATAGTTGTCTGATCTAATCTACGCCAAATTTAGGAAAATAATTTGTCAAATAAAAAAGTTTTCCATACAATACTTCATTTCGATCAATCAGTTGGTCTCTCTTTTTTTGTTCAGGCTACTAAAATCGTACGTAATCATATATACATGCGTACGCATTTATACAAAATATGCATTTGACATGAAGCAATATTAAATGAAGACGAACAGCGTCGTCAACAAATAAATTGTAATAAAAGTTGATTGATTATTTGCACCTAAATGCATTAATTATTTTTATTTGTAAATTGTCGGCACTAAAGTGCGTATTGCTCGTTCATTAAATAAAATGCTCAAACTGGTCTATAAATAAACTTGCAATTTGTATAGGATTTCTAAAAAATGCGTCACTGTAGATATGTGGTATGTATGTATACATTAGTAAATATTATTTGGATGGACAAAATCGCACTTTATGCTATTTTTAATACCACACGTAAAAAAATATATAAAAAAAAAATAAAAAAAGAATAATAATAATAATTCAATAAATTTTCATCAATTTTTTTTTTTCAAATTAGTTTTTAATATGAAAACATTTCGAATAAAAATATTTTTTAGAAATTCCAACTTTTGCAGAAAAATAGTTTTCACTATAAAAGCGCGGAAATGTAAATCAAACATCATATGGGTGGGTCGCCTGATAATTTCCCAGCTGAATAATGCTGACTTTGTTCAATAAAATTCCATTCGAACTTATAAAACTAGCATGCAAATAAATAAATGCACTCAATTTGAAGAGCCGTATATAATTATGTGCTTTGTATGCGCGTAAATGTGTGTGTGTGTGTTTATGTACGGCAATTGCACGAATGAATCTTGACAGTTCAACTGTTGATAGGTACGTGTTTTTTACACGTAATTTTGTTTCGTAATAAATTAGGCATTCATACAAACATATGTGTGTGGGCTAAATTGTATATAACACTAAATAATTAGAGACAGTTGAATAACGAACTATTTTCATCAAGTGGTCAGCATTGGGTGAGAGGGGTTTAAAAAAAAGTGAGTTGTCGGCTCTTCTGTAGTGTAGTGATACTTTAAAACGAAATTATAAACGCAATGGGTGTTTTCAGAAATCGCCTTGTTTATATAAAGTAATTACAGTTATGTAGAAAATAACAGTGATTTTTCATAGCAATACAATAACAAATGTTTCCATTTGTTTACGCCTACCGGTGAGTAGCGAATCGAACAGACTGCACCAACTGTTCAAACAGACTGGCGGGATTGGCAGGACTTGCTGTGCAACCTTGCGCTAAAATATCCTCCGACGTATGCGTACACAAACTACCATTTTTGATGAAGAATTTCGAATCCTATCCATGCCTCACAGGACATGCGCACACAAACTTCCTTATTTAATGAAGAATGTAACCCTTCGATTTCGAGTCCAATTCTATAAATAATGGTATTTTGCCTCAAGTCTTAAGCTTTTAAAATCATTATTTACAATAAATCCCGAATACCCTTCACAGCTACATTTCTTACAGCATGAAGGGGTATAAAACGATCTCAATCTTGATTTTGATCGATCAGTTTGTTTGGCAACTATATCCTGCAGTGGCCCTGTAACGGCGACTCCGGCAAATGAGTAGCTGCTTGGGGGAGAAAAGGACGTGTGCAAAATTTCAAATCGAAATAGATAGAATCAAACTCAGGCCAACAGGTCAATTGAAAAGTCCTCGTCCTATCATAGTAAACCACATTAGTCGCATTCGCAAAATTCGCATTTTTTTATTCAACATAATTCACTCTAAGGGTGATACACTGGTTATGGCGACCCTACAACTTTTCGATACCAATTTTGTAGTATGATTTATCCTTTGCTTCCAAATAGGCATCAGTTTCGGCGATCACTCACCTCATTCAATGAAAATTTCTTCCCAGCGCGCATTTTTTTGAGATCTGAGAACAGGAAATAATCACAAAGTGTCAGATCTGGAGAATACGGTAGTTGCGGAAGAAATTCGAGGTCCAATCAATGGAGCGTTTTCACTGACTTGGGATACGGCGTATCGTGGTGGTAAAACAGCAGTTTTTTTCTTCTAATGCGACAGTTTTTCTTTGATCCTGTCCTTCAAACGGTTCAATAACGCTATGTAATAGTCAATAGTTTTTCAAGGTTGTCAATAAATTTCGTGGACATTCTGAAATACATACGCCCTAACATTGCCAGCTGAAAGTTTCGTTTTTCAATGCTTTAGAGCGAGTTCATCGTGTGCAGTTCAGTCGGATGACTGTCGATTGGACTTCGGAATGAAATTATCCTGTCAAGTTTCATCCATTGCCACATATGGACCTAAAAACTCGGGTTCATCCTGCTTAAGCATCTCCAAACACTGCTTCGAATTATCAACTCTTCGGTCAAAAGTGAACTCGCACGGCACCCACTTTGCACAGAGCTTTCTTACAATCAAATAGTCGTAAATGAAATGATGTACATGTGCAGTTATTATCTTTAGAGTGCCTCGAACAACTTCACTTTACGAGCATCCAAAATAATCTTGTGGACTTTTTTGATGTTTTCGTCGGTAACAACCTCTTTTGGACGTCCACTACTTACGTTCACCCTCTTCGACATATGGATTTCATTCATCGATCGATGAATTTAATATGTCGATTTATCGCCATCTATGAATCGGACCGGGGACGAACAACAATCTACTCCATTCGTCTGATACGTACATATATGTATACATTTTATAGGGTCTCCAACGTTGCCTTCTGGGTATTACAAGTAACGTGGCGAACTCTTCTGGGTAAAATTATTTTTACGCTTTTTTACCACAGAGAACTTTCTCACTTATCAGAGTAAAGAAAGAAGAATTTGGACATCACCTAAATTTAAAACGTATATGTAAACTTTCTTCTCTAAATTAGGTCCAAATTTGGTTTGAACTTTTAAATCGACCCGATTTCGTTTTCGTAAAGGGGTAGGTTAGGTTAAGTTGACTGGTTTTTTCTTGATCGAAATTTAAAACACCATCTTTTTTGGGGGCAAAAAATTACGTCAGACAAAATAAAGTTTAATATGTGAATGAAGTGTCGTGAGCCCATCAAAAAGCTGTTAAGTCACTTAGTAATTTTTAGACTTTTATTATTATTAGATTTAAATTTTTGATTCATTATATCAGTTCCCCTACATTGCCAAATAAGCAGTTACAAAATGCATTTATTAGTTTAACAAAGTCGGGATAGTCAAGAAAAGGGTGCTGGACTGATTCTACATCAAACCACCGAAAGCTCTCAGCCAATTTCGACTGATCAAACTATTCAGCCTTACCCAGTCTGAAAGCAAATAACTAGTGCTCCACGTTCTAGACGAAAAAGCTTACTAGAGCTCTTTTGATTAACCCCGAACCGGAAGCACCTCAGAACCACTCAAGCACTTGTGTTTCAGCGCTCGACGAACAATATATTTTCGGCATACTAAATGTTAAAAATACCATTTACAGCAGGAAAATGTTTTTAATTTTAATATATATGCGTAGCTGGGAATTCTTAAATGTCACTTCGCTCATTCCACACACCCCTTATAGTACTTATATTGTATAATGTTGAAGTATTTATGGATCAGTTAAAAGCTTTCCTTTTGCAAAATTAAAAAACAAAATATTTTGCATTCCTGCACGAATATTCTATTTATTAACCATTTTGCCTTGCATATTATATTTTTAGGCATTTTTTTTCAACGATCAAATTGCTGCCTGAATAATTTTTCAGTTCCTTTTTGAAGTGCTGAGAAGCTATAAAAGCTATAAAAGGAGGAGCAAACTTCCGCTCCACCGAAGCTATAGTATCCTGGACTTGAGAATTTCTTATAGCTAAAAAGGACATAAAAAGATTTTTATCTTGATTTTTGTCAGCCAGTTTGTATGACAGCTATCTTCTATAGTCAGCCGATCTGAACAATTTGTTCACAAATTGTAGCATTGCCATGGCTAACAACCCATGCCAATTTCGTGAAGATATCTTGCTGAATAAAAATGTTTTCTATACAAAGACTTGTTTTTAACAGTCAGTTTGTATGACAGCTACATCCAATAATCATCTGAAAGCGGCGATTTCGGCAAATGAGAAGCTTCTTGGAAAGAAAAGAACGTGTGCAAACTTTCAGCTCCATATCTCGAAAACTGAGGGACTATTTCGCGTATATAACGACATACGAACATGGCTCATGGACCCAGGTCGTCATGCAGATAATTTATTTTAATTTTAAGCGTCTATCGATCTTTTACCTTTCTGAAAATTTCAGCCTGTTTTTCAGTCGAAAAAAGATTGCCGAAAAATGACACACCCTAGCACATAACCGAGTACATACAACAACTTGCATTTCCTTTTGGACATGAGCGAGTTTTCGTGACTTTTTACGATAGGCGCCGCGCGATAAAAGCAAAAACAAAAACATTGAAACCTTGATCGCTTAAAATACGAGTACTACGCGAATAATTAGCAGCTTTAATCTCTTGCACGTGCTAAACAAATTACCATTCGTGTGCCGAGTGAAATATTTCCATACATTTTTTACACATTTAATGTAACTTAATTATTATATTTTTTAATGTCAACCTTTTTTTGTTTCTTTGCAGATTTGGATCGGGCAGCAGTCAGGCCTCTCAGAGTAGCGGCGATATCTGTCGCATCTGCCATTGTGAGAGCGATCCACAAAATCCGTTATTGACGCCCTGCTATTGTGCGGGTAGCTTAAAATACGTCCATCAAGCGTGTCTCCAGCAATGGCTAACGGCATCCGAAACGAACGCATGCGAACTATGCAAATTTCCATTTATAATGCACACAAAAATCAAACCATTCAATGAGGTTAGTTTATTGCAACACTGAAATGGAATCTATTTGCTGCAGTAATAACATTTGCAATAAAATTTGCGATATCTTTACAGTGGCGCAGCCTTGACATTTCTGGAATTGAGCGAAGACGTCTCTGTTGTTCGGTATTATTTCATTGCGCCGCCGCTTTATGCGTCATTTGGTCGCTTTGTGTGCTAATCGAACGCGCCGCTGATGATGTGAAGCGTGGACTGATTGGTAAGTGGGCAATTCAGAATATTGTATCATCAAATTTGACCCGGACTGAGGAAAGCGTAAATTTTCCGCGTCTGCATCGGCAGATTTTGATATTTTCGATTTTGGCTGATTTTTTCAACGTCATTCGGTCGATTGTTGGATGTCATATTCATAAACTCACGTCCTAGAATTGATTCGTTTTTATGAATGTGGGTCCTCAGCTACGTTTAAGACATGTTTTTTGCGACCTCTACTCTGCAAAAGACAGAGAACTTTTCGTAGTCGTCTAACGTTGATACGCTACATACCCAAAAAATTAATAAAAATTTGAATATGAATCGAGATAGAGATCCTCTGCTATTTCTCTTTTGCCAAAACGTCGATTTTCAATCATTCTTTCTTTAACTTTTCCCGTGTTTTCGTTATTAATAGAGTAGGATGGACCGCTCGCGTGACACAAGTTTTCGATGACTTCACGACTTTCAATAAATATTTGTGTTCGTGATAAAATAGACTCTTCCAAACACTTCAGCGATACTCTCACGGTCTCTGTAGTCGTGATACCATTCGGGAACACAAAATTTCAAGCAAGCAAAAAAAATGTCGTACCAATCCAGAAAAACTTTTATCGATTCGATTTGCGCGCGTAGAGTAAATGGATCAGTCCGGGTCAAATTTGATCAGATGTAATATAAACATTTTCTCTAGGTACATATATATATGATGTAAATATGTATGATAAATACGTTTTTGAATTCATTTTATATAGATTGGCCCTTCTGGACGAAACTGGCCGTGGTAACGGTGGGACTCACTGGCGGCGTGGTCTTCATGTATATTCAATGCAAAGCTTATTTGCATCTATGCCATCGTTGGAAGGCCAGAAACAGGTTCAGACATCCTCATTTTTTTACCAAATGGAAGAAAGAATTATTAAATGTTTACATTAAATCGCTTACAGAATATTGCTCATACAAAATGCACCAGAAAAAGTGCATGCTATGTCGCCACCATCACCCGCTGTCCAATATCGCACTCATCACGAGGGCTCCTGTGAGCCACATCCCTCTAGCATCAATGCGCCCACCGCCGCCGGTGATGGTCCAAATGTTGAAATCGTAGCCAATGGCGCTTCCGCCTCGAATGGTTACAACTATGCCGTCACTGCTGGTGGCAATGGTAGCATTTCTGGTAGTCTGGATATAGAAGGTGCTGCGACCTTGCATCAGCATGCATTGCATCATTATCATCTTCCAGCCGAACAGCGTCGTTTGCAACAGAGCGGTGATACGGATTCGGATGTTTTGCCTACCACACATCACCACAGCCATTTGCCTCCACAACAGCAGGTGGGACAGGTGGCCGTAGCGGCAAATATTGAATGTGCACAGCTGCAAAGTAATTACGAACGTGATTGGGCATTGGACGATGTGGTTTCGCAGATCTCATCCTTCCGTCCGTGTCCACAAGGTTCGGGTAGCATGACACCATTTCACGATTCAATACACAATGTACTCGAGCATTCGGAGAATTCGAGTCGCGGTTCGGTAAATGACGTTTGCGGTGGTTCACGTCAAGATCTCAGCACTGGTGGCATTTCTACGGATACAGGACGTGAGCATGCGCTACAATTGAGTAGTTTTAGTGGTAAGTTAAAAAAAAATAACAATAATGGAAGTGATGGCTAAGGCAGGATAGTGTGTAAATATTCCATGAGAATTCAAATCTTCACACATCTTATTCTTGAGAATGATGGAGACAAGACAGAAAAATAGAAAGCGAATTTCTCAGTTTCGAAAACAAAAACATTTCTCAGATAGTGAGTACCTTGGCTGAGCTCGCATTTGGTCAAAAAGGCAAGAATGCTATAATGGAAGGCAATGAACTTTCTATCCACAAATCTATAACTAGTTTTTTTTGGTTTTCTTTAGAAACTCTAGCGCGGAAGGGATCATAAAATCTTACAATCAAAACTTATTCGAATTATTTCTCCTAATAAATTATTTTTATTTCTATTCTCAGGTAGTGGCGATCAAAAGGCACCCTCAATCAGTTCAGGTGTGTCCAATGCGGTGGCCAATGGTTTGGGCGGTTTCGCCTACAAACCGCATACCAAACGTTATTCCAATTCATCGATATTCGTAGAGAATCGCGACATCCTCAATGACTCGATGGGTTTGAGCATGGAATCATCGGTTGATTACCCCGCCACGGAGAGCTATCGACACGCAAACACATTGACGCCGCCCAGTGCAGCGGATGTCGAAGCTGAAAGTGAGCAGCTGGATAAATTTCTAACGAAAGACTTACGTCGCTACTCGGACACAAAACTGGTGATCGGACCGGACAGCGAACCGATGCTGGGCGCCGAAGTAAACGACGTCTTACTGCCATCAGCAGTGCCCATAGAACCCATGTACTCGATGCGGAGCACATTACCGGCCGGTGGCAATAAACGTATACGGCAACTGCTAAAACAAAATTCGGCTACAGCGGCAGATACAATACTGGACATGGAGCTGCCCACGTCACCGCTGTCGCCACCAGCCGCCTATGCGGTAAATGTAACAATGCCAACGACGCGTCAGACACAGGCCGCCTTACGCCGATCCCTACACACGGTGGATGAGGTGGGCGTGGGCGCAAATGCGCAGGACTTGCTGAGAAGCAGAGCCATACCCAGTACGGCTGCAACGACGAGTATGGGCACGTCCAGACGGCAGTCCACGTCGACGCCAATGTTTAAATCGTTGCCAAATTTGAGTGGCAGTTGCGAAAATCTGCTCAGAAAATGAGCGAACAACACAGCAATTCTGCCCGACTTCATCGAGTCCAATACTTAAATGAAGTGTATGCATCTATCTACCTACCTATATGAAAATATGGAACTAAATGTACTGAGTTGACGCTCTCTAAGTTGTGGTGTACGCACATAACTGTATTTTATTTTTATTGACTTTAGTGTTTGTGCGTGCAACAAATAAGGTTAACTTGCGTCCAAATATTTATTCACGCTTAATGTGTTTTTTGTTTTTGTTTTTCGATTTTTTTTTTTTTTTTTTGTTTTTTATTTTAAGTGGACCTACACTATACTTGAATGAGACTTTTTGAATATTCGCTTGTGTCGGCTGAACTAAGGCTTAATTAACACAGCGTTTAGACTGTTCGTTATAAATATGTAAGCTGCAGTTAGGAAAGGAAAGAAGTAAAGAAAAATATGAAATGTGAATTTTGAAATTTGTTAAGCGGCTATAATTTTTGTAGTTATATGCGAAAACAGGACAAATCCGATATTTGAAAAAATAATATATATTTTTTTTATAGATTATGGAAAATGTTCATAATTTGCAGACACTTCATGGAATTATTCTTTTTCCTAATTTTTGATTGTTTTGGTATATTGTTGTTTTTGTAGCAGCAGAAAAAATCTATGCTATAATTTTGAAGCATGCTGCTGAGTTGACCGTCTTTGAACGGTTAAAAATCCGGTTGTGTACTGGTTACGTAAACCCGACTGCCGTGGTAACGGTTCGTTTAGGTGACTAGTTGAATGAAAATTCAATTTTTTTTCTGACCGTTGTAAGATACATAAATTATTTTGCTTAATTCAACATATAACAAAGGTGTAAGCTCAATTTATATTAATTTTTTCGAAAATTTTACAAAAAAAATCTTAACTCATTTTCTCATATTTATGGTCTCAAACTGTATATAAAAAAATAAAGAAATTTTCCAGCTATTTTACTAAAAAAATCTATCATTTAGACAATCTGCTTGTAAAAAGTGATTCAAAATATTCAATTTAGGTATGAAATATCAACTCAAATGTAGTCAAAGGAAGACATGACAAGTCAAAAAATTATATTGTCAAAATTTCGCAGATTTATAGTAAAATTATTCGAGAAAACTTGAAAAAGTGTGCCAAATCTTTAGTAACATCTAAGTAGTTAAAATAATTCCTTTCAATTTTTTCTTACATTCATAATTATTAGTGAATCATAATTTATGACAATTAACAAAATATTCACTTCAATCAATAAACCTAACAAATATTGGATTTGTCCTATTGCTCTCTACAATTTCAAAACTCAAAAAGCGTAAATTATAATACAACCCCACATACAATTGCGTGCAATGCAAAAGCAACATCATTACAGCACTAAAAATAACTTTTTCTAAAAGCATTTACTTTCCAAATCTCTAATTTTCACTTTGGAAACATATTTACATATACATATGTATATGAGTGAAGGAATTTTTGAGATTTTGAAAAGTTAATGCTAAAAAAAAATACTGTGATTAAACAATTTGTCATTTTTAGACTTTTTTGCGAATCGAACATACATACATTTACACACACACATACACTTGTGAAAATCACACACATGTATTTAACTACATAAGTATATTTTTTGTTTTTAAAGTATCAATATGCTTTAAATGTAAATGGCAAGCAAAAGTTGGAAATTATTACCAGAACTTTTCACAGTACAACAGTATCATATAATACAGCGGAGTCAATAAACAGCTCACTTAATCCATATATTTTCTATGTGGATACTAAAAGCAGGAAATGCAAACTTACAGACATACATATAATAAACTTACAAAAAAAATAAAAATGAAAAGTGAAAACAATATGAAGAAACTTAGAAAGAAACAAATATTTTTCTATAAATACATAAATAAACCGTTATTTTAGGATTGCGCTTTGAAACAACCGCTTGTTTTAACTAGAACATGTTTGAGATTACAACTCCTGTTCACAATAACCTTTTCAAATTGCCAATTTCTTCCTTCTCTATTTAATGCGCCTGCCTCGAGTAATAATACTATACATTATTAGCTTATTTACTTAATTATATAAATATATATGAACTTCTTTTTTCTCATTTCCGATTTCTGTACAGTATGTATACAAAATACTAGTATAAAATCATAAGCAAATGGAATTTTGTAATTAATTTAATTAATAATTATATTACATTTATTACAATTTAAGTATGTATAAATCGCATACTATGGAAAACTATGTAAAATTATATCTATATTATTAATGTAATTTTAAAAGCAAAAAATTTTAAACATTTTTTGTGTAAAATAAAAAAGAATAACTTAATTACAAGTATATGGATGTTGTATTTTTACTTTAATTGGTGAATGGCAGCGGCCTGTTCACCTTAAATACCTTCCTATATGGTCCGACTCGCTTACCATCTTTTTTATTTTACCGTTTGGTGCTTCCGATGACGATTAACTTACGCCAATTCTACCCAAATTGGGTCTAGATAGCCTCTACAACAACTAGTGACTGATTTGCGACCACAATTGCAACAAAAAACTCGAAGACCCCCAGGAGTATTTAAGATTGAGACAAACATCTGAAGATTGTGGAAATAGTGCAGCAATGTTAAAGTTCAATTGGAAACAACAATGCAAAATACAAGATTATGACATCTAATGTCATAAATATTATGGTTATCAATTCTCTGAAGATCACATGTTACAACAAATTTCTTCAAAAGAAATTCCATCTTGAGGAACTGCAACATAGCGCTTTGCATTTATCAATTAAAACCTCGATTTCGGCTGTTTAGCAACTATTATCTGGACAACTAAAAGTAAGTATTCAGTTGCCTACATTACTTATAAATATACATACATACATAAATAAAAATAAAAACAAATAAAGTTTTATTTTAAAACGTACAAAACATTTATTTGACAAAAAAAATATCGGTTACAAACAAGTGCTTCTCATAGTATTTACTACACAGTAGTCACCGAAAACTTTGTAAAATTACAAAAGGAAAAAATACAAAGAATTCATCTTTAGTTTATTATAAAATACTGAAACATTAAATGCTTAAGTGGTGGAATAGCTTTGAGTTGACTTATGCTAAATGGATGGCAATGACCAGAAATCTTGACAATGAATTGTGTGATGATTTTCTATATAGTACTTTTGTAACGCAACTTCTTCTGCACATATACATTCACTCATTTTCCAGACTTCTTTTCGTTATTCTCCTTCGCCTTGCCATCGCTGTTGGTTTCCTCCGGTGCTTTTACGCTCAAATGAGCCGGCCCTGTCTGTTGTATCTGTACGATGCGTTCGTTCGCTTTAACAGCCTTACTTGGTGGTGGTGGTGCCTTGACTGTTAGTACACCATCCGATGAAATTGTAGACACTACATCTTTTGGATCATAATCCTTCGGCAGTGTATATTTGCGTATGAAATGTCGCTGTATCATGCCATGGTCATCTTCACGTTCCTCATGTTTACCCTCCACAATCACCGTCTTGTCCACGGTTTTAACGGTCAATTCGTTGGGCTTAAACTGTGATACATCCATGCACACTTGGAAGCCATCCTTGCCGACAGTGGGTATTAACGATGAACATTCAGTCGTATCCTTGCCCAAACGTGCGGCACGACGCGCCAACACTTGTGCACGATCGTATGGATAATGGCGACGACGTGGCTGTAACATTAACGAATGGCTATGACGCACCGGTCGGAAAATTTCCATTGGATGTATACCGAAACCGAAATCATCATCCCAGTAGTGCTCCAAGTCTCTGTATTCAGTATCAAGTTCATGAGCCAAACTTGCTAGTAGTGGAACAATTGCCATTTTTCTTTGAATTTGTTATGTATTTCGTTACAATCAAGCAAAAATATTAATATTCAAGATTTTTAACACAAAAGTTAAAAGCTTTTTTTTGGTTTTCACTTCGCTTTGCTTTGCGCAAATTTACTCTTTGAATTTTTATTTTCAACTGAGGGGAACGAGGAACTGTTGCTGCTTTTATACCCGCTGACGAAGGAAAGAGCGCTATGCTCAACTCACCGGCGAAGATTCTCCAGTTTTCTATACATTTCTACATTTTTCCAACTGTGTGCGTCAACCAAATATCTTTGTGCGCCAAAGCAAAACTCTTTGTACTTGTATACTGAACGTATGTACATATATGATAAGCTTACTGCTGACGAAAGAGCGCAGCTGGTTGTTTTGTGAGAGTCAAAGAGAAAATTTCACTCAGTGCTCCTCATTTTTACCGATTTAACTTTCAAATCTCTTTGCAAATAAATTTGCCGGTTTTTTGATAAACAGAATATTTTTAAATATACTATGCATGTATGTATTTATGTGTGTATGTGAATAATAAAAGTACGACAAACTTATAGTTATGTAGTTGGAGATGTACATATAAAAATACATAAAAGTATAATTAATCTAATTAACGTACTCTACACAATGTTATTTTCTCCCAAAACTAATCAGAAGCCATGATTTTACCAGAATGTACTAGAAGTATGTAAGTATGTATGAATAAATATGTACATATCTTCAGAAATGCCAACAAACTCGTGCTGGAAATTGTTAAACTGTCAAAATATATCAACTGTTTGGTATTTACAAATCCGTCAGTTATGAATAAAAAGAAAATATGTTGGTTTAATAGATTGTAAAAAATTTTATTGTTTTGCATTTACGTATGTATGTATACATAAATACATACATATACATATGTATAACGAATATTATATGTTAATACAGACATGTGTATGCAGGTCTGTATGCAGTTAATCCGCCAAATGATTTCGGAGATATTTACATGTGTATGTATGTACATATTAACGCATTTGTAAGAATTTTAGTGTTTTTCTTGAAACGTTGTTTTCAGAGTCGGTTAGGAAAATTTCATCCAAAACGGCTGTATCATTGGGTTGAATTTTTTTGACGACCTACTTTGTATATAAGTATGTACGTAAATATTTTAAGCAACTTCAAATCTGCTACTTCTTTTCTTCCGAAGAGTTTCTCAGCGTTGAATTTAAGAGAAGCACCGGATCTATGTAGACGCAATCAAACACTCTTATATACACACATATGTATGTACATTTAATGAATTTTTTTTATTTCAATTTGGCGGTAAAAGCATTTCGGCAAAGAAAGGTACATATACATACATACATACATATCTATGCGAATTCGTGCTTTTGGTCACGTACGCACAAATTTACCCCCGGAATGGATTCAAAAGTACATACTTCAATTAGACAACTGGGCCTGGAGAACCTATTATGTATACCTGTATATGTACATATGCATTTATATGCATGCATGTATGTACATACTTATGTACATGCTTATGTATATTACCATCTATAAATGGAGTTCCGATTTGTGATGATTTTTTATGTTGTATATAATATTGCATACATGCATACATATGTACATGTTGTACATACATAGAACATTCTAGAATCTAGATAGAAATTTTATATACTAGAATAAACTCAAATATGAATTTTATTCTCTAAAGTTGTTGAGAGTTTTTTGTGCGCCAATATACTGTGAGCGTCAAAAAAAGTAAACAGTGGCAAAAACCGTTGTTTGTTTTTTATACTTATTTCGGGGATGCGCAAATATCCTTTTGAAACTGTTACATCCAAGAGAGTGAGTATAGTAAAACATATTTTTTTATATCATTATTGTTTTGTTTTTAGGTTAAGTCGCTAAAATATCAAAATTTGTAATGGGTAAGCGAACAACCAATGAAACGGTTAAAAAATCATATTAGATTTGCATAAAAAAGATAAATCTTTGCGCGAAATCAGAGAAATAGTTGGAAGACACTATTGCACAATAAAAAAAATTATTGATAAACATGGTCACTATCAAACTGTTGAAAATTTGTAACCATCGGGCCGACCAAAAAAGTATACAAATCAGGCAGTAAACTTATGGGAAAACATTTTTTATACGGACGAAAGTAAATTCGAAATATGTATTTGAATTGAAACAACCCCATAAAATTTGAGGATCCAAAAATAAAGCCTTTAATGATAAGTGATAAGACAGTGGAGGATCGTTTATGGTCTGGGACTGTATGCCAGCCACTGGTGTTGGGAGTTTCATTTTTATTGAGTCCACAATTAAAAAATTGGATTATTTCAACATTTTAAAAATTAGCGTTGCTCAAAGCATTAAAAAATTAGGCCTATCAGTAAACTGGGTCTTTCAACAGGATAAAGATCCTAAACACGAGTCCAAAATTGTTAGTGAGTGGCTGTTATATCGAACACCAAAACTCTGGATAACCCTCCATTAACCCTATGGAGCATCTGTGAGAGCACCTTGACCGAAAAATCAGGCAGAAGGGCATTTCAAGCAAGGACGACCTAAATAAGGCTTTGATTGAAGAATTTAGCTAAATCTCTCCAGAATTTATAAAAAATGTTGCAGAATACATGCCTGGAAGAGTAAGTGAGGTCCAGAAGACTAACGGAAAGTGAACAAAATACTAGAATGAATATTAATTTATGTAGTTTATGTACACAGATTTTAAATTTACTGTACTCTGTTTACTTTTTTTTGACGCGAAAAGACGGGAGTATTTTTAGTTTAAGCTAATTATTTTCGGCTGTCTTAAGTTTTTGTTTAGTATTAATACTAAGTTGAACTCTTATAATGTATGCCTTGAAGTCTATAATAAAACCTTTTTATTATTGTAATAAACACTTTAATATTGATTGAATGGCTGTTTACTTATTTTTGACGCTCACAGTATGTATGTACTTATGTACCCTAAAAATACAGATATACTAAGTATATATACATACATATATGTATAAGTATGTACTTATTTATCA
Organism: Bactrocera zonata; assembly: GCA_037783105.1. NCBI lineage: Eukaryota > Metazoa > Arthropoda > Insecta > Diptera > Tephritidae > Bactrocera > Bactrocera zonata. The sequence continues at coordinate 167,628 of JBAWJQ010005196.1, read as the reverse complement.
GGTAAAAATCAACGCAATCCGTCATCTGATTTAGGGCCTAGTTTAGTTCGACTTCAAAAAGCCTTATATTCGAAGTAGGCGAGATTGTTAACCGATTTCAGACGTTGACAATGGGAGATTATGGGCATATTACGAACAAAATTGGTTCCAAAACAGTAGAGATACTTATCAGAAATGAGATTTCCTTGAAAAATGGGCACAGTCACATCCAAAAAGTGAGTCTATTGAATTATTCATATCGTCAAGTTTGAATTAATTAGAAAATGTGTTCAAAAATCCAAGGAGAGAAGCTCAAGAATGAATCAACCACGTTATTTCAGATCTTCAAAGGGTTCTGAGCTCTTCAGCACGTCAGTGTATGTAATTAGACTGGATTCTCTAGTTAAAATTTGTTTATCATCTTAACCCAACTAAGACCGCTTTTACATCGTATTATTTGTAAAATGTCATACATATGTACGTACTTATGTACATGTTAACAGACTGAGATACTAGTAATTACACAAACCTAACTTGTAGCATCAAAATATGTACATACTTGTATATACATAAATATTGTACATAAGTATATTGTGTCAAAAAAGTATTACCGAAAGCCCAGAGTTACTATGTCACCAAGAGACATCAAAGTTTTGGTAAAATTGAACAAAATACTAATTACAACTCCAATAAGGGGATTTTTATCTGCAGATAGCAGATATTTACCATACACATATATACAATCATACATATCTAAACATTCCCTAATTCAAACAACTTTTCGAAATTCACACAATTTTACTCAGAAATTATATTAATTTTTTCTGGGCCAAAAAGCAGTTTCGGCCAAATGCAATGTTATAAAAAATCACTCCACGCTTACATATATTTATACAATTATCGATATATGGCACGTCCCTACTTTCGACCTTACCCAACCAACATTTGTATAGGTACAACAAAAGATATATGGTACAATCTGAATTGCTACTCATACAGTACATATGTATGTACCTATACTTACATAGCCTTACATCATAATTGAGCACCGTTACAAAACACCAACGAAAGTGAATAAGAAAACAAAATATTTTTTTTTTTTTTTGTTTTGAATAATAATTTATTTTCAAAATAAAATTTTAGACAGACTTTTCTTCTCCTAGGAATTAATTAACACTTATAAATACTGAACACAAAATCGTGTGAAATACAGAAATAGTGAGTGACTTAGGTATCAACGCTTCACTTTGAAGCTTTTGGCTTCTCTTCTTGTGTAGTTTCTTTGGGATTCTCCTTCACATTCAAATGTGCTGGTCCAGTTTGTTGAATTTGGACTACGCGCTCATTGGACTTATCTTCGATGGCCGGCTTTGGTACACTAACTGTTAAGACACCATCCGAAGACAACGTGGAAACTACTTTATCGGCCTCGAATCCTTTTGGCAAGGCATAGCGACGAACAAAGTGTCGTGAGATGTAACCATGATCATCTTCACGTTCCTCGTGTTTACCCTCGACCACGATATGATCATCAACCACTTTCACAGTCAACTCACTCGGCTTGAACTGTTGTACATCCATACTGGCTTGGAAGCCATCCTTTCCAATAGTGGCTAGTGGTAAATCTTTATCCAATTTGCGCAAACGACCACTTTGGGAAGTTGTGATTGCAGGCCACTGAGTGTAGAACACTGGTTCGTAGAATGGAGTCAGGCGGCTCAAATCATCAGCCAAGCTCAAGATCAATGGTAGAGACGACATTTTTACTTTTGTATTTAGTTTATTCACTTCACAGTTATAGGAAAATTTAAAAACAGTTTTTTTCACTTTGTTTTTAGTAAAAAAAAAATTTGTTTTAGATTTTGTTTAAGGTTTTTGTGCGCTTGTTCAACGCTTTGTTATTGTTTGCTGTTTGAAATTCAACTATGCCGCTAATCGCGTGTGCCGGTGTATTTATACTCACAGCTGGCGGAGCAAACATTCCGTCGTGCCGAGAGATTGCAGTGACGTTATCAAAGTACATACATATGTACGTGTCTCTACTCTCTCACTTGACGAATGCGCGCTCTGTGATACAGTTTATTTGGCCGGAACTTTCGAACATTTTCAAGAAGTTTCTATAAAAACACAAAAGGTCAAAGCACGAAATTAGATGAGTTGATTTACGCAAATGTTTGCCGCCAAACACACCCCCTTTCTTCACTCACGTATGTAAATATGTATATTGTTACATGTTATATAAAATGTAAGTATATTGACAAATGATGCAGAAATATATAAATACTTTGGACTTTGTTATTGCAAAACTAGCATTTGGAGACATCAAAAAAAATTCAGCAAATTATGAGTCATAATTTAAATGCATATGTATATGTGTATGTACATATGTACTTTCATGCAAATGTTTTTGAACAACTCATACTATTTCTATTGGATTCGATTCAGATTGAAAAGTAATGATTAAAGCCTATTCTCATAATTTACAGAATTTACTCAAAGGTTCTCCCTCTATATGATTGATAGATACATACATACATACATACATACATACATAAGTATGTCACTAACATTCCGGACTGGAAATGAAAAAAGGGGCGTATATATGTATGTACATACATACATATACATATGTACATTTGACTGTATGTAAATTATGTTGACACTTACGCGAAGTCTGAATAATTTTCCAGCAGAATTTGTCAATAAAAATTACGTTGGCATACTTACATACATATATATGTAAGTATATTGTCATTAACTTTCGCCCTTAGGAAATTTGAGGAGAATAAGAAATTACATATGTATGTATGTACGTACATACATACATATGTATGTATATTTGCATGTGACATAAATGAAAAGTCGCCAATATTATACGAAAGAAAAATTACTATTAATTAATTATTTTGTTTAATACATACATATGTAAGTATATTTTGTAGGTACATAAGTATGTAGTATATTCTGTTTATCAATTAACTACACCAGATGCTTTGACAATAACAAAAGTCGATAAAATCACATTTTATACCATACTTATACAAATGTACATACATATGTACTCTAATTTGTAGTTTGTTAATGTTTTCTGATAAAATTTGGCAACTCTTGCAAGGTTTTGACTCAACTCAATTAAGCAAAAATAAAATTTTTTTTTAATTATTTGCCACGTTTATAATAATGATTTGTCACGTTTCGAACAAAACTATTACAAATTTGAAACTCGGTTAATTACAAGGTCATACTAAACATAAATGTTAAACACATACTTATGTATGTACTTATGTAAAATTCGTCAACTCATATGCAAAATAACTTAACATGAAAAATCGATATATTAGAAATCAATCATATTGAAACAAAATTTGAATTTTGGTTATGATATGGTTATACATACATACTTATGTATGTATATGTACATAAGTATATAAGTATATAATATTTGTAGTGAATCGTAAGCAATAAAAAACTCAATTTCGATTCTTTTGATGATACATTGTTTTGCATTTTGGGGGACGATATGTGCATTCATATGTATGCATATGTACGTTTATCTTTACAGTTGATTTGTTAGGCATCACTCCAGAAAATTCTATCACCCCTATTACGCATCTAAATTGTTCTGCGAGTACAGCTGTCGTTCGACAACAGAATACCAAATTGTGCTTTACGAGAGAAATTTTTCTATCTACTGCTGATAATTATGTACATATGTACATATTCATATATGTGCATATATACTTACATACTTATGTACTGTCAAGCTTTCTTATAGTGATTAGAAATGTCCAAATCAGAAAACTGTCCAAGAGCAGTGGTCAACATTATTTTACGAATTGTAGAGTTTTAATACTTACATACGTTGAATAGTTTTATAGGAGGAGTATTTCAAAAATAACGAGAATTTGGTAACAAAAAAAATACATATTTATTTATTCGTCCACATTAATGTTGTCGCATTCAAAATAGCCGCCACTCGGTATTATACAATCATACCAACGCTTCTTCTAATCGTTAAACCACTTCTCAAACTCGACTTTGAGATATTCTTGAGCCCATTCACCGATTTCCATTTATCTTGAAAAAACGACCCCTTCCAGGCTCTTTTTATTTTGGGCAATAAAAAAAATCTCACGAAGCACTGTCAGGCGAATATGTACTTATGTACATATTGTTTTGGCTAAAACTGGGCATCTCAAAATTTAAAATCCACAGTATCAAATGCAGGATTACTATAATTAACTACAGAAATAGAATTCTAAAGATATGGGGGTATGAATGTGAACTTTAGTGTGTTGTTATCGGAGCCAGTTTGTGAGTCAGGACTTCAAAACTTCATTTCTCAAAAACTTGTAGAATTTCTAAAACTTTTCTAAATTGTAATACGAGCATAAGCGTTTTACACAAATAATATATTCAATGCCAAATTTTCTTGTATATTTAAAATTTGGCTCTGAAAATACATATAAGTATACATATGTATATGTATATTCTTGTCTTTATTTATAAAAAAATTAATATATTAGGTATTTTTTTCTAACAGCTTTCAGCAAAAAGGGGAAAATCGAAATTTACTTTTACTCATAGCAGATTTTGCGAATATCCTTATTTTCGATAGTTTTACCCTGTCTATAAGCATTGAAACAGCTGGTTGCGATATTTCCGAATTATTTCGAATTCTTTATGAGAGACAGCATGTAACAATTTTTTTCAAGTACTTCCAGCGCCATGAATATTTTTCTCCGTTTAGTATTGAAGGAGCTTTTGTCTCATTGAAACAAAAGACTTAAGCTACGAACTCGATTTTTTAATATTTTTTTCATATAGGGTACTCACAGCTTGTACATAAGGCATTGTAAAATCATAAATTATTACACTTGTTTATAAGAATGTTGTTGGATTACATTCAAAAATAAGTTTACGCAATTACAATTCTTTACGCTATGTTTTCGGTTCGTTATAACTTTTAACTTACAAATAGTTTCAATAAACGCTTGAAAAAGTCTAGAGAATTCCAGAACTACATACATATGTATGTATGTATAAATTATAAGAATTACAAAAATCGATCAGCTACGTGCATAAGAGAAGAGTTGTCTAACGAAAAACTACTCATCCCCTAATTGAAACTAATATTTTTTCAGAGTGTGTTAGAAAGCACGAGAAGATGAAAAATGAGGGTGCAATTCAGAGGGAACAATTATCTCTCTCTTTCTTTGTAAGAAATTACAAGATTTTGTACGCGATGTTACTGGTTAGTTCTGGAAAAGTTAACTCGTTCAGTTAATACAAATATTTATTATCGCCTAATAGACTCAGCCAATACATGTCACGCATTTTTTATAAGCTTCGACTAAAATAGCCTTCAGTGCTTTCTGCGAACTTTGGTTTTGAGCTTCGGCTCATTTTTGTAGCCCACTCGGTAGATTGTTGGACAGTTTAGACGTCATATTCATAACCTTACGCCTCCTCGCAAGAAATAATTCATTTGTTGAATGCAGGGAAATAGGCTATGTTGTAAGGCGTCTCTTTTGGAACTTTTACTCGATGTCGTTTTTGCAAAAGACTCAGGTCTCTTAGAGTTTTTAAGATTCTCAGCTATGTTATAATGGGTGATCCATGTAGAGGTACTTTTTTCAATAGTCTTGTTTTTGACAGATCACGCGTGAGTCGTGTCAAGCTGACATGTTATTTTTTACTGTATTACGACTGAGCAACGTCTACAAATCTTCTTCTTTACTGGCGTAGACACCGCTTACGCCTAGCCGAGTCAACAACAGCGCACCAGTCGTTTCTTCTCTTCGTTACGTGGCGCCAATTGGATATTCCAAGCGAAGCCATGGAGTGGAGGTCTTCCTCTTCCTCTGCTTCTCGCGGCTGCGTACTGCGTCGAATACTCTCAGAGCTTGAGTGTTTTCCGGACAACATGACCTAGCCAGCCTTCGCTGAACTATGTCAATGTCGTCGTATATCTCGTACAGCCATCGTTTATCGAATGCGATATTCGCCGTAGCCAATGCGCAAAGGACCATAAATCTTTCGCAGAACCTTTTTCTCGAAAACTCGTAACGTCGACTTATCGGTTGTTGTCATCGTCCAAGCCTCTGCACCATATAGCAGGACGGGAATTATGAGCGACTTATAGAGTTTGGCTTTTGTTTGTCGAGAGAGAACTTTACTTTTCAATTGCCTACTCAGTCCGAAGTAGCACCTGTTGCAAGAGTAATCCTGCGTTGGATTTCCAGGCTGACATTGTTGGTGGTGTTTACGCTGGTTCCAAGATAGACGAAATTATCTACAACTTCAAAGTTATGACCGTCAACAGTGACGTGAGAGAAAAGACGGCGAGTTTGTTTGATAACAGCAGATATTTCGTCTTGCCCTCGTTCACTGCCAGACCCATTTGCGTTGCTTCCTTGTTCAGTCTGGAGAAAGCAGAACTAACGGCGCGGGTGTTGAGGCCGATGATATCAATATCATCGGCAAACGCCAGCAGCTGTACACTCTTATAAAAGATTGTACCTGCTCGATTAAGTTCTGCAGCTCGAATAATTTTCTCCAGCAGCAGATTGAAGAAGTCGCACGATAGCGAGTCGCCTTGTCTGAAACCTCGTTTGGTATCGAAGAGGTCCTTTCCGATCCTGACGGAGCTTTTGGTGCTGCTCAACGTCAGTTTACACAGTCGTATTAGTTTTGCGGGGATACCAAATTCAGACATCGAAAGCAGCTTTGAAATCGGGTCTTATAAATCGTTGCACTTTATTTCGAAAATTTACGTTCTGTAAGAGTATGTATTCGTTCAATTTATGGTCAACATAGTCGCACTTTTGAGCGTACTATTCGTAACACCATCACCCCTCTTGAGACCCTTCATGCATTATTGGATAATATTCGGCCGATATAGCAGCTGTAGCTGAGAAAAAAAAATAATAACAAATGATATAAGTCAAAGTGCTGATTCAAAGAAAGTAATGTATTTTTCTCTTGTGAAGAGAGAGAGAAAAAAAATAAAATTTCTTCAGAAATTATCATACAATGAGCAAAAGCGTTACTACACCAGAAGATCAGTGATTTCATATTGAAAAAAAAAACTTTATAAATGATAATTTTGCATAAAGCTTCGAATCGAAAATCAGTCACAATTTCAACGTATTCTTAACCTTATACAGCTTAAGTTGCAGAAAATCAAAAATATATTGATCAGCACAAGGAGAGGCCTCCTCTCCTTAGCGAAACTTAAGTCAAAATCTCACAAATTCAAAGCTAGGACTAGGAAAGAAGGCTATTTCAATCAAGCGAAAACTTAAGTCAAGGAAATTCAAACTAAGACTTTTGTTTTCCGCTACCTCACATTTTTATAACAGTCAATAAAAGACATTTCTAAGTTTCAAATTATGTATTTAGTCAAATTTATTTACAAACTTAAATTATAAACAGACTTTTTTCTCATAAAATTAATCTATCAGGAACGTTATAGCTTGGACTTTTCTTCTTTGGTAGTCTCCTCAGGATTTTCCTTTACATTCAAATGAGCTGGTCCAGTTTGTTGAATTTGGATTACGCGCTCATTGGACTTATCTTCGATCGCCGGCTTTGGTACACTAACTGTTAAGACACCATCCGAAGACAGTGTGGAAACCACTTTATCGGCCTGGAATCCCTTTGGCAAAGCGTAACGACGTACAAAGTGTCGTGCGATGTAACCATGATCATCCTCACGCTCTTCATGTTTACCCTCGACCACGATATGATCATCGACCACTTTCACACTCAACTCACTGGGCTTGAACTGCTGTACATCCATACTGGCTTGGAAGCCATCCTTTCCAATAGTGGCTAGTGGTAAATCTTTCTCTAATTTACGCAAGCGGCCACTGGGCGAGGTGGTAACGGCGGGCCAACGAGTGTAGAACACTGGTTCGTAGAATGGAGTCAAGCGGCTCAAATCATCAGCCAAGCTCAAGATCAATGGTAGAGACGACATTTTTACTTTTGTATTTAGTTTATTCAGTTTACAGTTATAGGAAAATTTAAAAACAGTTTTTTCACTTTGTTTTTAGTAAAAAATTTGTTTTAGATTTTGTTTGAGGTTTTTGTGCGCTTGTTCAACGCTTTCTTATTGTTTGCTGTTTGAAATTCAACTATGCCGCCAATCGCAAATGCCGGTGTATTTATACTCACAGCTGGCGGAGCAACCATTCCGTCGTGCCGAGAGATTGCAGCGACGTTATCAAAGTACGTATGTACGTGTCTCTACTCTCTCACTTGACGAATGCGCGCTCTTTGATGCAGTTTGTTTGGCCAGAACTTTCGATTTCAAGAAATTTCGATTTCAAGAAATTTCGATAAGTATACGAGTATGTAGCTAAAAGGTGAAAGCCCAACCGAGTTTTATTTAGCTACATATGTACATACATGAATGTTAGCGGGCAAACACTACATCTTTCTGCTAAATATATATTAATGTATGTACATATACAAGTGTAGGTACATAATACAACCTTATTGTATTGATAGCAGGGATAGGTCATTTAAATACATAAGTACTATTTAAGACTGTAAAAAAAATTTATAATTAAATTTTTAATATCTTATTAAATTCTACAACACCTCTAGAATGCTACTACTTAAGTATACTAAATTTTTAAGATGATCGGGTAAGGAGTCATCCTGTCGCAGGCGCACCTTTTTTCTGAGGAGTCACGTGAAATGGCGCCGCAATGGCCGAGTTTAAAGTATTTTTTCCAAAAGTTTCAGAATTTTTTAGTTAATAGTATATAATTGTAACAATAAAAAGCACTAACAAAATATTTAAATTTTTATATGAGAAAAAATTGTTGAAAAATTACTGTTTTTTACCCGAGGAAACCCATGTATCCTCATAAAGCGTTAGGCCAATTTAGGATACTTAATTCGAATAGATATTAAGAATTATATTTATACACACGTACATATGTACTTATGTATACATTTAAAACATAATCGATATATCCACATGTTTTCTCCAGAAACTTCATCAATCAAAAAAAAAAAATAAATAAACAAATATGTATGTGAATTTATGTGAAAGCATATATGTATGTACATACATACATATGTACATTTGAGTTTTCCACTACATAAAGCAAACAATACACACACTACTAGTAATAATGCCCGCAGATAACGTTAATCAACCAAAAGCTTTTATTTAAGCTCATAAGAACTCATTAAATGAATTTCATTTATATAAGTATGTATGTATGTACAAACGCGTGTACATCATATTGACACAAGCCAACTGACAGAGTTATAAAGTATATAATAATAAATAAGAACGTTCACGCAATTTCTGGAAGCCGAAATATCGTCCTATTGTTTGGCAAACAAACCCAATAAGAACAAAAATGTTTGAATGTACACGTAAGTATGTGCATATGTATTGAAAAAAGAATGCAGGCAATGGCCAAATTGTGAAAAGCATGAGAACGATACCAGAGTCTATTACACTCAATATACTATATGTATCTATGTACATATGTGTCGTTGCTGCTATCTCACACCACAGCGAAAAGGTTGCTCCGCCAGCAGCGAGTATAAATACACCGGCACTCGCGATGGCCGGCATAGTTGAATTTCAAACAGCAAACAATAAGAAAGCGTTGAACAAGCGCACAAAAAACCTCAAGCGAAATCTAAAGCAAATTTTTTACTAAAAACAAAGTGAAAGAACTGCTTTTAAATTTTCCTATAACTGTAAAGTGAATAAACCAAATACAAAAGTAAAAATGTCGTCTCTACCATTGATTTTGAGCTTGGCTGATGACTTGGGCCGCTTGACTCCATTCTACGAACCAGTGTTCTACACTCGTTGGCCCGCCGTTACTACCTCGCCCAGTGGTCGTTTGCGCAAATTGGATAAAGATTTACCACTAGCCACTATTGGAAAGGATGGCTTCCAAGCCAGTATGGATGTACAACAGTTCAAGCCCAGTGAGTTGAGTGTTAAGGTGGTCGATGATCACATCGTGGTCGAGGGTAAACATGAAGAGCGTGAGGATGATCATGGTTACATCGCACGACACTTTGTACGTCGTTACGCTTTGCCAAAAGGATTCCAGGCCGATAAAGTGGTTTCCACACTGTCTTCGGATGGTGTCTTAACAGTTAGTGTACCAAAGCCGGCCATCGAGGATAAGTCCAATGAGCGCGTAGTCCAAATTCAACAAACTGGACCAGCTCATTTGAATGTAAAGGAAAATCCTGAGGAGACTACCAAAGAAGAGAAAGCAAAAGCGTGATTCCTACATATATCATTAACTTAATTCATAAGCATTGTATAAAAGTATTCATTTGATTCATTATTAAATTATTTTGTTAATAGGAAAAAAGTCTGAAATTTAAGTTTTTATTGCATTAAAAACCGAATTAAAAATAAAACAGTTGTTTTAAATTAAAACCATTAAATTGTCTTTTTATTAAAAGGTGGGTAATTTCGAGGTTCCAATCTTAAAAAAAGCGCAGAAACTTCAAATCGAATGAGGAATGTGCTTTTATCATTCGAAAGAACATTATTTGGCATTTATGTTTTGAGGATTATCTCTTTCTTAGATGGTCCATGCTAACTATCAGGTCTCAAATTTGAGTCTAACGCTAGAGACTGTTTAGTGAATAGAAACTAGTCACAAATTAAGACTTTACCTCAAAATGTCTCAAATAGTGACTAGAGACTGCTTACAGAACTCCACTATTAGACTTTACATATCCCCACAGGAAAAAGTCTAACGGTGTGATATAAAATCCGGATTATTTTCAAGTTGTTGCTCAGCCCAATTCACGAAAATACGACGTTTCTGGTGGTCAAGCGGCTTTAGTTCTTGCGTCAATTTGATCATGTAAGGATGTAGTCCAAGATCTTTTCGCACAATCACCACAACGACTTCACAGATATGCCCAACGCTTGAGAACGACGTATGAGAGACTGATTTGGGTCTTTCCCAATTGATGCGCTATCAACAGCAATATTCTCGGCACTATGGTCACTTCTTTGTCTTACTAGCAACGGCAATATTTTGTACTGTGTCTGTGAATTCAAAATTTTCCAAGAGACGCTCAATTGTTGAAAACGATTATGACGACCATAAATTGGACGTAGTGCTCTTAATGTTGAGGTCACTGACTCCGAATTTCAGTATTAAATTTTAATCATTTCAACTCGTTGTTGGATCGTATATCTTTTCATGATAAACTGGCAAGCCTTACTGTAGAAAAAAGTCAAAAGAGCGGGAAAAATGTGGCACCGTTTGCGGTCCCTATCGGTCAGCTTTTATAGCGTCCCTTTGAAAACACCGTTATAAGAAAGTCCCACAGTTTTCACTAGTTACGATTGCATAGATATTGTTTTTATAAATAGTATTTGTATAAAGATTACAACGTTCTGCGAATTAATGTATTCTTGGAGGTCATAATTCATTTGCAGTGTTGTTTTCGATGTTATTAAAAGGCGTAGAGGCCAGTAAAAATAAATTACTCTCTTGTTAATCGAGAACACAAACAAATTGCTTATCAGTTGCGATTTAACATGCGGCTGAACTGTATGAACGACGACAATATTCGTAAGGGTCGATTTGGTGCAATGAGCTTTTGGCCTTAAGGCATATTATCCGAATGAAAATAAACACGACAGTGCTCATCGTATCGTTTGCGGTAGCAACAGATGGAGTAAAGTAAAGCAGCTTCCGATGGTAAGATTTTCAGATGTCATCGTCACGATCATTTCATCACTTCGGGAATAATATTCCATAATGATTCTTGCATACATCTGATGCAATTCGAATTTATGTACTTATGTATTTACTGTTTCAGACCAACATTTGTTGTACTAATTGAACGTAATTACATAACCACAGACATTTCAGTGCACATTTCTTTTGAGGTGACATCAATGCTTCGAGGAATCCTTAAAGCAATGTAATTATTCTCTCATGTTCCAAGCATACAAAATACAGCATGTGTAAGAATTGAAGCCGCTCGACCTTCCCAAGCGACATCGCTTCGCTCTATGGGCTCTTGAAAAGTTCCAACAAGTTGCTAGAAAAACGACGGCTTCTTGCGGTTTGTGGGAAGGTGGAATTATCGACCCATATTTCTTCAAAAATTATGCGAGTGAGATCGTAACCGTCATTGGTGACTGTTATCGCGCCTACATCCTAAACTGGGTCCTTGCATAAGAGCTTAAGGGATTATATGGGTTTACGGGTTTCAAAAAATCGATTTTTGTTATTGTCTTATTAAATTCAGATATTTGTCCTAAATTTTCAAGGAAATACAACCTTCTGAACATGTGCCCTCGAGGCTAGCTAGTATAAATGCGCCGTTTTTAAAAGATTTTTTCTGGAAACTGTGTTTTTGAAGTCGGTTGGGAAGACTTCTCGAGAACTACTCAACCGATCTTCATGAAATTGTATATAGGTCATTGTGATTCAATTCTTAAAGACTTGGACTAAGGATTTTTTTCTATTACAACTTTTTGAAATAAAATGTCGAACGATTTTAATTTCTTTGTAAAGGTGTCTGCCAAAACTCCTATTTTCAATTTTTTTTCCTTCGTCCAAGTTCTAAGTAAAGGTTTTAACTAGAACAGGTTTTTTTCACTTTTAGATGATCCTGTAAAGAGTTATCCTGCCAAAGCGGCCCATCTTTTTTTCAAGAGGTCACCGCTGGAAATGGCGTCCTAATGGCCGAGCTTAAAATCTTTTTTTTTCGAAAATAAAAAATTCTAATAAAATTTTACATTCTTCATATGACAAAAAGATTGTTAACAAAACGCTGTTTTTGCTTGAGGTACTCATTGTAACTCCTTAACAGTATCAACATTTATGCCAAAGAAAGCGAAAAAGCGAATATGAAAACCCAATAGTACACTAGACTCCACAATACGCCGATTTTTAATGCAGAACAAAGTGTTATATAATTAAAAATCACAAGGTTTATCTTTTAATGTTAGGATTTATTTAAATGCAATATTATATATATTTTAGAAATAATGTAATATTATAATACAATTTTTGGTGGCAATTAATTGCATATGTGCATTTGTATGTATACTGATTGAAGTGATTTAACAATTAAACTATTCGATTGAATTGACTGAATCATCCCTGAGCAACAAAACTAGTGCAGACAATAAACGCTTAAGCGCTTGCCTGCTTCTCACTGGTGACTTCTTTGGGATTCTCCTTCACATTCAAGTGAGCTGGACCAACTTGTTGAATTTGGACTACGCGCTCATTGGACTTATCCTCGATGGCTGGCTTTGGCACACGTACCGTTAAGACGCCATCCGAAGACAAGGTAGAAACCACTTTGTCGGCCTGGTATCCTTTTGGCAAAGCGTAACGACGTACAAAGTGTCGTGCGATGTAACCATGATCATCCTCACGCTCTTCGTGTTTACCCTCGACCACGATATGGTCATCGACCACCTTAACATTCAATTCACTAGGCTTGAATTGCTGTACATCTAAACTGGCCTGGAAACCGTCTTTGCCCACAGTGGCTACGGGCAAATCCTTTTCGAGTTTACGCAGTTGATTTCCGGGTGTGGCAGCTAGTGCTGGCCAGCGGGAGTAGAACGCCGGTTCGTAGAAGGGCGTCAAGCGGCTGAGGTCATCGGCCAAGCTCAAGATCAATGGTAGGTTTGCCATTTTTTCACTTTCAATTTAATTTTCACTTTCAATAAATGCACGAAATTGAAATTTTTTATGAGCTTTTGTTTTTGCTTTTGCTTTGATGGGCGCTTGTTCAACGCGTTTGTCTTTTGCGATTTTCTGTTCAACTGATGCCTACTGCTGCAGAGCCTTGCTCTTTTATACTTTCAGATATTATGATTTTTTGCAAGAGTACAACAAAAACAACAGCAACTGCTATTGCCGCAATTGATAAGAACACACAGCTCTTTGCAATCGCGCCGGCGCGTTCTCATACGAACATACGAACATGTGTATCTACGAGAGAGCGGCGAACGTGACTGGCGTAATGTCACTAACCTACGGGAATCTCCGAGAAAATTCAATAGTATCTATGTTATGGCGCTTTTCATTGTCGTTTGCGCGTGTTTTACGGGAGAAAGATTTCTCGCTCAGTGAAATGTTGCAAATTATTTTTATATACAAAATAGCATTGTTCTGACTATGCGCGATAAGAGTTGCTATATGGCAAAGAATTTACGTGAACATACTCGTAAAAGTTCGAGGAACTTTCTGATTTTGCATGTACTATGTGTTTTGTGTTTCTCTGTGTGAATAATAATATTAAATATAAATTGAGTTAAAATACATTTATTTTATCTTTTAATATATGCATATTTATATTAAATGACTGATATTTTACAGCTGTTTACACATTGTCAGTAAACAATAATATAAGAATACTAATCCATAAATTTGAATTTCTGAATAATATATTTCGGAATCTTATTTTTTAATCGCAAATTTATAAAAAAAAATAGTAGGATACAACTAAAAGGAAACCCGTGGCTAAAACACCCTTTCTTATAGCATTAACGGGTATAAAAATATCTTTAACTTGATTTTAATCGATCAGTTTATATGGCAGCTACATACTATGTACATACATATGTATATGCAATAGCGTTCCAAACTGAACAATTTATTCAGATAATTAAGCGTTGCCTTAGACAATAATCCATGTCAAGATTCGTAAAGACATTTTGTTAAATTAAAAAGTTTTCCACGCAACGTTTTGAGTTGGATAATTTACTTTGTTGGCGGTTTCAACAAATAACCAGTTTCTTGGGAAGGAAAGAATGTCTGTTTCTTGCAAAAATTGTTTTCTTTTTTATTCAACATAGTTCCTTTCAAGGTGATACACTGATTATAGAGACCCTGCAACATTTCGATGCCAATTTTGTAGTACAACTTCGCGCTTTGCTTCAAAATAGGCCTTAGTTTCGGCGATCACCTCTTTATTCGACGAAAATTTCTTCACGCCGAGCATTCTTTTGAAATTTGATTACACGAAATAGTCGCTGGGCCAGATCTGCAAAATACGGTGGATATCGAAACAATGTGAAGCCCAATTCATGGATTTTCGGCATCGTTTTCACTGATTTGTGACACGATGCGTTGTCTTGAGATGAAACAGCACTTTCTTTTTCTTCAAATGCGACTAATTTTGGTGCTTTTGTCCAAAAGCGGTTTAACAGCACATTGTAAAAGTCATTGTTGATCGGTTTTCCTTTTTCAATTTAGTCAGTAAAAATTATTTCATGCGCATACCAAAACACAGACGCCATAAACTTGCCATCCGACTGTTGCATTTTTCCACGTATTATAGTGGGTTCATCGGTTGCAGTACACTCGGATGACTGTTGATTGGAGTTTGGAGTGATATAATGGAGCCTTGTTTCATCCATAGTCAAATATAGACTCAAAAAGTCAAGTTTATTATGTTTTAACATCTCCAAACACTGCTCTGGATCAACAACTCATCTTTGTTTTTGGGTCAAAAGTGAGCTCGCGCATCTCCCACTTTGCACAGAGCTTTCTCATACCCAAATATTCTTAAATGACATAATGTAAATGTCCAGTTGATATCTTTAGAATGCCTGCTATATTCAACACCTTCACTTTACGAGCGTCCGAAAGTATTTAGGGAACTTTTTTGATGTTTTCGTTGGCAAGCATCTCTTTGGGCCATTTCCTTCACTGCTCTCCGTGCTAATTTCGTCTCGTTAATATATTTGTCGGTAAGCGTCTCTTTAGGACGTCCAGTACTTCCATCGATCTCCGTGATTATTTCGCCTTGTTAAAACCTAGCGAATTACTATATCACGATTGATTTTCTTAGTGCAGAGTCCAAATAATTTTGATCAATTCAAACCCTAGCTTTAACAGTATTTTCCCTCCCAAAATTTTTTTAGGGTCTAATAAACATTGGACGTTTCCTTCTGGATGTTACAACCTCTTTGGCAAAGTATGGTATAAAAAATTATTCTCTTTCCTAAAAAATACTAAATAAAATAAATATTCATAGCAACATAATATAGCTTTGAAATATACATATGTCTGTTTAAAGTTTTTCTACAAACCTTTCAAAAGAGACCCGATGTAATAATAAATAACGCTAACATTCCGTAATTGTTTAAGCCGATCCTTAGTTAGTCACGACTTGAAAAGTAAGAAAAGTTAAAGCCCTACATGTTCACAGTTATCGAACATGCGAAAGGCTCAAGGAAGATCTATTGAAACTATCAACAGATATTTTGTTAGACTATAGTAACCTCATTAAATCAGATTAAGCAACGCAAAATTGGGTTCTACATTCTTATGTCTGTTCTGTTTTCTCCGAGTTTTCAGATACATTTATGTTATTCTTCGCATCTCCTTTTAAGCCCATCCAATTAAAGTATGTACATACTATATATCCATGAACCCCTATCAGAAGAAGTAGATTACAATTTTCAACGAATTACCATTGTCAGTCCGGTTACCTCATTAAAGTGCCATAATCGCTAAGTATTCTAATGTATACCAGTTGTTTGTTCGATTCGCCACTATACAAGAATTGGTAAATATAATCGAACTAATGTGTCTTATATTTTGCACACTACTGCTTTTACCTATGGAATTAGTAGAGTTTTGGCTACAAATTTTTTACAACTTTTTTATTTCTATTATGCATACATACATATGTACATACATACATAGATGGATACGTACATAACCACTTCTCCAGAGGATCTGAGCGTGGTTGTTCTTCTTTTGTTTGCTAATTTCTCCTCTTTATGCAGATTTCCAGTTTTAAAACAGCTTTTGAACAGACAATATACGTATTTATATACATATGTATGTACATATACATATAAATAACTACATATGTATGTATATATTAGCCTCAGTAATATACACACAAACCGGCATGGTTAAAAATAATATTTTTTCGCACTTCCAACGAAGTGGCGACACCTCTATGCTGCCGTGTGAGATTGAATGAATTTGTCGCCTATGTCACGCAACTACCAGATAGTCAGCCACCGTGGAAACCATAGCAAAAATTTTCATACAAAAAATACAAATAAGTTTCTACATAATGTTCATAGGCCTGTGTCGCCTCCAAGATACAATCTTATTTTAAAACGCATACAAGTGTGTTTGTGTGTGTATTTGCATTTGTGCGCTGCATGCGAATATATAAATTTACCGGTGCTTTGCAGCCATCAGCTGAATGCCATGTTCATTTCCAGTCAATGCGTTCCTCAACGCGAACTTCGCCAGCGCAATTCCACACACAGCTGCGATGCACCAATCAAGTCAGCCAGCAGCTACGCAATTCCAGAAAACCTCATATCGTGTGTACCCACCAGCCGTTGCGTAGACGTACGTACGTATGTGTGTATGGTATGTGTATCAGCGCACCTCGTGTGTATAAAATCGTTACGCTTTGAGTATCTACAAAGGCGAATAGCGCTTTTGCCAGCCGCCGGGCGCACAACATGGTTCATGTAAACTTGAAAGGGCCAAGGGACTGCTTTTCAGCGACATGCGCAGTGAAGCTTGCAAAAATTTTACGGTGCCCTAAACGACTGACTGCGACGTGCTGCGGCGTTCAGCCCCCCGGCTTTCTGGAACTTCTGCGGGCAACTGGTCTGGTTACCAGCTGTTTTTTGTTGCTTTTACTGCTGTTCGTGCCGGTAAAATTGTTGCTGTTGTTTGTGTTGTCTCGTTATTTGCCGGCACAACGACCGGTATGCTGACAACGAACGCCCCACACACACACACACCACTCGACGGTGGCAACAATAACAACAGCTGAGCTGGGTACTCTCTCAGCTGTTGTAGAATGAAAGCGATGGAAGTTTTGCGTAAAGTTCCAATGCACGAGGGATACTTTTCGCGTTTGTGTCGTGGCTGTTGGCGATAAGTACATATGAAGTTACATATGTACATATGGATGTATATAAAGAGATGTGATTTATGTATATGAATAATGTAGGCACATGGATACATATACTATATGAAGTAGCATGTATGTGATGCTGATTCTTCAGTCGTTAAAGGTGTGCAGGTACGTTACTTTGCAAACAACATATACATAAATGTATGCATGTATGTTCATTACTAAACACTTTTTATAGGTAAAAAAGTCAAGCAGGGTTATTTTTATATATTATGTATGGTAATCGAAAAAGTTTTCGTATTTCTAATCAAACTTCAATTTATTGTTATACCCTGAACAGGGTAATTCTGTGACGAAGTTTGTAACACCCAGAATGAAGCGTCGGAGACCCTATAAAGTATATATGTATGTATGTATGTATATGTATAAATGATGAGTATGTTGAGCTGAGTCGATTTAGCCATGTCCGTCTGTCCGTCCGTCTGTCTGTATATATACGAACTAGTCCCTCAGTTTTTAAGATATCGTTTTGAACTTTTGCAAACGTCATTTTCTCTTCGTGAAGCTGCTCATTTGTCGGAACTGCCGATATCGGACCACTATAACTTATAGCTGCCATACAAACTGAACGATCGGAATCAAGTTCTTGTATAGAAAACGTTCACATTTGGCAATGGATCTTCACAAAAGTTGGCACAGGTTATTTTCTAAGATATTAATATAATCTCCGAAGAAAGTGTTCAGATAGGATAACTGTAGCATATAGCTGCCATACAAACCGAATGATCGGAATCAAATGCTTTTATGGAAAACTTTCGCATTTGACGTGGTATCTTCACGAAATTTGACATAGATTACTGCTTGAGGTAATAATATAATCTCCGAAAAAATTGTTCAGATCAGATTACTATAGCATATAGCTTCCATACAAACTGAACACATAGTTACTAAAGGAAATGCACTTGTGAAGGGTATATTAGCTTCGGTGCAGACGAAGTTAACGCTTTTTTCTTGTTTTTATACAATATTTAAAATGAACAGTAGTGAATAAAAAAAGCAACATTCTGGTCGACCACTTTTTGCCATTTTTCCGCTAGAGACATTATTCCATCAGTGTAAATCGAAATTTCGAAATTTTCTCACATTTATTTCTTCATTATTTTCACTCATTTTTGAAAAGCTGTAACTTTCTTTCAACTTCCCAGAATTTAATTAAATGAAGCTTAAAATCTCACCAGAGATATGTACATATATGACTGCAACGACATCTATTGACAAAATACGAAAAGACTTTTTCGACTACCAACATGTAAAGAAAGCTTTCGTTGTGAACACCCTTTTAAAAACATAAAATATTAAACTGTTGAAAAGTAAAGCCTTTCCGGGCTCCAATCGTAAAAAACAACTACAAATTATCAGTATGCCCACCTTTCTATCATTCTGTATGTACATATGTACATACTTACATACACATATAGGATGTTAAGTCATACACTTGCACGCGCAACATGCGAGAAATCATTTTTTATGGCCGTCTACTATTTTTTTGAAGTGCCTAAAAATAGCTGCTGTTTGTGGTAAAAAGTTCTAGACATTAGCTACATATACTTGAACAAAATTGTTTATAAGAAATGATAAACAAATGCTACATTATTCGCAAAAATTTTGTTTACAAACAACAGCGGCAAGCGAAAGCCGGTAACGTCACGTAGGCGAGCTTTTATTGTGCAAGAATTTTAATGCATGCATACATACATAAGTAAGTATGTATGTATGTGCGTACATATGTTTACATACTTCAATCACATATGTACTTATGTTTTATACGCGGCACATTTACGTACACATGTATGTATGTATGTATGTCTAAAAGTAAGTTCATTTGCCACTGATTGATTACTGGGATAGTTATTGATTTTTTTCGTTAAATTAATTTGAGGTCTCACATTTAAATATGCGTGTATATATGTATAGTATGTACATATGTATGTAGATAATCAGGTTGTCGCTGAGCATATTTTGTCCATATTATATACTTAGGTATGTATGAAAATGACCTTATATACATACATATGTACATACATACATATATATATATTTTTATGCACATACGTATGTATCTAAGTTTTGCTGGAAGCATCGTGCAGTAATTTTAAGTGGATTCGATTCAAACTAAATACAATTTGGAATTTAAGCAGATAAATAAGATAACACGTGGCCGCTGAAAAGTCTGGAAAATTCCTTCCAATCTAAAATTTTCTTTGCACACATTTATGCCAAATACGAGTATGTAAACAAGTATGCAGAAATGTCTAGAAAAATTTTTAATATTCATAATGTTGCTGTAGTGGCTGTCAACTGTCAATATTTTTTTAATTCTTTAAGAACTTAGTAGAGCTGAAAGCGCTTTAAAAGTTCAGCTCGAAATTTAACACCTTCATGCATGAGTGAATACAAATATACACACCTATGTACATATGTACACATATTTTTTAATGCATGCGTACATATGAGTAAATTCTCTAATATACTTATATGCACATATGTACGTAAATATGTGTGTTTATGTATGCGTACAATCACATGTTTAAAGTACCTGTCAAATTGTCTCGTTTTTATGAAGCACTAGAAATTATAGTATACTTTCTCGTGCATACACACGCACATTTAACATTGTTTATTCGCATATTGCCATTCGTATTGCTAACTACATACCTAAATACATAGTAGTCGAAAAAGTCTTTTCGTATTTCTAATTAAACTTCAAATTATTTTTTTTATACTATACATATGTATATAATAATAAATAAATAAACAAATAAGTACCATTTTGGTCGATCACTTTTTTCTATTTTTCCGCTAGAAACATTATTCCATCAGTGTAAAACTCTCAACAGTGTGAACCGAAATTTCCAGTACGAAAGCGAGCGACCCATTGTCGTGCTACACGAACTGTTACAGCATCTTCTCCGTAAACTTCACAAATTTCATTGGTGGCTTGCTTGGCATTCTTCCCTTTTTTTAAATTTAAATTTCAAAATATAGCGAATTTCCTCATTATTTACACTCATTTTTGACCAGCCGTAACTTTTATTTCAACTTCCCCGAATTAAATTTTTTTTGGTTAAACGAAGCTTAGAATCTCACCTTTCTAACACCATATGGTATGACACAATGTGGTTGGTAGCACTGGAGATATACGACTGCAACGATATCCATTGATAAAATACGAAAAGACTTTTTCGACTACCCAATATAATACTATTTTACTTTATATTGTAGCTTTTTGGATAAGTTTATTTATTTACATATATAAGAATATTTCAAAAATTAACTTAGCTCTTTGTTTTTTTAATAATTATACTTAAATTTATCAACATCAATGTGACTTTTTCAACATCCATAAATATCTAGAACATATTCTACACAAGTATGTAAGTATAAATACTTACATATGTATAGTATGTACAAGTAAGTGTTTATCTTAAGCTTCTACATACATACATACATACATGTATACAAATAAGAATACTTAATCACTCTAAATAGTCTCCTTAATTTTGATATCAAGTCTCGTAAATACGATAGCTGTGGTAAAATCTACTGATTTGTAAGTGAAAACTTCGAGACTTTTCTCGTATTGTTAATAACAAATTTTGCATATTTTCGTAGAAAATTTCTTAAATATCTCACGATTGACATCAGGCTCATGCATTATAATCTAAAAAACCATATTTGAACTTAAGGGGTTACATGGGTTTCCTCAGGTAAAAAGCTGCTTTTATTCAAACATTTTTTTCTCATATAAAAAACGAAATATTTTATTAGAATTTTTTATTGTTACAAACATACAAAATTAACAAAGAAATTCTGATTTTTTTGGAAAAAAATATTGTAAACTCGGCCATTGCGACACCATTTCCGGTGACAACTCGGAAAAAAGATGCGCCTGCGTTGGCAGGATAACTCCCTAGAGGATAATCTAAACTGAAAAAATATCTGTTTTAGTTAAAACCTTTACTTAGAACTTGGACGAAGGAAAAAAACTGAAAATTGGATTTTTGATAGACATTTTTACAAAGAAATGAAAATTTCAGTGAAAATTTCGCGACATTTTCTGAAGATCAAAAACACAGTTTTCAGAAAAACGTGTTTAAAAACGGCGCATTTAGCTTAGCTAGACATTTTTTTCAAATAGTTGTAATCGAAAAAAATCCTTCGTCCAAGTCTTTAAGAATTGTATCTCAAGGACCTGCGTAAAATTTTCTGAAGATCAAAAACACAGTTTTCAGAAAAACGTGTTTAAAAACGGCGCATTTAGCCTAGCTAGCCTCCAGCGGATAAGTTCTCTAGGCTGTATCTCCGAAACTATTACTCGGATCAATTTTTAGAACAATATTCTAGAGCCATTGTTGCATTAAATAATAAAATAAAATAAAATTATTTTTGAAACCCGTAAAGCCTTGTAACACCTTAACTAACTTTTTAGGGCTCTCTATGGAAGTCTGGTTTCGGAGAAATACCGATTTTCACATATGTAAGTAGATCTAACCGGAAAAATTTTAAGCAAATTGGGGTTAAGAAAATGGAGCAACCTTCACGGTTTTCGTTCACTTCGAAATGCTGACAGATTTTATGAATATAATTATTAAAAAAAAAATTATAACTATCCGAAACCAAAACAGTTGTTTTTAAAACACGTCGTCAATTCTCCCAAAAAACCGGACACTCTTCTTACATACATATGTGTAAAATTGTTTAAATTTCTTTTTCAATACACCTTCAAATTTATCTCTACCTTACTTACCAGTGTCACATACCCCTAAAAAAAAATTGTATTAACATGTAAAGACACCGGTAAATATATTTTTAAATTCAATATCTGCGCTAAAAATCATTTTTTTTACGAAAAAATATCGGGTGTTGTCAAGGATCCATATTTTTGTCTTTCTTCTCTGAGATTGAGAACTGATAAAGGAGTGTACATGGTAAATGTGGCGATATGATGTTAGGATGATGCGATATGACGTAATTTAGGTTGGGGCTCTGACGCCCCGAGGTTATGCGAGCAACCTGTTGTGGAAGACGATCTTGGAAAATTAGGTATGATAGCATTCCATAACGATTACCATTCCAACATATACATAACATACATACTTATATAAGATACCACTGCATGATTTAATTATACCTTGAACTGGGTACATTAGATTTGCCACGAATTTTGTAACAACCAGAAGGAAACGTCGGAGACCTAAGAGGTACGAGGTGTGTTCAAAAAGTATCGCGAATCGTAACTGACAGTTTTCTTCGATTGCAGGGGCGTGGTGCATCATGAGTTCTTGCCACAGGGAAGAACGGTCAATAAGGAATATTACCTGCAAGTTATGCGCAATTTGCGCGAAGCAATCCGCCAGAAATGCCCGGATTTGTGGAAGAACAAAAATTGGATTTTGCACCACGATAACGCCCCTGCTCACACACATCGTTGCTTGTGCGCGACTTTTTGGCCAAAAACAACACACTAATGATGCCGCAGCCACCGTATTCCCCAGATCTGGCCCCCTGTGACTTTTTCTTGTTCCCTAAACTGAAGAGGCCCATGAAAGGACGACGTTATGCTTCTCTTGACGAGATAAAGACGGCATCGAAGGAGGAGCTGAAGAAGATAAAAAAAATTATTTTTTGAAGTGCTTCGAAGATTGGAAAAACCGTTGGCACAAGTGTATAATATCTCATGGGGATTACTTTGAAGGGGACAAAATAGATATTCATGAATAAATAAATAATTTTTGAAAAAACACAAAATTCGCGATACTTTTTGAACACACCTCCTATATAGTATAGTATCTCAGACACACATCGGTTTGAAATTTTGCAGATTTTTTTCTCACTAAATAGCTATTCATATGTCGGAATCGCCGAACAAACTGACCGATCAGAGTCAATATTACCTTTTTATATCCTTTTATGCTATAGGAAATGTACTCGTGTAGGTATTATGGCTTCAGTGTAGCCGAATTAGCTTTTTTTTCTATGGGGAAATACCTTTTTGATAAATTTTTGCTTATAATCCTACCGGCCTAGTGGTTGGATATTGAATTATTCACTTAATAATAACTATAAAGAGATTTTGAGATGAGGATATTCATCTCTTTAATCATCTATATGCTATTTGTTTCATCAATGAGAATTTAAGACTTAAACTTAGCGATGTAAGCACATACATACATACATATCTTTCAAAAATGATATCAATTAAACAAACAAATGTTAAAAAGAACACATTAAACATATGAATGTTAATGCCACTTAACCCCAAAAATATTAGCCTTTAAACCAGGCTGGAGTATTGTCATCTCAAAAGGCTTTGTTGCTAATCGATTCGTTAAGTGGCAGCTTACGCACTTTATTAAAGCATTTTCATAAATCCATGTGGGCATTTTATGAAAATAAATACAATATATACAAACTAAATACATATATAAGTACATATGTACATATGGGTCCGAAAAAATATATACGCATGTACATATACATATGTGCATATATTCGATTGAATTCGCCACCTCAATGAATTCACATTTTGGAGTAAATGCATACGCATAATGTAGCGTCATATGAAATAAGAGGAAATTAACCAGTTAAAACGCTGCGGTGTGTACATTTGGAAAGCGTCTACTGCGCATAGCTGCGGCTGCAAAGCCCTAGCAGCGCCACAGTGAAAATTTCATCTCATTTTACACTACAAGCAGAGCAGTATTAAGAAAATAAGAAAAAACGGCAAATGCAGTCGTCGCATTGCAACGTATTGCAAAAAGCTGGCGAGCTGCACGCACACAAAAGCGCCACAATCGGTTGCCGGCATAACGACGACTTAGCTACGCGGCGGCGGCCGGTTAGTTTCCTGACGCACCCCGATCATATGCTTGAACTTGGACTTCCAATCGAATTTGCTGTAAGCTTTCCATTCAGCGCTGCAAATTGGTTTAAAAGGGCAGCATTCAGCAATTTGCGCTCATATGAAAACCAGTTAGGAAGCAAATCGGGCGTGTTTCGGCAGCGCATCGGTTGCATTCGAATGGTACAACATCTACTGCACCAACTAACCAGAGCCCAGACAGACAGAGAGCAGCAGAAAGCATATAATTTAAGTGTTACTTCCGCGGAATTAATTAAATAAAATTCATTGTTTATAACGCGAGAAAGGGCGAGTAAAAAGTTGCCGTTTAAAACGTATCGTGAACTCGTAAACGTGTCGCTGACGTGCGTGTGCAAAAGTGTGTGCGTTTTAATAGAAAAAAGAAAAAAAACTACTTTCCGTAAATAAAGATACATATATAGTATATATATATATATATATATATATATACTAAAAATTACATACATACATACACACCTAAAAGATGTCACTCATACCGTTCATACTCGAATTGGCCGATGAGTTGCATGAATTCAATCGTTGCCTGGCCACCGGTGGTATGGATGTCGACGACTTCGGTTTCGGTATCTACCCGCATGAATTGCAGCCGCAGCAGCAGCAGACGCCGCAACAACAACAGCAGTCGCAACATCCACTGCAGCAACAACAGCAAGCACAGCAACAACATTTGTCGCAGCAGCGACGCCCACGCACCCTCTCCCAGTTTTACTGGTTGCCAAGTATAAGTAAAAGTCGACATCATCCCTACTATCGTGGCAAACCATGTTGCAACAAAACTCCCATACATTTGGTGCACGACCATCAGCTGGAAAAGGAAACATCTTCGACTGCTGGCGGCGGCGGCGGCGGCGGCGGTGGTGGCAGTGGCGTCATCAATTCTAGCCCCACAGCAGCCGGCGCAAATGCGGCTGACAAGGAGCTGACGCCCACTAGTGCTCATGGCACAAATTCCACGAACTCCTCCAATTCAACTGGCAATTCGGCGGCTGGTAAATCCGCGTATTCGGTGGTTAATAAGAATGGCTTTCAGGTTAGCATGAATGTGAAGCAATTCGCACCCAACGAACTGACCGTCAAGACAATCGATAATTGTATCGTCGTCGAGGGTCAGCACGAAGACAAGGAAGATGGGCACGGCGTCATTTCGCGACACTTCATCCGAAAGTATATGCTGCCGAAGGGATATGACCCGAGCGAAGTGCTTTCAACATTGTCATCGGATGGAATTTTGACTGTTAAGGCGCCACCGCCAGCACTGAAGACTGACGAAACTACGGAACGCATTGTCGATATACAGCAAACCGGCGGACCGGTACAGGTTCAACAGAGCTCTGCTAAGGAACCAACAAATGTCACTAGTAGCGGCAAGGAAACCCAAACCAGTGCAGCAACTGCTGTGACACAGACAGTCACGGATGCTGCTGCCGTTGCAGCTGTTAGCTTACCAACAGCGGTGGCAACAACATTACAAAAACAACAACAACCACAGCAAGAAAAGCAGCAAAACCAGCAGATCCAAAAAATGAGTGCAACAGTCGAAGGTGTGCAACAACAGCAGCAGCAGCAGCCGACGAAATTGTCACAGGCAACAACAAAAGACTTGAAGGTAACGCGCGAACGCAATGGCAAGCTGGAACCGAATGAGTTGCTCGCCGAGCCAGAGACTGAAACACGAACAGCTGAGCAGACTGCCACGTCTTCCAACACCAGCACCAACAACATAGCCAACAACAACAACATTAATACTAACAGTAACAATAACAGTGGTGACACAAACATGGACTGTAGTGAGTTAAAAGCCGCTGTTACTTCCAAGGCTATTTCGCAAACGGAAGTAAAAGAGACGGAGTCTGCAGTGGAGAATGACGAGCCGACACTCGCCGCAATAGAGAATGTCAATAATAAAGCGCCACATGCAAGCGATGTCACAAAATCATCGTCGACAATTGACGCCATCATGGCTGACGCTACAGCGGATGAGCCGATGGAGACAGAGGAAGAACTGGAGACAGTTGCTAATGAAGAAGTTGTCGCACAGAAGCCTATAGTGGTCTCAATACCCACAGCTGATACTGAAGATGACGCAGCGTCTGCCAACAACATTGATGGTGGTGTTAACTCAGCTGTAACAGCAGCAACAACTAATAACAATACCACTTCCAACGATATCGTTACACCGACTAACGACACCGCAAGTGCCGTAGAGGCTAACGGTATCGAAAATAACACAGCCAACAACATTGATATCGAGTTGGCGCCCGTAACCATCGCTGAGGCCAGCGACATTGTTTTGGTCACCAATAACGGTGTGTCCGATGATAAGACTGCCGCCACAGGTGATGGTCTAACGATTAGCTTAGAGACAACAGTAGCCGAAATTGATGGTGTCACAGACATGGACACCGATATCGCTGACGTCGCCGACGTTGTCGATGGTGTGGTGGATGCCGACGGCTTGGACGGTGGTGTTATTGCCATTGGCATCGACGCCATCGGCGTCGGCGTAGATGTCAATGTAATCACAGCAGATGGCAACAATGCAACTGCGCAAAATGTCGAGGATGGCAATGAAGAGAACCTCTCCACTGGTAATTTAGTAGTTGCTGCACAATCGCCCACACCAGCTGATTTGGTGGCAGCGGCTGATGCTGCCATACTTTTGGCCAAGACGCAATGTGATGGTGGTGCCGGTGATGTTGCAGCCAGTAAACCTGCTCTGAACACTGAAGAGATAACTAACTAAGCGCGAGAGTGAGTGAGAGAGAGTAAGGGAGAGCGTGCGAGTGGTGTGGTGGTGCAGCACGAAAGAAAAAGAAAAATTTTGCGGAGTTAGAAAAAATAACGGTATAAGCATTCACTTTGGCAGATACATACGTACATATATATGGGAAAAAAAACACAAAAAACAACAAAAATGCGTTTACATTTTAAGTACTTAACTATGGTAGTAGCAGGTAAAGTTAAAAATAAAAGTAAAAATAGAAACAAAAAGCAGATGAAGCAAGTGATATAAAAAGTAGAAATATAAATCGCAAAAGGCGTACCTAGAAACGCCATTTCCTACATGCATTCATACACATTCTAACATAAATTAATTTTTAATAAACACACACATACACTTACATATGAAAATAATAGTCAACTGAACGCTAAATACTATTAGTTAAAGAGCCTTGCAAATTATAATAAATCGAGTGTCAAATTATGAAGACTTTGTATTAATTTTTTCTATATATACAAATAGCTTTTGCTGCTATTAAAAATAAACTGAGTTCACACTCTTTGCATTCCAACAATTTATTCGAGTCTTTTATGTTCCTATGTAGTTCGTGCTTACTATATTTTATGTCGATATGTATATTTATTTCAGCAGTTTATTTTTGGTTTTGTTAAATATTTTCGATTATTACACTTTATATTTATCCGTGTTTTTATGTGTAAAAAAATAAATAGATTTTTATAGAAATTTTATAATAATTTATAATATAATTTTATAATTTTTAATTGCATTTATTGTATATGCAGAAAAATATTTTTTTTTATTTATTTTTTTTATTAATTTGTGAGTTTATTTTTACAGTTTTTTAGAATATTTGTTTGTTTTCTGTTTAAATATTTGTAATATATTTTTATTTAGTTTTTTATAAAATTATTAAATCTTTATTTTACTATTACTATTTTTTCAACTTTAAACATATGTTTTATAATTTTTTTTTTTTGTTTTTGTATAATTCAGTTTTTTAAATATTTTTAATTTTTTTACAGTTTTATTTAATTTGAAATAATTTTTTTATAGTATTCAGTTTTTTAAGTATTTATAAATGTTTTATAATTTCATTGAGCATATTTTCTTATATTTCCTTTTTTCGGTGTTAAACAATTTATTAGTCTTAAATTAAATTAGTTTTAATTTTTTTGTTTAATTTTAAATATCTTTTTTGTATCATTCAGTTATTTAGGTATTTTACATTTTTTTTTATAATTTTATTGATTTTTTTTTCATTAGTTCGGTGTTTAACAATTTATTAGTCTTAAATAAAAATATATTTTTTATTTAAAATATTTTTTTGTATTATTGAATTTTTTAAGTACTTTTAATTTTTTTTTATAGGTTTTTTATACATATATATTTTTTTAATTTTAAATTTTTTTTTTATTTTATATTATTCAGTTATTTAAGTATTTTTAATTTTTTTTTAATAATTTTATTGATTTTTTCATTAGTTCGACTTTAATTATCTATTAGTCTCAAAATAAAGTAATTTTATTTTTTTGTTTGTTTTGTAATTTTTTGTTTTAATTACCTTTTTTATTTTACGGTGTTCATTTTAATTTTACTTTCAATTATTTATTAATTTTCTTTAATATTTTACTACAACCAACTCATCCGTTTTATGTTTTTTATTATATTTTCTGACTACTTTCATTTATTTAAACATATTTTCTTAATTTATTTAATTTTTTTTTAATTTTACATTTTTTATGAATATAATATACTTTTATATCAACTTTTTTTCAAATCTTTAATTTCTTAGTTTTTCTTATATTATTAAAGTTTTTATTTCAATTTTTCTCTTTTTTTAATTTTTATAAATTTATGTATTTTTTTACTTCAAAAAAAATTGTATCTTCCTTATTTTATTTATTTCTATTTTAATTTTAACGTTTCATTACTTCCTTGTATAATAAACAATTTATCATTTCTCTGTTATATATATTTTATTATTTCATCAATAATTTTCTGTAAAAATTGTTAAATGTTTTTAATATAAATTTTATAATTTAAATATCTTTTTTAATTAATTTTTGAATTTTTAAAGTTTTTAGATCTATAAAACTATATACTGTACCATAAAACGTAAATCAAAAATAGTTTAATATTTTTACAATATTTTTCCATTTTATTGGGAAAAATAAACAATCCGTTTACTTGCCATTTGATAATTACATTCATTAGCAAACCTACATATATATACACATTTATTTTCTTTATTATCTTTTATCCTTGCTTTTATACATTAATGCATAGATATATAAAAAAATATATACGATTTTATGTATGTATGTACATATGCATGTGTATGCATGCATGAAAACAGAATTGAAATGAAAACAGCTGTAACAGCAGCAAATGAAAATGAATAATAAATGCAGCAAAACAACAAAAAAAATACCGCTAACATTACATATATACAGAAAAACAAACTATTAAAAAAGAGAGCGCGAAGAGAGATTCAAATATTGATATTAAAGAAGTACATATATTGAGAATTAAAAACAAAACAAGCAAAAACAAGAAATTAAATAAAAAAAATTAAAAGAAAATAAACGCATTAACAGAGGATTAGCAAAGATTGAGAGAAATTAAAGAATATACTTATAAAAAGCAAAATTGCAATGCTAATAATGACTATGGCGATAATGATGATAACTACTATGATGATAACTACTATGATGATGTACGCTATATTCTGTCGTACTGGATACACAATAAAAATAAACGTAATCTCAAAAAAAATTAAATGTGTTTCAATTAAACTATAAATAAATATCTTTAAATAAGTTTAAATTATATAATAATAATAAATTAAATTGATTTTTTTATCAAAAATTATTTTTTTTTGTATTTTTCTATTAATTTTCTTTAGTTTATTCTCAGGCTCAAATAAAAGTATTTACTATATACTGTTTGCAAGTATACTAAGGCACATGCACTCTTCATTAATTTTCGCTCCATATACACATACAGCCACACATATGTATGTACGTATACCTAAATATATACTATTTTATTTGCCTTTTACTTTCATTTTCTATTTTCGTAAATACTTTCCTTGTGCCATGGCAAAGTGCCCTTAAATTACGTTAACGACTGTGTGCTTCCCGGATGAATCATTGCTAACTGGCAGCTGCCAAATCTGCGCCGCTTACGTTATCTTAAGTAATGATATTAAGCATAAATATCGAACACTCAAAGATACTTTGTAGTAATTCATACGACAAGCTAAAATTATGAATTAATCAGAACTAAAAATATGAAATTTTATCAGAGGCCCATTTCTGGTTCAATGGGTATACAAACAA
This sequence comes from Bactrocera zonata, assembly GCA_037783105.1. Taxonomy (NCBI): domain Eukaryota; kingdom Metazoa; phylum Arthropoda; class Insecta; order Diptera; family Tephritidae; genus Bactrocera; species Bactrocera zonata. The sequence continues at coordinate 136,724 of JBAWJQ010005196.1, read as the reverse complement.
GCAAAATTGTCGCATTAGGGACGAAGAGTAACCTGAAGAGATACAAAAGCTGCCACTAGATATATGCAAATGAAATTAAAATCCATATTAAGTAAAACGAGGACACCAAAATTTCATCTATAATTTTTCGAAGATCTTTCAAAATAAATATCATTAATATTTTAGGGATAGTCTCTCAAATAGAAATGATGAAGTAGTTTTTTCTTTAGATTTGTTCGAATAAATGAACTCGTATCATCTGGTTATGCGATTCAATTAGAATTTACTTACGTTTTCGAATTTTCAAAATCTATTCTATAACATTTACGTTTAAAAATATTTTCGAACTTTATAAATCAAATTATTTTTGAATTTGCGGAAAATGGATTATGTTACACTAGGAATGAATACTGAAAAACAATCGAGGGCAGCTATAAATACCAATTCAACGGAAAGTCCGGATGCAATTTATGCGAATATTTTTGAAACTGAACTTTTGATTTTATATAAAAATTCCGACAATTCGCGAGAGAGATAAATGAAGCGTATGTTTTTCGGATGGTTATACGAAAATACGGTTACAAATCGTATCCAATTATAGAGTGGGTCCCCGATTAGTTACTACTTACTTCAGTTTTTGAATATTTATTCGAAAATTAATTTCGAAATGCTAAAACGTGCTAGGGAGCATAATTTCGCGTAAACTTTTCGAAGATCGAATCAATTTCGGATTAAGATTCGAGATACACGTTACTTTTCGAATAATAATGCGAAAATAGGGTATACATTCGGATTGAGTTATAGGTGTTATAAAAACTTACCAAAGTAAAAGCCAATTTCGAAAATAAAAATAATAGAAACTTTACAAAAACAAGAAAAAATGTTAATTTCGAAGTTTTCCGAAGTATTAAAGCTTCACAAATGCAAAAGATTCCTTACAAGAACTTGATTTTGGTCGATCAGTTTGTCTGGCAGCTATATGATATATGTAGACATCCGATCTGAAAAATCAAATAGATTTCGCCAGTTATCATGCAAATATTCATAATATAGAAAAATAATTTTAGTCATTCACCAGCTGCCACATTTCCATCAGGCCCTACCAGCGCCAACCCAAATTCATGGCAATGACGTCGGACGCAAAGTGCAATGAGACGACGCCACGCTGCAGAGTATAAAAGGCCAAATTTCACTAACAAAAATTTTATAAATTTAATTGCTGGCAGAGGACTAACAAGTATTTCAATTCAAAGTTCCTTTCACCAAAATAAAATAAGAGCAAACGGAAAAAAATGACGCTCGTGCCAACCACATATGGCAGTTACGCGCGTGAACTCGACCGCCCACGTTACTATCCACCATACGATTTTCATCTATACCCCTACCTCTGGGACGATGCGCGTTTGTGGTGGCCCTCAACGGAACGTCTGCTGCGTCCACTGGACGACTTGGTTACGCGTCGCGTGCGCAATCAGTTGATACAATCCTCAATGCTGGACTGGCGTTACCCGATGCGTTGGGAGAATTACTATGCGGGCGAGCGGGTGCATGTGGACGAGAAGGGCTTTCAAGTGGACATTGATGTGCGTCAATTTAAGCCGCACGAGATTGTGGTGAAGACCAACGATGACTATGTGATCGTGCAGGGCAATCATGAGAAGCGAAACGATGGCAATGGACTTGTGGAACGCCACTTTATACGTAAATACCTACTGCCACGCGGTTTCAATGCCAACGATGTGATTTCGAATCTCTCCTCCGATGGCATTTTGACCATTAAAGCGCCACCCCCACCGCCGACTAAGTACTATACGCCGAATGAGCGCTTGGTGCGGGTGCATGAAACGGGTAAATTGGCATTGCCCTGGAAATGAGTATGATTCGCTTGAGTGACGGAAAAATTAAAAAAAAATACAATTGGATGCAGGTGCAATAAAAACAAGTGAAACATAGTTTAATTAGAATTGTAAACACCTTCTAGTTGTTAATAAGTACAAAAGTGAAATAAATTAATCATCAACAAGAGCTATTTATATATTCGTACCGATGCGAGTGTTGTTGGTGTTGTGCAAGTGCAAGTGAAATGCTCATAAATTTTGTCAAAGTACAGACCCAGTAGGAAATTCTTCAGTTGCTGAACTGACAAACTGTCAAATTTTTGAATTGTGACACAAATATACAATGGATTTTTATACCCTGCACTGGGTATATTAAGTTTTTCACACAGAAGAAAACGTTGGAAACAGGCTGAGTTGGTTCAGCCATGCCTGTTTATGTCTGCATATAGGGGGAGTTCCTCACGCCCTTTTCACTCCAAGAAACTGATAGCATAGCTGTTGTAAAAACAAACCAATCAAAATCGAGTCCTTGTGTGAAAAGTTTATCTTTTGGCGAAGACAGTGCTACAATCTCCGAAAAAGTTATTCAGAGCGGATCACTATAGCATGAAATGGGTGCTGTCATACAAACAGATCGATCAAATCCAAACCTTGTATAGAAAAGTTTTTGTTTTGTGTGCCGAGATGTCTTTCTGAAATTTGGCATGTCTAAGCAACAATCTTCGAGTAAATTGGTTCTTTCGGACTACTATAACCTAAGCTGTCATACAAACAGCCCTATCAAAACCAAGTTGTTGTATGGAATATTTTTTATTTGTGAAGTGTTTTATAGTTCTTGCTTTATGTGTAACACATAAGTACATATTCACACAATTCAGAAACTAGAAATTTTTGTGCAAAGTTAAGTTTTTCCTATAGGTTGCTTCTTTGATGCCAGGTTGTTTACAATATGTATGTATTAAATAATGAATACATATATATATATATATATATTTGCATCGGAAGAAATTTTAAAATCAAGGTCAAACTATTTTTGATACTTTTTTGCTCATATCGGAACTTAATGCATTTATTACGGAGAGTATTTTCGAAATTGCAAATTAAGCTTCAATGATGCATATAATATACGAAGTAAAACGTATTTATATATTATATATGTATATCAAATATACATATGTATCTTTATATTTACATATGTATGTATATCATAGACCCTGCTGCGACTGTTATACTATAAATATCAACAATAATAAACTGAGGTCTAAAGTTTGATATTCAGTACTATGCACAGAAATTTGAATATATGTACATACATTGGGACAAAAAATTCCCTGAGTAAATGATATTTCAAAATTTGGTAGGACTGTCTTTAATAACTATGCCAAATATGAGCGCGATCTGTCAACTAGTTTGTTTACAGCAGCTGCTTAAGGGACTACACCAGTGTGACGCATGAAAAATTAGGCGATTTTCGTGAATTTTTTTTAAAGAAAGTACTAGATTGAATGTTTCGACGTTCTATGGACGTAATAAAGTATATTTTTAGCTATATGTGACCTGGTCTACGAAAAGGGGGCTTAGGTGTAAAAAAAAAAAAATTGATTTTTGACACCTAAGCCCCCTTTTCGTAGACCAGGTCACATACTAAAATTTTTTTTTTTTACAAAAATATTGAAAAATAACGGAGTTATGTGCTGTCTGTGGAAGTGCCCAAAAAAAAGTGCCTCAACTGCTGGCATGATTTCGGTCGAATGAGTAGCTGAAACAAAAAAAATTCAAAATGTTTATTAAACTTAAATATATTTTCTATACAATGAACTACGATCTTTGAAAAAATATCAAAAATTAAGAAAATGGCGTAATTTTGAAAAGAAAATGCGTTTTTTTACGAAAAAATGGTCGTTTTTTTAATGCCAAATTGACAATTTTCAACCAATCAAAAAGATCGTAATTCATTGTATAGCAAATTTATTTAACTATACCCAATTTTAATTTGAAGTCGATTGCGGTCAATTTCTCGTTGAGTTATGATGTCAGCAATTTTGAAAAATGTCGTTTCGAGAAAACCGCGTTTAAAGTTTCACTTATGTACATATGTATATACGTTTGCACCTCTGAGCGGCTGCTGTTTAGAACGCTGCCATTCCACCGAATTCACAGGATATTTTTGAAAATATAAACTATCGAAAAAGCAAAAAAAAAAAATTTTTTTCTAACAAAATTTCGTGTGGGAAATCGGTGCGAATGTTATAAAAGGCTTAAGGTGATTGAGTTTTATCAAAAAGCCAGGCCTAAGAGTGGTACAAAGTCTTCAAAGACGGTCGATAGATCATTGCAGACATACCTCGTTCTGAACGACCTTCGACCTCTTCAACTGATGAAAATATTACAAAAGTGAAGGATATGATGCTTGAAAATCGGCAGGCAGATGGCAAGAGAGTTCGACATTTCCCGCGAGTTCGTTCGAATGATTTTGGTTATGAAACCCCTTTTGCTCGACTCTTCCCGACAAAGCTGATTTTTTTTTCAAAAAGCGTACTATTATGACCGAGCCAAAAACGCAATGAATACCGTCGAGCAACCAGCTTATTCAACAGATTTCGATCTGCTTGATTTTTTCTAGAACTTAAACTAAAATTTCTGCTCCACGGAATACGTTTTCGGTCGATCGAAGATCCCAAAAGTGCTTATGAAAAGTGTTTCGAGGACTGGAAATATCCTAAAATCATAACATAAATAAAAGAGATGTTTGACAACGTAGCTGAGGGCTCTACATTTATCAAACGCATCATTAGTGGTGACGAGACATACTTACATTTATGAATACAACGTCGAAACTCTCAAACAAACTAACGAATGACGCTCCAAAAATGTTGAACATTGGTTCAGGAAGTGCATATTTTGAAGGTGTTAAAAAAATAAGTCGATTTTTGTGTGTCTAAGACATACATACATACATATATATTTGTTCACACTGTATTAGAGCTACTAGAATACAGGGTCATTCGAAAGTCCCTCCGAAGTAAAGGAAACGACATATCAATGGACTTTCATCCATAATTTCAAATTAAATTATGTCAAGCTTATGGTGTTCATATAATTTCATTATGATAGATAATAGATACCTCAAATTATATTAAGAGATACCAAAATAATATTAAGAGATGCCAAAGTTAATCCTGACGTCTTCCCGTTAATTGTCCCTACCATAACCGAAACAGACTTCGCAGTAAGTAGGTATACCCGGTTGTGCAGGATCTTGGAAATCGGATCCTTCCAAAATTGCTTGCCACCCATTATAGCAACTAAATTCTATTTTCGACACCTAGTTTTATTAATGTCAATGAATTTTATGAAAAAAAAAAAGAGAAAATTTATTATTTGCAGTCTTCTTTTTTATTCGTAAATAACTAATAACAGTCTATAGCACTACATCTAAGCATACATGCTTGAATTTCGTTCGAAACACTTAAAACAAAAATCTCGTTCACTTTTTATCCTTCTCCTCAGCACTCTTATTCTCCACTGGTGGATTCTCCTTTACATTCAAGTGTGCTGGACCGGTCTGTTGAATGGGAATCACGCGTTCTGCCGCGCTATCCTCCAAAGCAGCAGGTTTTGGTACATTAACCGTTAGTATGCCATCCGATGAAAGTGTTGAAATGGCCTGATCGGCTTTGAAACCACGGGGCAGACTGAAACTGCGCACGAAATGTTTCGAAATGAAACCGTGTTCGTCTTCACGCCCCTCATATTTTCCCTCTACGACCACATTGTTGTCCACCACTTTAACGGTTAATTCGTTGGGTTTGAATTGTGCAACATCCAATGACACTTGATAGCCTTCTTTGCCCAACTTTGGTTCAACCTGATTTTGTAAGTCCTGTTGTAGACGACTTAAACGACTCCATGGTGAATAGGTGAACGGTGCGTTGAAGAAGTCATCGTAAAATGCCGAAAATGGTGATCGGCGTGGAAAAGCCAAACGCTGCATTTCCTCAGCCATACGCCATAATTGTGGAAGTGGACGCATTTTTACTACAAATTTAAGATTTTCACTTCGATTGTTAAATTATAGAAAAATATTTTCTTTGCTTTTTCGAAATCACTTTTGACTTCAAATTTGATGTTTCAACTTTTCACTGGAGTTGCACCAAAGAGCCGTTGGCTTTTATACTTTTCTGACAGTGTGGCGCTGCTATCAGTTCTCGTACATTACTCTCGCGATTGCGCACTACCTGGCGCTCTTTGGAATACTCTCTTCATGTTCATTCTCGCTTTTACTAGAATTTGTGTAAACAATAATATACACACATAAAGTGTGCGCCCATTGCAGAAGAAAATTCGGGAAAAGTGTAGAACTTGCCGCAAAAAGAATTCTTTTTTAAGAGTAAGAGAGATTATTAAAAGATTTTAATGTTTCTAAGAGAGTAGCATCTGTGTTAGCGAGTAGCATGATGCTAGAAAATGAATTGTTGTGAAAATATTGTTAATTCTTTTATACTTTAATATGTGTACTATAGAAAGCACATTTGTGATGTAATTTAATGCACACTTGTGATAATTAATTTTATCAAGAATAAAATAACTTGATTTTGATTATGATCGGTTAGTTTGCATGGCAGCTACATACATACATACATATGTATATTGTTGGCCGGTATGGCGGTCAGCATGCCGGTGCAAGCCTTTCGAATGGCCTCTACGTCTGCATAACGCTTTTCTTTCATGGACAAATGCATTTTTCCAAAAAGGAAGTGATCGCACGGTGCCATATCAGTTGAAAACAGTGGTTAATGGTTAAAATGTAATTTTTGGTCAAATAATCGGTCACAATGATTTCCTTCGAATGTTGGATTCTGAGCAACTTTTGGTCGCCAGTCAATTTGTGCGGAACAAACCGTGCACACACCTTTCGCAAGCCCAAATGTTCGGTCAAAATGAGATAAATCGATGTTTTGAAGATGTTCAATTCCATTTCCACGAATTTCAACGATGATTTCGGTTGAATTTTGATGAATTCACGCAAATTTTCGATGGAATTTCCGGTGATCACGGATTTTGATTGGCCCACATGTTGATCGTCATTTATGTCCTCATTTTAAAACAAAATTTAATGTTGGCTCTTTGTTCGAAGCTCCTTTTCGCACCGATAACACATACTGACATTTAAAACGCAATAACTTCACTCCCAATAAAGATAGCAGATTCTAGTGCACCAGTCGATATATAGATGGCGCCACCAGGGCGGGATTTATTCAAAAAGTCCTGTACACTTTGGAACACACCTTGTAGATAGAATTCAACACACAAATTTTAGACACAAATTATATCTCTAACGGAACTGCTGCTGTTCCGGGTGCCAGATTTTCGCCTAATGCATGGAAGGATGTCTCATTTGCTATGAAGTTTAATAAAGATTCGTACGTTTGTATCTCACAGATAATCTTTGGAGGCTAGGAGAAAATACGTACTAAATTTGGTTAAAATTGTCATTTGTAGATACATATATAAAGAAAACATATAATGCATAATAATGCTAAAAAAAGTACTTAAAATTTTTGCGCACCCTTTATCGCAATTTTTAGGTATTTTCGATACATTACGTTCTTACGAACACTCCCTATACCCCAAATGAGAGCTCCAGCTAAAATCTCAATGTTTACTCACAATAACTGACTCAATAAAATTTGCTTGTATTCTCTGTAATTTACGCTATTCTCAACTCTCTTCTGAAGCTTTCTTCCCAATGTGGTGAGTACTTGCGAAAATCTTCTCATGGTTCAATATGTATGTATGTATTTGTTGAATAAGAATTTCTGTTAGCAAATTATTCAATTAAATTGTCAAAATGTTACCCATTTTTTGCATCATAAATGATTACAACTGCCTATTTTAATACGAAACACATTTACTCAAGCAGCTTAAAAAAACTTTGTATAACGGCACACAATGAGCATACTCTAGAGAGAAATTCTCCAAACGTTTTGTAGAAAATTCCAAATAAGAGGGTGAACGCTCACGCGCTGCACCACATACTCTCTTTATTTAGCGCAATCTGTGAGTGATTCACTCTTACTTTTCTAGAATTTCTTGGACTGCGCAGAATTTACCGGAACTTTCTATACTGCTTCCACGGTCGATGGCCCCTTCTACCGAGATAGCGTGTATACGCTACTTTTCAACCATGACCACAGTCAACATAGCTGAATTTTTGATGGCACCGCAAAAAGTATAAATACCGGCAAATTGCCGGTGTACGAACAACAGTTGTATACAAACATTCAACAGAAGCATAACAAACAGTAATTGCTACAAGCAAAACTTGCCTGTTTCGGTGAAAAGTTTTAGAATCGAATTCATTTTTTGGAAAATTTTCAAAGCTAGAGACAAGAAAATGGCTACAATTCCAGCAATATTGGGTTTAATCAACGACATGGACCGTCTCACCACGGCCATTTCTCCATACTATCATCAAACCTACCATTGGCCCATGAGCCGGCAATTAGCCTTGGGTAAACCAGAAAGGGCAATTTCACCGCTGGTGGGCAAAGATGGTTTCCAGGTGTCGATGGATGTCGCCCATTTCAAACCCAGCGAATTGAATGTACGAGTTGTAGACAATAGCATCGTTGTGGAGGGCAAACATGAAGAACGTGAGGATGACCATGGTTACATATCTCGTCATTTTCTTCGTCGCTACACGTTGCCCAAGGGATATGATCCCAATAAAGTGATGTCATCGCTTTCATCAGATGGTGTACTGACAGTTATGGCGCCAAAGCCGCAATTGGAAGACAAGTCTAATGAACGTCATGTACAAATACAACAAACTGGTCCGGCACACTTGAACGTTAAGGAGAATAGCAAAGAAGAGAAGAAGAATTAAACGCTCGCCACTTCAATTAAATCATCAACACATTCCTTAAAACGTACACGCATACACCTATCCTCGAGCGGGTCTAGAGCTTAGTTGCTACATTCGGAGTATTATTTGATTAGTTTTGTAGTTTGAACTGAAAGAAATAAATACCATTTTTTTGTAAAAAAAAAAATAACATTTCGTGTTTCCCTTAACTTTTTTATGAACAGATGAGTGGGTAGGGTCTTGAGGCTCGTAAGTATATCTTATTCTTTTACGAAGATTCCTCAGGTTAGGTATATTTCGCTTCCAGCTTTATGCTAAACATTTTTTTAAGAAAAGGAGTTTAAAAAGTACCTCATAAATAAAAAACGGTATAATTTGGCGAATTATCCGCAATGTTTTCTGAATATAGTTCTGTAAACATCGAAACATGTGATTAATGTTGAAACCAAAATTAGCTTGGAGAAATTTTACAAGAATTCCATTAACCATACCATAGTAACTATAAAGTGAGATATTTAAATTTTATTAAAATTATTACTTTATTTCACATTGTATAGGCACTTACACTCAAACACAAAAGATTTACTGGCAATAAAGAGAAGTTAAAATAAACATACAGTGTTATACATATATTCAATTGAAGTAATAGAGTTTGGCTGCAACTGTTGAGTAGACGTTATATCCAAAGTAAACACATTGGACCCTGAGGAGTTGCTGGAAGGTGAAGTTACAACTGCTTATTGTAAATTATCATTAGAAACTGGTGTTTGGGTGTATGTGACACCTATTGTTTGTTTTTTACTTTTTTGGTACACATGATTATATACAATGTTCTGAATATCCATTCGACATAACAATTTAGCTTCAGGTTCCAATTTACGAATATGCGGCAGAAGAGAATCGAAAAAGGCCTGATCTTCATCTCGTTCTTTTTTTTCTGTGTGTTTCTTTTCAAGCAAGCGTAATTTACGTTTTTCAATTTCCAATAGGTGCGAAGTATCCTTTGTCTGACTTAAATACTTCCTTTTCGTTGGAGGCGGAATATTGACTTCAAATTTATCGCAGGTATCGTCCGTGTCTTGGACTTGAGACATATTCCAACTACTTATATCATCATTTACTTCGAGTGGATCTTCGTTACCACTTTCATCCGGAATAGTACTTATTTTCTTTAAGTTTCCGCTTAGCTCCCGGTGCTTCATTTGGTCTTTCAAAAATAATAGTTGTTTAAAGTAAGGCCACTTCGAATTAAAATCTGATTCCATATTAGCATTATCTGCAGATATCGGAACAGAAATTTTACGTAATTCAGCTCGAAATTGATCGCGAATATACTTCCATTTTTTCTTTACCTCTTCCTCTGAAAAATAAGAATAAAAGAAATAAAATATTAAATGTTGTATGCCGCAGATAAAATGACTAGGATAAATTGAATTAACACTTACTTTTTAAATTCATTTTCCTTGCAACTGATTTCCATAGATGTTCAACCAGTTGTCTATTGTGATAATTGTTATTTTTTCGATCCCATAGAGCAGGGCGAGCAAAAACTTCACTAATCAATAAGTTAATATCCATGTTTGTGCTCAATATCACACATAGTCACGAATTGCATTAAAATCAACTGAATAATACGCGCAATTTCAATGCGAGTCAGCGCTGAAAAACACTTCAGTACTGGTTACTTGCATTGAACAACTTTACGTTCAGCTTCGGTCAGCTTTCAATTTCTCGCATTCATCAGTTTTGCGCTCGGCTTGCCTCTCAGCGTCTACTCTGCAATAGAGTTGCTGTTCTGGTCCGATTGCACCAAAATCGGTAACTTCAATTGCATGGTAGTTTGGTTGGTAGGCAATATTTTTATCGGATTCGTTAATGAAAGTTAGTTTTAAGATTTGTTCACTTCAAAAAACATATGTACTTTATTGCCGTTGCAGTTTCTTCTAACTGAAAAAAAGGTTTATTTCTATATAAACCTTTTTCCAAATGTGAAGTGAAATAAAAGCAAAGGTTTTAATGAAGAGATGCTTTGTTGTGAGGTAAGCAAAAGGGAGGAAAGTTGTATGTGAATCGGTCGTTATTGTGTAGGCATATATGTAAGTACATTGATGAGAATTTTGCACAAATTGATGCACCTAAAATAATTTTAATATGAATTGAACAATACTGTAATTTATTAAATATACTATTCGAACTTGATTTAACATTTTCCTTTCAGAATAAATGAGTGGAATACTAATTATAAATAATTTCTTATGAAAGCTCTCGCATATGTGTTTGCTCTCACATACACAATTCACTCTTAAGTTCTTTACTCCCTTAACATCAAACTAAACCTCTTTTTTGCAAATGAGAAACAACCATTGCATTATTCTCTATTATCTTTGCTTATTGGATTTTAATTTTTTCGAGAATTTACGAGTAATTTCAAGCATACACAAATTTCAAGCGTATAAAAGGCAAGCGAGCGTTAAATCCACATCAGTTTTTCGCAAGCGAGCAAAGAAAGTTGTTATATCTAGCAGATTTGCGCAAAAATTATCTTAAATCTAAAACTAATATTCAGTTATTTTGACTTAAAAAATAAGCAAAAATGTCAAGTTTGCCCATTCTATTGAACTTAATTGATGAATTGGATCGCGAGAGCTACAATCCGCTGTACTACGGCAACGACTTCGGATTAGGTTTGCATCCACATCATATTCACCGCCATCACCATCATCGACATGAGCCAGCTGCTAACAATCTTGTTGGCTATTCCCTGCCCTTGGGTTTGGTAAATCGCTTGGGCGAACGCGCTCTCAGTCGACGGGCGCAGCAGGGCGAAAGCCGTTTGTCTCCAGTAGGTAAAGATGGCCTACAAGTGTGCATGGATGTGGCTCAGTTCAAGCCCAGCGAGCTGACTGTAAAAGTAGTTGATAATAGCATTATTATCGAGGGCAAACATGAAGAACGTGAGGATGAGCATGGTTACATTTCACGACACTTCGTACGGCGATATGCGCTACCGAAGGATTATGATGCCGATAGAGTCATTTCAACGCTTTCATCAGACGGCGTCCTCACAGTTAGCGCTCCAAAGCCACAAGAAGAAAAATCCAATGAGCGTGTTGTACAAATTCAACAAACTGGTCCGGCTCATTTGAATGTCAAACACAATGCGGAGGAGAAGATTGGCGACGCCAATGGAGACGCCGAGCAAAAGTAAATGGCTGTAGACAGACCGTGATTGCAAAAAGACTTCATACACAATTTATTCATTCCATATGTACGAAGCGCTTTAGTAATTAGTACTACTAATGTATTTTCGATAAATACTACTTTTGTGCAGAAACAAACAAATTAGAATAGCGTGCTGGCAAAAATGCAGTACATTCTCATTCATATTTATGTATTGATTACCCATGTAGTATTATAAGTTTTTGTTGATTAATATGTTCGTAATAATTTCATTTAAATTAATATCGGGAGCATTCATTTACTAAAAATAAATACTTTTAGAATATAGAAATATAACTATTTTCTGTGGTTGGAAACGAGAGTGTTGAATAGGAATTCCTTTTGATTATAAGAGCTTATTTTTGGTAATGTTTGTATGGCTTCTACATATTTATATGCTAAATAGGTCCGAACTGAAAATATATTTAGAACTTTAGACAATAATTCATGAGAATTTTCATGAAGATAAAAAAAAAAATTCCATACAATAATTTAATTCTGATCGTTCAGTTTCTATGGCAGCTATAGTGGTTCGATGTCGGCGGTTTCGACAAATGAGTTGCGGTTCCCATGACAGCCGGTTCTACGGTATAGTAATTGATCCGGATTTTATTCGGGCGAGGGCTGTTATTTCGGTGTTTTAACCCCGTTTGTCAGGGTTTGGCTATTAGATTAAGAAATGACTTGCTTCTTGGGTAGAAGAAGTGTACAAAATTTCAAATATCTCCTAAATTGAGGGACTAGAATTGTCCGACGTGTTCAGAGTGCTTTGAAGACTCTGAGCATGAATTCTTTTATTGCCATTGCTTTTTAAATACAAGGGAAAAACTTGTCATTTTGATCATTTATATACATATGTATGTACATATATGTATGTATGTTATAGGTTCAGCCTCCTTTAGCCTGTTATGAACTTCCCTGTTCGGGGAATGAAAGAATGAAATTATGTTCATCACTACTGGCCGTACTTCCTTGCATTGTTCGCAGACTTTTTTCACAATGGTACAAAATTCAAACAGTGTAGTGTTTGTTATGTGGAAGACTCTGGGACACATATACGTATACATACATATATGACCCGTTTGGGGTTAATCTGTCTGTATAAATAATAGATATGTATGTACTATGCGTATGTAATTATATTTATCTGACCACATTTGTTGTAAGACGAACTTCATAAATTAAGAGACGCTAAACCAAATTTTATTTATGCGACTGAAAGCATAAATAAAGATAGTATACACGCATACTAAAGGAAAACATTTTTAATTAAATTGTTTCCATAAATTAGCTATGTACATATTAGCCCAAAGCAGCTAAATACGTAGATATGTACATACAAGCGAAAAAGAAGGGAGTAGAAAGCCAATACAGCAGTGCAAACAATTGAGCATGAAATAGATTCTTATGAGTAGCTTTTTAAAATAGAGTCCTCTAGATGCTAGGAGACTTAGGCACCTGTCCTCCTTTTTACACCTCAAAGGCGCTGAATTACTCAGTTTTATCACCAATATTTTCTATACCACGTAGTGCGAGAATTTTGCAGAAAACTGGAGCATTAAATGCTCAAATAGTTATTTGTCCATACTCGCTCTTGCCTATCATCTGAGAGTTCGCTCACCAAAGACTTCTTGCGCAAGTATAAAAGCCCATGCTGTATGCATTTTTCAAGTAATTATCGTGAAAATTCAAAGTGTGTTGGGTGTATTACCATTGCGCTTCATTTTACTGAAAAATAGTAGAAAACGGGGTACATATTAATAAAAACTTGTGAAAAATGCCAATTCGGAATATACCACCATTTGTCTTGAGTTTGGACTCAGCTCCATATTATAATCACGATTTGTATCCAAATCATATTTATCGACGTTTGCATGAACGCCAACATCATCCATTGGATTTAGGTACTTTGGGTTTAATTGCGCGTTTGGGGCCGCATGCTCATCACCTAGTGGCTGCTAAACACAGCACCGAAGGTAATGTAGTTAATCGTTGTGGAAAGAATGGTTTCGAAGTGCACCTGGATGTTGGTCTATTCAAACCGGAGGATCTAACCGTGAAAATCGTTGATGATTCATTAGTGATTGAGGGCAAACACGAAGAACGTGAAGATGAACATGGTCATATTTCGCGTCAGTTTACACGTCGCTATGTATTACCCAAGGGTTATGATGAGGAGAGCATTGTATCGACATTATCTTCGGACGGTGCGTTAACTGTGCGTGTACCATCACCACCACCACCGCCAGAAGTAGAGAAGAAGGAGCGCATAATTGCTATACAGCAAGTTGGCCCTTCCGAAATGTTTGTAAAGACCAAAAGTCAGGAGGAAGCCGAGGCAGCCGCAACAAAATAAGCACTGACTGCGTGTAACACCAAAAATGTTCAATTGCATTTATATTCTTCTCGATGTCGTAAAGAAAAAAATGGAATTTTGCCAATAATGAATTGAAAACGTAAAGCAGTAACTTTGCATTTACATAATAATACTAATTAATTAGATGTACTAAAACTTTTTAAATATCGGCCATTATATTAATGTAAGCGTTTAATTGAAATGACTGGTAATTTTAAATAGTCAGTCTAGTTTACTTATGAATTCTGTTAAAGGATATTGCGAATATATTTAAAAGGCAACTTTAGAGTGATATCTATGTATATTGCGCAATATCTTCATTATAACTATTTACTATTTAAGTGAATCCTTATCCTTTTGGAGAATCTCATCTTATCATATTGTATTACAATTGAATAAGCTTTTCTACATTTTATCGTAAACTTTTTAAATAATTAATGCAAATATACATATGAATAAATTATAATAAAATTGAGCGGAAATTCATTATAAATAAATTATTGAAATCGAATTGTGCGTATCTTAATTAAATTTAAATAATTAAAATATATATAAAATTTGGGGCGGAATCGAAAACTGCGTATCCGGTACATTTTATAAGAAAACACTTCCGTTTCTTGTTGACCAAGTAATTCCGAACATTTCAGAAAAGGTTATTTTGCTTTTTAAATACTTCCCTGCAACGCTATCCCACCAAAAATGTGCTGACCTTGAAATTGCCGCTCCATTCTTTCGCTTAATAATTTGCTAATCGAAATTTAGCTGCTACTGTTGCAATTCTTACTTTATATGAAAACACTTATTTTAGTAGAACCAGTTACACGTATTTCATTTCATTTTTAATTGAATTTGTATAAACAAAGCTGATTATAGTACTTTATACCACAATCACTGTACATTTAAAAAATGTTAATATTCATCCATCACTCAAACTTTTTCACTGAAATTAACGACGTTCCACTGTTGAAACCAATACTACAATCATTTGTAGCTAATTTCTTTATCAAGACGCATATGATTTTTATTTTCGAATGAGTTAGCGGTTATCGGGAGTAAAAATCTTTTAATTTAATTCTTTTAAGTATAATTATAAATATGCTATAAAATTCAATAAAATTGACATATATTTCCATCTCCTGTGTTATCATTGTGAACATTTCTTGAATAAGAAGAAGGGCCTATGTTGAATTTGTCTTTTATTTGAAGAAGGATTGATATTTCACCATGGAGTTTTATTATCATATTTCAATTAAAAGTTTATGGAGGAAATATTTGTAAATAATAAAATAGCGTTTTATTTAATAAACAAGAACCCCTAATGACAAAAATAGCAGCTGAAACAATATCTATTGATAATACGTAACGGCAACGGCTGTAAGGAGATAGGATACTATGGCGGATCGAAGCAATCGTGTGCTATCCTCCTGGTTTTTGGAGCGTAAGGTGATAGGCGATCGTATAAGACTTTATATTGGCATCACTGCAGTTGGACGAACACCGGGATCGGCTATATGTATTCTAGATTCTCATTATGTTTCACGAAAACACGCAGAAATTACTGTGGATATTGATGAGAAAATCGTACTAAAGGATTTGGTGAGTTGAGTTATTGTAATAAGGATCAAACAATAACAATGTAATTAATATATATTTGTTTAGGGCTCTATAAATGGAACTTTTGTGAATGGCAGTAAAGTACATAATAGCGAGATCGAGCTAAAAGCAAACGACTGTATTGGAATAGGCGTAACGGATGATACAGAACCTAGCCTCAAACATCCAATATATAAACTCATATATGCGCCAATGCCTAAAGTAACGACAATTTTCAAAGAACCGATAGGAATTGAAGCAACTCAAGTCATAGTTGTAGACGGAGAATCTACAGCAGAAAATTCTAATATCGTACAAGAAGTTAAAAAAGATGAAACTAAGTGCTCTTCCGTGTCAACTTCCATAGCGGAAATATCATCTTCATCATTATTACCTAGTGTTAAAACGGAGGTTTCATTAACAAACATTAGAAAACCTAATGAAAATTTAAAAACTTCGACGCCGTTGTCAAAAGTACCGATGCTTTATTACGGTGATGTAATTGTTTTGAGCGACGACGAGGAGGACAAAATTCTTCCTAACAAAGAGGAGAAGAAAACAACTGAAGAGAGTGCAAGTAGCAAAGACAAAACAAAAGGAACCTGTGAGGAAAATATTTTTACTAAACCAGATCCGGTGCTTTCGAAAACCAGCTCTTCAAATAAACCGACGGCTTCAGTTTCTGGTATAATGACAGATAAAAAAAATAATACATCTTCCACTCAACCAACGAACGAAAAAGTTGTCATACATGAGCCAATATCACCTGATATAAAGCGAGAGTTTGTAAATTCTTGCTACGAAAATGTGGTGGATATATTTGGTGGCACTGATGAGGTCATACTGCAGAGTGTAAAAGCCATTAACCCATTGGTATATAAGAAGCTTAATGATGACAAAGCGCTGGATAAACCACTTTGCAATGGTGACACCATCGACTTACTAAGTGAAAATGAGGATGACGAAGGCCATATTGCACAAAACGTGGAGTGCTTCGGTGAGTTAGTGCCCGCCGACGCACCTACAACTAGAAACACAACGAATAGCAACGAGAATATTGAAAAAGAAAAGCAGGCTGATGATAGCACAAGTCGAAAGAGTCCAAATTTGTTTGACAATTCACTAAACAGCTCCAAAAATTCAGTAGATGAACAAAGGAGTGTAAATATCGATGAACAAAACGTGGAAAAAGCAAAGGAAGATTCCGTAAATACTGCTGAAGAATTGGCCGCTTTTGTTGATATGGATGATGATATGCTGTTCTCACAAATTCTAATAAACGATATCAAGTCTGAAATGATGTGTGATCATAGTGAGGAAGAATTGCCTGTTGAAGACGAACCAGCATATGATGTTCACAAAGAGAATTGCCAAGAAGATTTTGCAAGTATACAAATAAAGAAAGAGCCTATTGACGACGATTCGCCTGATTCCAAAGTGATTTCAACCAAAGCTAAAGCCAAAAGTAACGAAATAGAAAACGACGTATGGATTACGATAGACGACGATGATGAGTATTACGATGAAGAGTTCGAACACAAAGTATCCGATTGGAGTACGAAGTTGCTGTCACAAAAAATGAATATGTCACAGGTGGGCTTTCGGTATAGGCTGTAGTTAATCTTTGGGCAATTCAGAATGTATGTGTGTGTGTTAATGTTGGTGTTGTTAATTTTCTTAGGTTTTTGATTTTCAACATGATAAGGCAGACGACTCCGATGATAATGCTAAAAAGGAAGAAGAACATGGACTAATGTATGAAAGCGATGACCTTGACTTTTTCAATGAAGAACTTGTAGATGACGTAGTGGCTACGCTGGCTAAAAAAAATGGTGAAATTAAAAATGACGTCCAGTCGTCAAAGCTTGAACGGGGCCTAATGCACTCGAATGTTACAAATTGTGACGCCGGGAGCAGCAAACAATTGTTACAACAACAAAAGAAACACATTGTAAAAGAAAATCTGAAGAAAACGCAGTTGGAAAGAAAATCAAGTAGTGAATCAACTGAAACGCCAACAGGTAAGATTATCAGCCATCTAACGAAGCTTATAACACCCAGGAGCAACCTTCGGAGAGCGTAAAAATATATATGTACTCGTACATGATGAGCTTGAAGTGCAGTATCATACAAACTGACCTAGGAAAATCAGAAAACCATTTTTATGCCCTCTTATAAGATATAAAATGTTCCTGGGAAGGGTTTTATAGTTTTTTTTTGGAACCGAGGTTAACATACTATTTCTTGTTTTTTAATTATTAACATTTTAGATGCCGAGGCGACTACTAGTAGTAAAGGTGCACAGCGCAATGAACGAGTTTCGAGCAGTGATGGCAAGGAGAAGGAAAGACATGATAAAAGAGGCTTGGTTAAACCAGTTAAACGCTTGCACCACCCGCCATCAGTAATCGATGCACCTTGTTTGCCCATACACAAGGGTAAGCATAGAGGCGTTTCCGCAGAAACAAGACCAACAATGCCAAAAGAAATGCACAGAAAAATGCGTGAGATCAAAGGACAATTCCGAGATGAGCGATACAGAGATGAATTAAAGAGAAAGTGGCTTGAGAAGCCAAGCGATGAGCGGCGTAGAGAGAGCGAGAAGAAACGTAAGATAAAAGAATCACGCAAGGAAAAATTAAAAGAACTTGCCGATAAGCAATTAGCAGATTCGTCAAAGGAAGCCTTGCTGAAACGAAAACATTCCACGACTGACCTCGACGGTATGGAGAAGAAAAAGGCCAAGGTGAAAATAACCGCAACCAATCGTGGTGCGCTGCTTGCAGAGGACATTAGTGCTCCTAAGAAATTTACCAACACTTATAGAATACCAAAAACAAAGCCACCCTCCAGTGATGCCGCAACCACAACTGCCACAGACTCTACACCAGCTCCCCCGGCTGCAACAGCGGCAATTCTCAAACCAAATCACACAACAATTGTAGACGCATTTGCGCAGGAAATGAAAAAAGTCGATCAAATCATTCGTCGTCGTTTATCGAGTACTGGTAGTGGTAAATCCGTGTCACGTTCATCTTCCCTGGATGAAAATAGAAATGCGACCACAACAGCCGAAGCGAAACCGCTTAATGCAGCCGTGCGTAAAAGTAATAAAATTACATTTGCCTCCATGCAAAAAAATTATACCGAATCTCGCATGAATCAAAAACTATTGCAAAAAATCACAAATCATCGCTCGTGCCTCATAGACGTGGTGCATCGTAATGCCAACACGGAGCGTCCAAAGAAGCAAGTACGCTTCAATGAAACGCCAATTGTCCACTACATTGAACGTGTGAGTGGCGCGAACAAGCGTGTGGATTGCAAAGATATACTGCCAAGTCCAACTTGTGCGGATCGTGCGCAAATGGTACGCCAAACGTACGCAATGATCGACAAAACCGCACAAATAATATCGCAAATATTGGGTTGGAGCAATGAGTGGCTGATCAATCGTAATGCTCAAGTGGATGCTGCCAGTGATATTTTGTTGCCAATGCCAAATCAATTTAATTCATTCAATCATTATAAAAGGTAATTTTTTATTTTGAAAACACAAAATTTTAATAATGCATTTTTACATTTTTGTGTCATTAATTAACGTCAAATTTTATTTTTGCCAAACAATAAAATCACCGTTATTAACTAAAACAGAGTTGCCATTGCGTGTGCAAAATTGACATATTTTGAATTACGTTTGCTTTTGATATTTATCATAATTTTTTATAATACTACTTTTTTTATAATAATACTATTATTGAAATTTTATATTTTCCAGCATAATTACACCGTTAATGAAATTGGAATTTATCAGCATGCTGGAACGTGATAATACTCGTTGCAAAGCCAAGCCGTTCACTCTTGCCGCCGATCAAGTCACTCCATACTTGGATCGTTATATCGTATTGGGCCGTTGTACTGGCGTAAATAATTCGGACACAAAATGCGAACTTGTCGTTTTGGAATGGGGCAAATTCAAGACGTTCGCTTATATGTCGTCTAAGCGTGTGGGTATGTGCAAATAAAATAACTGTATTTTTTATAATTTACATAACCTAAAAATTTCGGTTAAAATTTAAATATTTTGTTGGTAACCAGTCTTAGACTCTCTAAAACCGTTTGTAGAAAATTGCATTAAAACAAGCAGAAATGTTAACTTCGGCTGCCACAAAGCTATACTATCCTTCACAGGTCAGACGAAGAGCTCGAGTTGTCGCGAGAAACGCGAGTGACCCTTGCGCAGCTTCGTTCTGGATACTGTAGCAGGTTAAATTCCTACTTATACAGAATAGACCCCAACATATCCAGTATTTGTCCGTTTGATCCGACCCCGTCGAAACAGCACGTTTCTTGGGTCTGAAAATTTTGTTCACGCGGGTTTTCTTGAACATGTCCTGTCAAATAAAAAAGTTTTCTGTACAGCTATATGCTATAGTGGTCCGAAATAAGCAGTTCCCACAAATTAGCAGCTTCTTGAGGTCAATAGGCCGTTTGCAAAAATTCCGACCGAAATTTAAAAAAACTGATGGTCATACGTACCGTTCCCTGGACAGTCGGGTCTAAGTAACTGTAATGGACTCGGATTTTTTATCCGACCAAGTAAGCGGGTTTTTTTATCCGAACAAGGACTGTAAACTTGGGAAAATTCTGCAGCTACAACAACAACAACAACGGCCATACTTACAAACGAACACAACCGTTCCCTGGACAGTCGGGTCTAAGTAACCGGAACGGACCCGAATTTTATCCGTCCAAGGTCTATCAACTTGGCCCGAAATTACTTCAGGAATGTTTTTTTGCCACCACAACATCAACAAGGACAGGCTAAATTGACTCAGATCGTCGCGTAGATGTCTTCTTCTGGATGTTGCAAAACCTTAAACTTTACAACTTGCGGGATACCTCAATTTTAGACTCCGTTCGAACACATACTTATATTTTTTTTGTAGAGACATACCATATGCTAATAAGATATATATAAATAAATAATACTCGTAACTGTTTTCTATTCCTCAGGTTTCAGCAATGTCACCATTGTATATGAAGTGCTGGCCAAAGAGTTAGCAGATTTAGAGGACTTACGTGCCAATCTCAAAAATCCAATTACAGTGCGGCCGATGGTCGATATTGTGCGCGTCGAATTTGGTGCGTTTAACGCCGTCTATCAATTGGAGCAATCGCCGCTGCTAAAGCAAATACTGGATCCAATGGAGTTGTGCAAAATAAAACCATATCCGAAGTGCAACATACAATATAACGGTTGTGACGAACTAAACACTCGCCAAAAGCATGTTTTACTACGCACCTATCGGCATGCCATCGAACCGACACCGAATATAACCTTAATACAAGGGCCACCTGGCACCGGTAAGTCCTGTGTCATTGCGAATTTGGTGCATCAATTGCTGTACGGCAATGAGGTGCGCATACTCGACCAAAAGGTGTTGGTTTGTGCGCAGAGCAATGCCGCTGTTGATGTTATCGCCGAGAAGCTCTTCGATATGAGTCAAACAAAGTCACCGGATAAAATGTTCCGATTAATACGTTTCGGTTTGTTGGAGCGTATTAGTCCCAAAGTACGGCATGCTACTTTACCAAAGATTATTGAACGCAATCAAATACGGAAGCTGAAAGCGACCTGCAAAAATCTGCAAATCGATCATAAAGTCGACATAAAAGAATACTTACGTAATGAAATTTTACAAATCGAAGCCGACATAGAACACATGAAGATGAATAACGTGAAAAACACCGTGCAGGAGGAGGTCTTACTGGAGAAGCAGCGGCAAATACAATTAATGCGCAATATTGTGAATGGCGTCTTGCGGCCCGAGGATGAGAATAGCTTGTACAATTGGCATTTGAAGCATGCGAATGTGGTGTGCACGACGCTCTCCAGCTGTGTGAAATTATCCAAGTATGTTTTTCTTTATGAGTAATTTTATACGCTGAAGCGGGTATTTTTGGTTTGCCACGAAGTTTGTAACAGCCAGAAGCAAACGTGGAAGACTCTTTTAAATATGATTAGCGTGAACCGATTTAGCCTTGTCCGCTGTCTGTCTGTTTCGTTCTTTTCTTCCCAAGCAGCTATTTACTTATCGGAATCGCTGATATCGGACCACTATACCATAACAGTAGGCGTGGCCCCGCCTTTTGATAGGATAAATGTACATATCTCCTTGATAAATCTCGTAAGCACCCCTACCGACACTAAAACGGGTTGAAATCGGAAGGTACTCTCCTCCACTCTTATAACGGTATTGTTAAAAACTGCTAAAAGTGCGATAAATCAATAACTAAACACGACAGAGAGAGATTTTACATCCGAAATAGCAAGAAAAGGATTTATGGAAACCAAGGTAAAAATTGGACGATGATCACATATCTCGGGAACCGACCGACCGATTTCGTCTAATTTGGTGCGGGATATCCTTCTCATATTCTTATGTCACAGTACGAAAATGTGCGAAATCGGGCTAAAAGCACGCCTACCTCTCATATAGCATGAATCCCATTTGATTCCTTAACTTTCCAGTACTCAAATACAGAAGAAATTAATATAACGGAATAAAACTTTGCACTAATATTTCTTTTAAATTACGCCACCTTATGACCAAAAGTTGTCCAAATCCCATCAAAACTGTTCAAGACCCCAAGTACCGGAAATGTGGACTGAAGTATCTATTGTTGACTTTTGATCGAAAATATCGGTCAAAGTATCGGATATATAATTAAAATTTAGAGAAAATCCTGTCGTGTGTATTAAAAATGGTTGGAATTGAGCCAATACTTTCCTGAGCCCCCACATACCTAATATAAAGGTTTTCGAACTTTCGAGTGACTTCATACCGCATACATAGTATGTATATGTCAATATGTGAGTTATCTCAATGAAAATGAGAGAGCGTGCTTCACTCATAACAGTGTATCTTTGTGCCTAAAATAGATAAAATTTGGCTAAAACTTGATCTACCCCCCTTACAAGTAATATCATTTTCGAACATCCAGCTGACTTTACTTTATATGATTGGTGATTGTATGTGGGGTACCTTAATGAAACCCAGGGAACATATTTTTAATATGTGGCAGTTAGTAGAATAGGTTACTGGTAAAAATAGGCAAAATCGGATTTCTCGGACTTGGATTCTTGCAAGTTGCAAGAGTATAAAATGTTCGGTTACACACCAACTTAGCCCTACCTTACCTGTTTCTTGTTTATACAATATTATACCACAAATTCACAGATACGTAAATTATTTCGATGCCTGCATTATTGACGAGGCGACGCAATGTACGGAACCGTGGACCCTGATGCCGCTTAAGTTTGGCATCAATACATTGGTGCTTGTCGGCGATACGCAACAACTGCCAGCTACGGTGCTCTCAAAGGTACGATCATCAATCTATATAATCTCTTGTCACGCATATATTCCATTACCTTCCAGAAAGCATCCGATTTCGGTCTGGGCACGTCACTTTTCACACGTATACAGCGTTGCATAGAATCGGTCACACTCAAAACCGTCGCAAATGCCGACAAAGGCAAAAATGTCAGCAGCTTGGAGAGCACGGATATTATTTTTAGCTTACAAACACAGTATCGCATGCATCCGGAAATCTGCAAATGGCCAAATTCGTATTTCTACAAAAATGAGTTGATCGATGATGCCAAAACGCATCAATTCAAAACTCCGTTAAAACCATTTTCAGTGCTTAATCTCACTTATACGCAGAATGATAACTGTCATCGTGGTCAAATCGCTAACGAGTTGGAAGCACAGTTTGTGGCACGTCTGGTGAAGACGCTGGATGGTTACATACCCATGAAGTACAATACGTATGGTGTGATAACGCCATATGCACAACAGCGCGTTGCTTTAGAAAAAGCGTTACGGTAAGCGTTTCACAATCTATTAATTGCAATATAATTTAAAGGGTATGTTTTTTTACGAATTTTAGTACGGCCGGTTATTCGAATGTGATGGTGAACACCATTGACTCATACCAGGGTATGGAGCGCGATGTTATTATTATATCGAATGCGCGTACCAGTGGTATAGGGTTTTTGGCCAATTATCAGCGTTTGAATGTAGCGTTGACACGTCCAAAGAAGTGCCTTATATTGTGTGGAAACTTTAAAAACTTGGAGGTAAATAAGAATTAGTGTTAAGTAATCTAGAGTCTATTAATTCAGAAGTGGGATAAACAAATCGCGTTGTCTGTGTCACCAACATCTGCTTTTCCAATAGTGTATGCCCTTGAGTAGACCAAAATTTGTAGTATGCCCTTATAGCTCAATTCTGTATGGCGGAAAGCGCGGGTATAGTAGCCAAAATTTGTATTATGCAAGGCGACTATCAACGCCTAAGTAGACCAAACTTTCTACTATAGTACATAGTACTATATAGTATAAGAAATGTTGAGATTCCCTGCTATCTCTCTCATGATTTCGTTAGTTTTGACCCAAAATTATAAAATTTTTATAAAAATACAATATTTTTCTAAACCAAATATTAACCTTGTACCAACAATTTTTACACAATTTTCTAGGCAGTGCCGGCTTGGCGTAGCCTTCTATCCTCGGCGCGTGAACGTAAGCTCTATCATGAGCTTAGTCCATCTTGCATGGATGATATGCATAGAACTGTAATTCCTAAAATCAAGGTTTCTAAAGCAAACACCGCTACAACAGAAGCTACAGCAACAGCAACAACAACAACCAAAGAAGTAACAACAGTCGCTACAATAACAAAACAAAGTGAACAATAAGTACAATGTAGAGAAAAAAGTTAATGAAACCGAAACTGAGCTGTAAAATGTAGTCCGTATGCTTTACACTGTAGAAAACTTGGCTTGGTATGGGACCAAACCAATTTTTTTGTTAGAGATTGAGTCAGTAGTAAAGTAATTTCTCCGTTTTTCGAATTATACTCCAAAATCGAAATATTTGACTTCGAAGTTCGAAATTGAGTACATCATTATAATTTGTGGTATTTCGAATTTCGAATTTTGGCATATTGAATAAGTCATTATTATTTGTAGTATGTAAGTTACTAAAAAAGTTAGCATATGGACGTCATCCACGTTTTCCTCTTATTTCAAAAGTGTATGACATTTTATGGCAGATTTTTTTTACGCAAGTCTGCCTTTGACCATTGCTCAAATTCGAAGTCAAATATTTCGAGTATGTTTTTTGTTCAAATTCGAAATTCATTGTCGAATATTTAGACTTAACCTTCATTCAATTTCGAAATTCGAAGTCAAATTTCCAATATAGACCTTCACTCAATATCGAAATTCGAAGTCAAATTTTCAACATAGACCTTTTCTGGATTTCAAAATTCGCAATTAAATATTTCGATTTTGACCATTGATGAGTTTCAATATTCGAAGACAGATATTTCGATTATGTTCTTTGTTCAATTTCGAAACTCGAAGGCGAATATTTAGACTTTACCATCCCTCAATTTTGAAATTCGAAGTCGGATATTTAGACATTATCTTCCATCAAATTCGAAGTCGGATATTTAGACTTTATCTTCCATCAAATTCGAAGTCGAATATTTAGACTTATCCTTCACTGAATTTCGAAATTCGTATTTAAATATTTCGATTTGACCTTTGCTTAATTTCGAAATACGAAGTTAAGTATTTCCACTTTGACCTCAATATCGAAATTCGAGCGAAATATTTCCATTTGGATATCAATAGCGAAGTTTGTAGTAAAATATTTCGACTATGAACTTTGCTTAATTTCGAAGTTAAATATTTCCACTTTGATCTCAATATCGAAATTCGAACTGAAATATTTCCACCTTAATGTCGAAATTCGAAGCAAATTTTTCGAGTGTGAATTTTGTTCAATTTCGAAATTCGAAGTGAATTTGACTCAATCTGTCGAAAAAATCGGTTTAGACAAATGCCCAGACAAAATTCGGTTTTGTCATATAGTGTAATTCTCAACTTGAAATTTATACATTAAGCAAAGAGGGGAGGATGTATAATAAATTACCCATATTGTTATAAAAAATCCATTGTTATATAACATAAAACTCATATCATAAAATATCTGCTAATATAAATATGTAAAACATTATTGAGAATAGCTGTGTAACCAGAGATTTTTGAATGTAACTATTCACCTCAGCTCGGTCCTTGTCCGCGATAGTATTTTGTATTTACTATATGCCAATTATTCTATATTATTATTTTTGTTTTTCTAAAAATTGCATAATACTTGTCTCAGACTCATTAGGCAAGTATTAAATCATAACTCAGAAAACTGATTGCTTATGACGGGTTAACTTAATTACTTAACTTTGTATAACAAATGTGAGAGTGCTCAACTATTATGAGTGAGCTTATGACAATAGGTTAGAGTTAATATGAATGCATCGAAATTTGCTGAACGTAAAAAAAATAAAGATTTTATATATATAATTAACTTTAGCTTGTGTAAAAAAAAAAGTTGGGTTAAAAAAATAATATATATATATAATAATATGTAAGTAAATCAACATTTCTGTACAGTTGCACCTTAAGCATACGTCTAAGTATATTATTTAGTTTGTATGCGTGTAAAGAAATGTGTAATATATATAATTTTAAGCGTCCAGCAAGAATACTATAAATAAATAAGACTTTTTTTACTTGATTTTATTTGGTTTTTCATAAGATATACATTTATTTCACAATACTCAGGTATGCATTTGTTTTACACAAAGTTTCAATTAGTTTTAAATGACTGCAGCTTCCATTAATTGAAATAGTTTTATATTTCAACGACCTCATTTAATACATTCTCTCGTTAAAATAAATGCCAAATAATTAAGAGTCGGTTTTTTTATTCATAATTAATAAAAAATTATGTAAACAAGTGCTATGTATATATTTTTAATGTATATTTTTTATTTTCTGAATATAAATATTAAGGTTTCGTTAATAAAATGTTGAAATTTTTCTACTAAAAAAAGGAGTCTGGGTTAAGTTTCCTTTAGAAAAATTTGGCTAAATTCAATAAGAATGCAGTTTTTGCTACATATTATACTGCTTTCCACAGTTTTCCTAAATATTCACAACAACAAGAATAGAATGTTGTTCAACTATTTAAATAATGTTACGTCCAAGAGCAGGGTAGCGATTTTTTTAATCAAAAAAAAAAAAATTGATTAAAAATTAGATTTTCGGTTTTTCATTTAAAATTTGAGATTAAAAAATAAATTTTAAATTTTTGATTTCAATTTTAGGATAATGGAATTAAAAATTAAAATGTCATTAAGTATTAATTAAAACTTTAATTCATTAAAATTAAATTAATTAAACTTTAATTTTAATTTTAGGGAATTAAATTTTTAATCCCATTTTGGGAATTAAATTTTTAATCCCATTTTGGGAATTAAATATTAGATTTTGTGAATTGAATTGATTAAAATATCAACTTTATAAATATATTTATTATATTTTTTTTAATTAATAATTTTTTAAATTAATAAATTTTTTCCAAATTATTAATATTAAATAATGAAAATTTTTAAAATTTTATTTTTAAACCTCATAATTAATGAAAATTTATAATATAAAAATATTAATGGAATTAAAATCTTAGAATTTGGGATAAAAAACTGAATTAATTAAGGTACAAGCCCTAAATTTTTAACTCGTTTATTGGGGATAAAAAATTAATTTTTTTTGTAATTAATAATTTGAAAATTAATAAAATTACATTTTAATTTTTTTTAAATTGATAATTGATGAAAATTGATAAATTTAAATTTTTTTAAACTTTATAATTAATGAATATTTAAAAAATTAAAATTAATGTTTTTAATTAAATAATTGAAATGATTCAATTTCAATTTTTAATTCGATTTTTGAATTATGAATTAAAATTTATTTTTTTTTATTAAAATTAATAAAATATAATTTTTCAATTAATAATTAGTGAAAATTAATAAAATTTAAATTTTTAATTAATAATTGGTGAAAATTAATAAAATTCAATAATCAATAAAAATTTAATTTGTAATGCCAAAATCTGGGATTTAATTCTCAAAATCGGAATTAAGAATTGAAAATTAAATTTTATAATAAAAGTTAAAAATTGAAAACCAAGATGTTTTTTTTATTAAAAACTGAGAATACATTTTTTAATTTAAAAAGTGGAGTAATTTTTTCAAATTAAAAGCGGGAATGAAAAGGTATAAAATAGGAAAAATTAACGCTAACTGAAACGCTGAAATTAATAAAATTTAATTTTTTAAATAATAATTAGTAAAAATTAATAAAATTGTAATAAAAAAAATTATATTTAAAAAAATTATATTTAAAAAAATTATATTTAAAAAATTAAAATTGTTTTTTAAATACGAATTTAGGGAAAACAAAATAAAAATAAAATTTATTTTAAATGTTGATTTAATTTTTACTGCATTATTTGCAGCCCTGCACATGAGTTGCATTGCTTTACAACAACACTACATTACATAGCATTATAAATATTTTTGTACCGACTTTCAATTATTTAACACAATTTCATATTTCAAGTCTGACTCGCTTCCTTGACAATATTTTTCCTAAAATATACTTTTTCAAAATTGTCTCAAGTGCCATAGCATTTGTTACTTACTGTTTGTTTTCGTTTTTGTTTTCAATTAACATCAATGACATGCAGACATAAGTTAAATGTTCTATGCAGAATTATATTTCAATTGAATTGTTTTTGTATTTTATGTGTATTTATATGTTCTTATACATATATGTATGTATGTATGTAATTAGTATATATTAACAACTGATTTAATATAATATTGACTAAAAAACGGCTGTAATTCTCTTTTATATTAAAAATATTAAAGTTAAAAAAACTAAAACTAATTTTTTCTTAATTTTCTTTCCACTCCAACATCGCGTTTGTTCTTGTACATCCCCAGTGGTGGGTTGTACCATAAGTATGTATGTATGTATACGATTTAGTCTAAGTATTGCACTAGCTTCTTTATTAAATTGGAACATAACAATCAGCGGAAATGTATGTGTATAAGTATGTGTGCATACATATTTATATATTTAAGTGTGAGATGTAAAATGAACCTAAACTTTATTTTTCATTTATTTCTTATTTTTATTTTTTAAGCATAAACAAGTAGTAGTTAAACTTGGGCAAAATACCAATCCACAGCTTGAATATTATTTTGCGGGCCTTTTGCGGAGTTTTGTCTTTAACAAACCACAATATTACCGAAATCCACCACACGCAGTAGCTTCATTTAGCCAGCAAGCTTTGGCGAAGCTTTGGTGGATTTTCAGTAATACGTAAAGAATTTCAGTTTCTATTCCATGCTCATCGCTTTTTAAAATTATTTTCGCTAACGGTACAATTTTGGACACACCCTAGTATACCAAACAAGAGGGAATGACTCACATATGCCTCAATTAATAGATTGTAACAAGCGAATTAGCCTATTTTTATGTTTATGCTCTTTATATGTTTTAAAAATCTCACTGTTAAGCTTAAAAATCCAAAACACGCATATTTTGTCGATTGTTTGTTTTGTTTTTCACCACACAAAGGAGTTTTGTTCAGTTTTACTAAACTAATTTGAGAAGATCAATATAAGAGCTTAAATTAATATTAAAAAAAAAATGAAAATAAAAAAAAATAAATCAAAGTGAAAAAGAAACTAATTTACGAAAAAAAATTAATAAAAAACTAAACATAATTAAAAAAATTATTCACCAAAAAAAAAAAAAAATTAGAACAAAATAAAAGAATTAAAGTTAAAAAAATAATTAAAGAGAACAAAAAAAAATTAAACTTAAAAAATAACAAACAAATTTATAATAATTTAAAGAAAAATACGATTTAATAAATAAAAAAAGGCTTAAAATTAAAAAAATATGATAAAAAATTTAATTAATATTGATAAAGAAAATAAAAAGATAATTAAATTGATTAAATTTAAAAGAAAAAAATTTGAAATTAAAAGAAGATTATTTAATAAAATTGTAAATTAAAAAATAATTAAAAGGAATTTAATTAAAAAAATTAAAATTAAAAAATTATGATAAAAAATTAAATTAAAATCAATAAAGAAAATAAAAAGACAAATAATAAACTTAAAATTAAAAAAAAAAAAACAATTAATTAAAAAATAAAAATTAAAACGAAATTAACAAAAAATAATTAATTGTTAATAAAAATAATGACAAAAAAATTAAATAGAATTATTAAAGAAAAAAAATTAACTTTAAAACAATATAATAATTAAATGCTAATACCATTAGTAACCACAAGTTGTTTAAAACGAATATTTCTACACTTTTCTCTTTTTCTCTAAACAATTGTAAATTGAGTAATTTATGCTTTCCAGCTATATTTCTTTATAACCGACAAATGAGTTATGCTCTTCTTATCTCGCAGCAAACAACAAAGGGCGAAGAGAAGCGTGTAAAAAAATAACTATATTCATAATAACGGTAAATGACTAAAATGCTACAAATGTACTTAAACAACAACTATTATCGAATGTCCCGTGTGCTGTTTTTGTATTTAGAGAAAACGCCAATTTACCGTAAGGTGTTGAGATACGGCGAAAAGCACACACACTTAGTCTAATTTCATCTTGAACTTAATTATTATTAGTCTAAAGGAAGCTTTAGTTTGTCGCGGGGTCAAGCAACAATTTTTAAAAATCTAAGGAAAACAAATTATAAAAAGAAAATTATTAAAAAAAATAAAAACATATACATACATATATATATTAAAAAAAAAAAATAATAAAAAAAAGATACTAAAAAAATATATGTATTTAAAAAAAAATATGTTTAAACATTTTTTTAAATTTATATTTATAAAAAAATTTAAAAAATTATATTTATAAATTTTTGTTGCCAAACAGTGCTGCGCTAAAAAATTATTTAAAAATAATTTTCCAAACAGCGCTGCACAAAATACCCGCTACATTGGCGGGTCTGGCGGGCATTCAATTTTTTTCAGCTTCATATGCATGAAGTTCGCATTAACAGTGACTACCGCTGTTTTCTTTACACGTTTTTATGCTGTTTTAAGTTAAAAAAACTTATATATGAACAACGCATTCAATATTTATAATACAAATAAACAAATAGCTAAATTATTGATATCATTCTTTAACAAATATGTAGTATTCGTATATGTGTTTTGTTGTTGTTTTTTGTCAGTATAGTATACGCTTAAATTTAATAGTGTTTGCAAAATCTCTAGTTGATTATCAAGTCGCCAAGACTTTCTTTGAGTGATTGGAAAATTTGCAATTGCTGCTCCGGTTTCAAGTTATAAATCTGACAGAGAGAATTGAAAATTTTTTATAAATTTCATTAATCAAAAATATATAAAAAGCAACATGTAACGCACCTGTGTCAATATCTTGGATGGTGCTGGCGTTCTTATAAAACTGGAAATGTAAACATTCACAAATGTGGCCATTAAGAATTGGCAATCGAAACGGTCCATAATACCGCCATGACCGGGTATCATGTCACCAAAGTCCTGTGGAATGAAAGCAAAAACGAATAACAATTAAAAAAAGAAGAAAAAGAAGAAGGACATACACCCTTCACAGGTGCAGTTCTTATAGCATAAAAGGATGTATATTAATTCAATTCGATAGGCCATTTTGTATGGCAGCTATATGCTATAGTGGTCTGAACTGAGAAATTTCTTCTTAGATTGTAACGGTGTCTTGGGAGAATAATTTATGCTAAATTTCGTGGAGATATCTTGTTAAATACAAAAGTTTTCTATACAAGAACTTGATTTTTATCGTTTAGTTTGTATGGCAGCTATAATATATAATGATCCAATCCGAACAATTCTTTCGAGGAATGTAGCGTTGTCTTAGACAATAATCTGTGCTAAATTTTGTGAAGATATCTTGCCAAATACAAAAGTTTCCATACAAAAATGTGATTTTGATCGGTCAGTTTGTATGGCAGCTATATGCTATAATGGTCCGATAACGGTTATTTCGACAAATTAACGGTTTCTTGGGAAGAAAAGAACGCGTGCAAAATTTCAGATTTATATCTCAAAAACTCTAAAGATTATACAAATATTAAATCTCCCACAAGCGGACAGTGGAGAGACCAGTATTTCTGTCCGGTTAATAGAGTTGGCCGCTTCATAGATTTTCCTTAATAAATACCAAAAAATGTTGAAACCGGCTAACGTGCACGGTTAATGGAGTTGTCCGCTTAATATACTCGTAGCGTGCCTTTAATAGAGCTTTCACTTATATATATTATATAGTATAGGTTTCCTTCTGATCATGGTAAACTCAATAGGGTATGAAAATAAAAAGTATGTCATTTACATGCAATTACCTTTATTTTAAATGCACGCTTAAAGCCGGAAGCGAAGAAACCGCCAAACGGTCCGATAATTGAGCTGAACAAACTCAATGCAATCGAATGCCATATAAACGGATACATACTAATCGACTTGCCGATGCCAAACTGCAATTAGAGCGTAAAATAAAGTATTTATTGTTGTAAGTATTGAGTATTGTTGTGAACCCAAGACTGCTAACTCACCACACTTAGGCTGTAATCTTGCTTCGTAAACAAATAACTTGGCTCACAAGCCATTGTCATGCGACCCAATTCCTCTGAATACAGTATTGGGCATACAAAATATTGATAATTGCAGAGAATGTAGGAGAATATAATGCCAAAGATAACTGTCGCAAAGCCACCACCAATAAATCCTTCCCATGTCTTCTTCGGACTTAATTTAATTAGTGGAGTACGACCGAAGAAGAAGCCAAACATGTAGGCCATTACATCGTTGCAAACAATCATCGATACGGGCACAATGAACCAAATGAGACCTGAAAAGGGAAAGTAAACATTTTGAAAATTATAATAATTAGAAGAATGTGAGAAAAGCAGACGAGAAAGTGAATAAATTATTACCAAATTATAAAACAAAAAAGGGAATTATTTAAAAATAATATAAAATTTAAGAAATGGCAATCCCTAGGCAGTTGTTGTTGTAGTTGTGGCATACGAAAACATTCTTTAAATAATTTTGGGAATTGCTGCGGCATTGACAGCTCTTTGCGGATTTGGGTTTCGATAAAAAAAGTTTCAAAAAATTACTTTTTAGTAAAAGCGCCAATAAAATAACTGTATTTGTATCAACATTAATAATATGACTGCCCAATTTAATCGATTTGCTAAAAATATCGCAAAATATAATATTTCAATACAAAAAATATTTACTTTCTTGTTTAAAAAAATTATTTAAAGAAATTTTTTTATGAGTTTCTCCGAGTCTCTGATAAAAAACAACGAATTAATTATTCAATTTAAGCTAATAATTATAAGTAAAGCGGAAAAGCACTGCCATGCAAGACTTATTAATATAAACAGCTATTAACCGCAACGTTTCGCTAATAGCATCATTAAATGTTATCTAAATGCATAAAATACAGTTTAATTATGAGAAAAAAAAAACAGTTAACTTTGGCTGCACTGAAATAATTATACCTTTAACATGAAGACATATCATGAAATTAAAAAAATTTTCCATATTTATTTGAATTGGTCAGTTTGTATGTCAGCTATATGCTAAAGTAGTCCGATACCGCTGATTTCGACAAATGAGTAGCTTATTAGGAAGAAAAGGATGTGAGCAAAGTTTCAGATCGATATCTTAAAAAATGAGGGACAAGTACGCGTATATACGTGACTAAATTGATTCAGCTCGTCATTTATATTTTGTTCTTTTCTGGGTTAAAGCCGATCATTTATAAGAGGTATACTTTATAAGGTCTCCGAAATTTCCTACTGGGTATTTCAAATTTCTTGGCAAACTTAATTTACCCCGTTCAGGGTATAATAACGATTATAAATATGCTAATAAAATATTGCAAATACTCTTATCAAAGTAAACATGCACACATACCTTCGAAAATATTCTGTATGATCAAATAACTCTGTGTGACCACAATCAACAGCGAGACGTGTGTCCAAGCGAACAGACTGAACTGCTTCATATAATACTTTTTCACCAGCGACAACACAAACCAGACGAAGCCAATGCAATACAATGCAAACGATAGGAAACGATGATAGGTCACCAAGAATTTCAAGTATTCCTGCATCACGTGATTGTTATTATGCGTCATAGTTGTAGTTGTAGTTGCACAAATGTGTTATCGCAAATATAAAAATAGAAAATATTTTGTTTAAAATTTGTTTTATTTTATTTTTTATGACAAACGCCAGCGCTTACCACACGGTTAATAACTACGCCAAAATAGTCCACTAAATTTTCGCCGTAGAAGAAGTAATTCGATGTCAGCAAGAAATACCAGGACAAACTACGGAACCAGGGTAGACCATGTATGCGATAGACTTGATAACCGATGGAAATGATTTCTTGGAAACACTTGACTTGTACCAGCAGAGTCTAAATGGAAATTTAAAATACAAAATATAAATATAAATTAATAACTGCTTAATATAAATATTTGCACAATTAATTACCGTTATCATAAGCGCCAGTGGGCCGCCGTATATGATTAGTGCAAAACCGCATATCATAATCCAAGTGAAGATGCCACGAATCACATAATTCTTCCATCTAAAGTGGCGAAAAAAAAGTTGTTTGTAGAAAATGTTGTTGTATTGTACATAAATAGACCGCTAGCTATTAAAATACCAATAATATGTGCGAAAACAAACAAAAGCAAACACATGTACATAGCTGTGGCTGTTTTTTAACGTGTGTAATAGCGTGCGTTCACGCGATTGCATGAGAAATCTATTTCACTTTTTTCTAATATTCACTGCATGTAAAGCATGCTGATATGTGCCAGCTGCTGTTATTTTCTTTGTTTGTTGCGCTTCCGATGTATATAATTACCTATCCGGTAGATCTTTTAAGGCGGAATCTAAAATTTCCGGTGTCTTATCAGTGCCTTGTGGAAGCGTTTTCGATAATTCATCAACGAATTTATCCTCCGGCAATTTTTCCTCCTCTGAATCGACCTGGAGTAAATGCAAAAATACATGCTTAAGTTAATCTATTTATCTCACAACAAATGCAAATTCTTTAATTTTGAATAAAAACAAGTTTTAATGCATTTTTTATAGCATAAAAGAGTATGAAAGCATTTTTAATTGATTTTGATCAATCAGTTTGTATAGCAACTATATGCTAAAGTGGTCCGATCTGAAAAATATGTTCAGAGATTTTTTCGTTGCCTTGAATAATAATCCAGGCCACATTTGGTGGAGATATCTTGTCAAATAAAAAAGTTTTCCATACAAGTATATAATTTTGATTGATCATTTTGTATGACAGCTACGTGCTACAGGGTTTCGATATCGGTGATTCCGACAAATGAGCAGCTCATTGGATAGAAAATGGTCTGTGCAAAATTTAAGAACGATATTTCAAAAACTGAACAAAACTTCGTTCGCCCTGTTCCATGGCGTATAAAAGTAATAATAATAATATAAGGGTCAATTTCATGACTCAGTATCAATGCTTTGTCATAGAATTATACATTTTGTATTAATAGTCATATGCCATTAAAGTCGTTTACGTAAACGTGATAACTGCGGTTTAAATTTAAAGCGAAAATTTGCATTCCCGATTTGTATACAATGATATACATACATACATATGTATGTTTGTATATATGAGTATATGCACATAAGTTGTATAAATTGCCGCCGCGGGTGGAAAATGATTACCACTAACAGAGTTATCAGTGAGAAGATGGAAAAACTTATTAACAAGCGCTATACATATATAGTATATATACTACAGACATTAAGCCGCAACAGGCCCGTAGAAAAATGGAATGTGGCGCCTCGTTTTTACAGTGAGAAATGTTTTTTATGTTGACTCGATGCAATTTTGTCGGCAGCGGGATATTTCCAGGTTGTAATTTATTTAAAAAAGCATACAAATGTATATGTATGTATGTATGTATGTATAAAAGTAAGTTGACAAAAACAATTTAGAATCCTAATACCGCAACTTGACACCCCATGAAAGTGAAAATTTGCATCCAAATAGGATACCATAGAAATT
Source organism: Bactrocera zonata (assembly GCA_037783105.1). NCBI lineage: Eukaryota > Metazoa > Arthropoda > Insecta > Diptera > Tephritidae > Bactrocera > Bactrocera zonata. The sequence goes on along the minus strand of JBAWJQ010005196.1, from coordinate 100,785 downwards.
GATTGCCTCCTCTTGCTGCTGCCTGTAAAGTTGTTAGTGCATACGCCAAAAAAACAACAACTTATTTACCTGATGCTATTTGCGTGGGAGCTGACCCTACTGAATGAAATAATCTCACATTCATACATATACATACATTTATTTATTATTGTTTATTCTCCGGCGCCCTAACTTAGATACATAAGTACATATATTTTTCTATGCCCTAATGTCATTTTTTTAAAACCATTGTGGTACTGCAAGTCCTTTGTTTCTATTTGAGCATTTGCCGCCGTAAAAAATGTCAAGCTTTGAAAAATATTGCAAAACAGTGCAGATATTTGCGCATTGCTAATCGGAATGTTGGCGCAATCAAATCATACATATATACTTATGTATGTATATACATATACAAACAAGTGTGCAAGAAATCATATGCAAGAGCATATATGTACATATGTATATACGTTTGTAACTAATGGCACGTGTATGTACAGTACACTAATTGGATTCCCTTTGCATTATGTACTCGTAGATACACCACATACTATATACATATATGTGCACTTGCAGCCAATATTGTAAAATATATTGACATCGCTCTATTTACTTACAGCAAATATTGTGTTTTCTATTACCCCATACACGATTGGATATGTACATACATTAATGTACGTACTAATGTGCATCTTCAAACATGTGTCGGCTGATTCCTTGTATTTTTTGTTACTTAAACTTAAGACCTTTCACCTCTTTTGTGGACTTTTGACCATTTAGCAAGAGTTTCATGTACACCTATATTTTTTATTCCAATAACATTCATAAAAATAAAAAAATTTGGTGACAACGTCGAAAAGTTGTAAGTTGGTCACATTTTTTCTTTAATTACAATGCTCCTAATTATTAAGAGATAAGTATACCTAGCATAAATTAATTAATAAGTTAAAAGTTGTGCATACAAGTGTTGTATGTACTACTCAACTACATACATTTTGTGTTATCTTAAGGCGTATTTAAAGGCAGTGATTGGCGTATTTTAAATCTCGAGATAAGTTTACAAGTAATCAGATTAATGGCTCACCTGTAAATCTGAATTTTGATAACTATGATTTATTCAAGGCAAATTTAATCTAGAAACATGCCTTTACGTACAAAAATATGTCTGCAGCAAGAGCTTATAATATTCAGTTTACCATACTTCCCTGTTCTTAAGCACCACCTGTGAAATGAAAATGTAATCAGAGCCTATCCTATTACTTACATGATCAGATGAGTCCGCCGCTGAGTTACGTTTGTCACCTTCTCCTGCTTTCTCTCCAGCATCGTCGCTGGCATCGTTCTCGCCTTTTCGACGTCGGACCTCAGCCATATTTATGCCTCTACGTCAATGAACTAGTCAACACAATTAATTTATGTATTTACTTTGAGTGATTTTCACAATTAATTTTTCAGAGCACTGCTGATTTTAAATGTTTCAATGTCGTCGTCGCTGATTTATATTGTATATGTGTATTGCAGCAATTTGATGATATATATTTGCAACAATTTAGTGCTGGAGCAATAAAATATGTATGTATGTAGGTATGTTTACAGCAGTAGTACGAGTATTGCGTGTTTTGATCCGTCCACCACTAGAAACAAATTTTCACTGAAAATTTTTCTGTTTTTCTTTCATTAAAATTTTTTTGTCATATTTTTCGACGTTTGTGTATGGATTGCCTCATTTGCGCCGTCGCCACAGACAGTAGTTTGTTTTTTATTCGTATGGTGGTTGATCTATACTTGGCATATCTACGTCTCCAGTTGTGTCCACCTGGCACCACTACCTTTACTAGCACCTTCACGGTAAATAGAGATGCTTCCTGGCATCTACTTACTTGCTTTTGAAGCTATACGCGGAAATATTTATTTTATAAAGTTTAATGAAATGCATTGCAACCAATTTGGTACTTGATAATGAGCTTTTCACTTGTTTTTCACCGCCACAACAAAAATTGTTTCCAAAATACAGTGAAATGATTTTTCTAATCAATACAGAATACTAACAGAGTTGCCGGAGGTAGAATAAACATATATTATCTTAGTGATAGCAAGCCCGAAACACAGATATGTGTACCATTGTTACACGTCATACAAGCGATACCAACTATTCTGTGAAATAAAACAAGCAAAAAGTGCTTTCAATAGCATTGATAACAGTTGGAGTTTATGAATAATCTATTTTGTTTCATATATATATAAAATAACACGGTGCTTGGTAAATATTTTAAGAAAAATTTAACCTTGGTTAAAGTTATAGTAAAAAGCCATTTTGAGTGAATGCTACAAAATGTTATCGATAACTTTATTGCATTTATGTATTATGTACACTCATTATAATATGGCATCATTGCTACTAAAACGAGCTTGGCAGCACAGGTTACAGCGTCTTTTTCTGTAGAGGGTTTATTGAATCACACCGGTTTGCCTCATTTTGTATGCAAAAATTAAAGTTATTGAATATTTTGGTGAAAATTAAATCTATACAATAAATATATAAGTATTACAATGGCGGCTGCGTTAAATGGTGTGTTCCCGTCAACGCTGCAGGAAAATGTACAGAAATCAAAAATACTGGTTGTTGGCGCGGGTGGGATCGGTTGCGAGATACTGAAGAATTTGGTGCTTTCCGGCTTTCCAGATATCGAAATTGTAAGTTACAAGCAGATAAAATGTTGGTAGAAAGTTTAAATATTTGTTATTTTTCATTAGATCGATTTAGATACCATTGATCTGAGCAATCTAAATCGCCAGTTCTTGTTCCATCGTGAACATGTGGGTAAATCCAAAGCACAGGTGGCACGTGAAAGCGCATTGCAGTTTAATCCAGATGTGAATATTAAAGCGTATCATGACAGCATAATGTCGTAAGTTTAAACTCCGCTTTCAATTTTGGTATTTCACTTATTTGTTTCTATTTAATTTCAGCACGGATTATGGTGTGAGTTTCTTCAAAAAGTTTGACATTGTGCTAAATGCCCTCGATAATCGTGCTGCGCGTAATCATGTTAATCGTATGTGCTTGCATGCCGAAGTGCCACTGATTGAGAGTGGTACTGCAGGTTATAACGGACAAGTTGAATTGATCAAAAAAGGTCTAACACAATGTTATGAGTGCACACCAAAGGCAAAACAAAAGACATTTCCCGGCTGCACCATACGCAACACACCATCTGAACCCATTCATTGCATAGTTTGGGCCAAACATCTTTTCAAGTAAGTCGATTTTAAATCAATCAAAGACGATTCAGATTAATGTGCGTTTTTTATTTTTAGTCAATTATTCGGCGAAAGCGTAGAAGATGAGGATATATCGCCAGATATGGCCGATCCCGAAGCCAATGCAGTAGATGCCGAAGAGAAGGGCGAAAGCGAGGATAAAGAAGTCGCTAAAACCATACCAGAAACTGAAACGGGCAACGTTGCTCGTGTAAATACTCGACAATGGGCCAAAGATTCTAGCTATGATGCTGCCACATTATTTAACAAATTCTTCTTTGACGACATAAACTATTTGCTATCCATGGCGAATCTATGGAAAGAGCGCAAGGCACCCACACCTTTGAAATGGGACAATGTACTACTCAAACAGGATAATGGCGAAGGAGTAACTGCTGAAGGCTTGAAGGATACTACGAAACATTACCATAAAGTGTGGTCGCTCGCTGAGTGTGCCACTGTATTTGCAGATTGTTTAAAAAAACTTAGTGTTAGCTTTTTAAAGCTTGATGATGGCGAGTCGCTGGTGTGGGATAAAGATGATCAGCCAGCAATGGACTTTGTGGCCGCTTGTGCAAATATACGTGCTTATATTTTCGAAATTGGACGCAAATCACGTTTCGAAGTAAAAAGCATGGCCGGCAATATTATACCAGCTATAGCTACAACCAATGCAATAACAGCCGGTGTTGTGGTCTTGCAGACTTTCAAGGTATTGCAGGGTCAACTCGATAAATGCAAGTCGGTATATATGCGTTTGAGACAAAATCCACGTCAGCAGCTTTTGGTACCAGAAAAGTTCCTTACAGCACCGAATCCCAACTGTATAGTTTGTTCTTCCGAACCTGCCGTGCACATACGTATTGACACTAAACGTATGCGCATTAAGGACTTTCGTGATGAAGTTCTCATTAAAACTCTTAATATGGTTAATCCCGATGTCGTGGAGCCGAATAAGGGTATTGTGGTAATATCTTCGGAAGAAGGTGAAACGGAGTGTAATGAGGAGAAGCTCATGTCCGAAATGGGTATAGTCGATGGTGTGGTGCTCAAATGCGATGATTTCTTCCAAAACTATGAACTCGAAGTTATTGTTATACACTTCGATGCAGAACGTGACGAGGCGTTATTCGAAGTAGCATCGGATAGCAGTCAAATAAAGCAAAAGGATAGTGAACCAGTTGTGAAAGAAAGTAATGGCAAACAAGCAGCAAAATCAACTGAAGAAGATGACAGCGCAGATGGTCCATCTACATCTAAAAAGAGTCGGCCAACCGAAGTTGTGGAAGATGATGATGATGATTTATGTTTGATTGAGGATGATGAAGACGGTACTGCAGAGGAAAAAGTTGTTGCGGCGACCGACAAATTGTCTGTTACCAGTCCCGTTAAGGAGTCTCCCCCGCCACTTCAAAGTGGTGGTAAGCGCAAACCGTCTGAATCGCTTGATGACGACATTACCGAAATTAAAGATTCGGACGAAGAGGAAGATGATGGCCCAACGCAGACTAAGCGTATGCGCACTGATATCAGTAATGTTTCATCGAATGAAGTTATAAATATTGATTGAACAATTTACAATAAACATTCACCATATTCATTAAATTGCAAAATATCGGTGTTTTTATGTTTTTGAAAAATTATGTTTTTCATTTTTAAGTCAAATAAATTTATTTATAATCATTCTTATTACAATTCTTAACATCAACAATTAAAACGTCACTTGTACGTGTGATATTTTTGTTAAAAGTCTAGATTCTACATCCTATTAAAGCATAAAATATCTAGCACGGTATGAAAATATATATTTTTTTTAAGTCGAAAGTGATTATAATGGTTACTTAAGAGATACACACTCACACATCTATGTTAAATTAAAATTTGGCATTATCGTATATAATTAAATATGTGTCTATAGTATAACTAAGATTAACTGTACTCCTCATCTGTGAATAGATAAGTGTAACTTAGCACTTGTTCAGATGCTTCAGCGGTATCACAATAGTAGCTACGCGGTGTTGGTATGCGCTGTAAACACAATGTTGATGGTTTTTCACTAAAGCCGGCGTCGTCGCCAATGGTTGATATTGGCTTTGGTTCAACAACACGGTAAAAGTTACAACGTCGACTACCATATATGGGAATATTCGCATCGTATGGCGGACTAAGTATATCAAAGAATGCAGCCACGCCGCCAACGGCGGTGATTTCGTGATAATTGCGTTCAGTGGGTGTTAGCGTAGCGCATTCTGTACTAGAACTAACGAATTTCGGTTCATTTGCTTTAACAAAAACCTCCAAAGCCTTGGGGTCATACAAGGGTTCATTTGGTTTTAACGATTGTTTAGTATAACTTTGCACCTTTAGCTTTCCGTAAATACCGCGCAAAAGTCCATACATGCACGGATGATCATGCAACGGCATTGTATAGCCTTCACGCATCACAAATACACTCATGGACACAACATCATTTTCCAAAATATGCACATACGTGCACGGTGCTCGTCCAGGTTTCTTGAATAAAGTTTCGAATTCCTGCGGCTCAAACTGTATGTCGAAATATGTTAAAAGCTCGGTTAGTTGCTTAAGCGTAGGAAAATTTGTATTGAAGGACGCTTTATTCGATTGATCGAATGTTTTGCAAGCTTGACGCAAGATATTTAACAATAACATAGACATGTTTTTAACAGTTTATTTGAACAATTTCTCCAGTTGACTGAAAAGTTTTCGCACTAATAAATAATGGACGTGATTTTTCCGATATGCCAAAAATGAACATCTGTTCAATGTTGTGGTTACTTACAGTGATGCCACTCGAATTGAGAGTATAGTGATGCCACACTGTAAAGTAAAAGTTAATTTTAGAATAACTCCCGTTATTTTAAAAAAATACCGAGTTATAAAATTGTATCGATTTTTTAGTGTGTTCAGTGCAAATGAAGGTTGATATCTGTGGAGGGAAGGTCGGAACCGATCTCAATGTACAGTCTGTCGAGTGGAACGGGATGAGCTTCTTTGTATCTAAAGCTAATGTTTTAGACTGCAGTTTCATTTTATTGTATTCTTTCAGTGATCCTATCATATGTATGTACGGTGGCATTTGAATTTAAACTGCGCGCGTCGAAGGATTTGGAGAATTGTTTTTTTTTTTGGTTGGTAGTACTATCAGTCACATTTATGTTAAATTTCATGTCAAAATATTCATTAGTGTTTGAGATACGTGTCGTTTTGTGAGCTGCTAAAAGTGAGTTTTTCGTTTTTTGCGACGTCGAAATTTGTTGAGCAAAGAATTTGCGTTAAATTTTGTTTACGGAATCAATTTTCTGTTGCGGATACGTTGAGGATGGTGCAGAAAGCCTTTGGTGATGAGGCTATGTCTAAAAAAAATGTTTACAAGTGGTATAGTGAGTTCCAAGCCGGCCGTGAACGAGTCGAAGACGAAGAGCGTCCAAGGCGACCATCAACCTCAACCGACGAAGCTCACGTTCAACAAATCAAAGATTTGGTGTTGAAAAACCGTCGATTAACAATTAGAGACCTTGCTGATGAAGTTGGAATATCGAAAGGCTCAGCCAATACCATTTTGAAGGATGTTTTGAGCCTCAAGCGCGTCAAATCTCGACTGGTACCGAAAACATTGAATTTTTGGAAAAAAAGGCGTCGCGTTGAAGTGTGTGAAACGATGCTTTCCGACTACCAGGGTGTCATGAAATGCATTATAACTGGCGATGAGACTTGGATCTTCGCTTACGACCCCGAAACAACCGATCAGTCGAGCGAATATCGTGCCAAAAGAGAGCCGAGACCAAAAAAATCGCGCCAAAGTCGCTCAAAAATCAAGGTCATGTTGACTGTTTTCTTCGATTATCGAGGTGTTGTGCATTATGAATTCCTTCCAACCGGTCAAACAGTTAACAAGAAATATTATTTGAACGTTATACGTCATTTGCGTAACGCTATCCGCCTAAAAAGGCCGGAATTATGGAAAGACAATTCTTGGTTTTTACACCACGATAATGCACCATCCCATACTGCCCTCGTAATTCGTGAATTTCGCCAAAAACTCAACCCACTTCGTTCCGCAACCACCGTATTCACCTGATCGTGCCCGGTCCGACTTTTGGCTATTCACCAAGCTCAAAAGACCGCTCCGGGAACACCGTTTTTATACGATAGAGGAGATTCAAGCCGCAGCGAAGACGGAACTGAAGGCCATCCCGGAAAGTGACTACAACCAGTGTTTCGAAGATTGAAAAATCCGTTGGCATAAGTGCATTGCATCGGGGAGGGATTCCTTTGAAGGGGATGAAATTGATTTGGAAGAATAAATAAAGAATTTTCAAAATAAATAGAATGTCACCTTATTTTTTAGGCATCCGCTGCTGTGATAACAATGCAAGTATCTTGAACTCTAACCGATCCAAACAGGGTTTGATTGCCGACATGACAGCTCTTAGCCGTATAAGACCTAGGTCGATTCCAATACCACAGACGGATGTCGTGACAAACAACGGTATGTTTGAAATGTCTTTAGCCAATCGCCATGTTAACGGAGATCACTTCCACATGACAAAATAATTTTACAATAAGTGGTTCGGTCCCAGTTCTGTATACGTGTATGTACCAGTGTATATGTGTATATACATATACATTTCCATGTCCACCATGTTGTCCATTGCCGACAAACATGTTCTCAAACCTTTGCTGAAGTTGTTGACTCGGCAGTTCAATGCCGGAGGCCTTAGCTAATCCTCAAACAAGCAATGTCATTAAAACACGATCATGAGTGAAATATAAACGAATCGGTACGTATGTATGAGAATATAGTAAAAAGCACGAGAAGCTTGTACGTATGTATATACATACTTATATTGGACAATTGTATTTAATGAACTTGCCTTTTTTCTGATTAAGCCAATTGTCAGGGAAGCAAGCTCTAAAGTGAACTTTTTTATGAACTATCAAATACTTTAAAATATTTGCTAGTTAATTAGATCTTCTTATGTCATGTCACAGAATTCTCCAAAACTAATACGAAGGATATAAAGGAGTTTTCAATAGGGAGCTACATATTTAAGTAGATCGATACGAATAACAAACGACGCCATATTTTTGCCCGCTATTTTGACATTTCTCTTCGGTAAGGTTCGCCACTTCATCATGGAAAGATATACGATCCAGCAACGAGTCGAAATTACTAAAATTTACTACCGAAATTCGGAGTCAGTGGCCTCAACTTTAAGAGCGTCACGTCCAATTGTTGGTCGTCTTAATTGTCCTGCCAAAAAGATCTTGGCCTACATCCTTGCAAGATCAAATTAACACAAGAACTGAAGCCGCTTGACCACCAGAATCAAGGTCTGTTTGTGAATTGGGCTGAGCAACAACTTGAAAATCTCAATTTTCATCGAAAAATTATCTTCAGCGATGAGGCTCATTTCGGGCTGAATAGCTTCGCCAATAACCAAAATATGCTTTATTGGTCAGGCAGGAATCCACACGCACTCCACGAATCATCATTGCATCCCGAAAAAATTACGGTTTGGTGCGGTTTATAGGCGGACGTCGTCATTGGACCGTACTTTTTCCGTGATAATCAAGACCGGCACGTTACTGAGAATGGGAATCGCTACTGCTCAATGATAACTGAATATTTTTGGCCCGAATCGGATGATATGTACTCGGACAATATATGGTTTTAAAAGGACGGCGCCACAAATCCCACAGCAAATGTCGCATTCGATTTATTGAAAGCCAAGTTTGGTCAGCGTGTTATCTCATGACGTGGCCTAGTCAATTGGCTGCCTCGGTCATGCGATTTGACGCCGTTAGACTAATTGCTGTGGGGCTACTTCAGGTCTACGGTCTATGCCAACAAGCCAGCGACGATTGATGAACTTCGAACGAATATTGAAAATGAAATTGCAGCAGTATCGGTCGATTTATGTTCGAAACCCGTCCAAAAATCGAATGTACTACGAATGTTTCTTGTACCTTTATCTTGAATCAGAAGTGTACTTGAAGTTAAGGAAGGTCGAAGAAGATCATCTCGATCACTTTGGTTGGTGTTTGCAGCCGTCATATGTAGTATAATCAAAACGGTTTCGCTTTAAGTTTCCCAAAGCTCGAAATGTACCTTGCCATTTATATACCAGGGAGTAGCCAGTTTCTATGTCTAATCGTGACTAATGTATATATTTCTTGTGATCCCTCCCAATAGAGTATGTATCTATAGCTCGAGCGAACGCCGAACCCTTCTTCCCTACACTTCCAAAGTATGTTGATGGAAGTCAAGTGAGATTGGGTATAACTTTCTTCTTCACTCATGATTTTAATAATTGATTTCAATATTTGCAAATAAATTCATTAATTCAGATATAATATTCAATATATGTATGTATGTACATCTGAATGAGTTGTGGAAATTTTCTCATACAAGAAGTATAAATCAAAGAGCTGACACTGACTTTAACCTTAGTTCCTATCATGGTAATATTTCTAATTATAAATACATATCTACACATATGTAGGTAATTATATGTATGTAAACATGCATATGGTATATATTCCAACAGATTTGCTTCGTAATAGTTCTTTAACACGCTTTATTTGCAGCAGTTACATATTTCCATAACTGTGGGCAGCATGAGTTTAATGAGCTAAAACTGTCTCGGTTAATGTCTCGAGATTATGAATTAAGCAGTAAAATTAAAATTTGCGCGAATTTATATATGTTTGTGCATGTGTGGCGATTTATTTCTTTCAAACGATAATTACAAGAATTTTCCATTAATTTGATGAATGTTTCGCTGATTGAATTATAAAATAAATAATCAGTTCAAGCTTGCGCTAGCTCGGTAGCTGCAGCCTTCTTATTTACTATATTTACTAGTTATATATACAAGTAGATCGTTAGTGTAGCTTAGAGTTCAGGTAATGCAGGCGCTCATGTAAACTGACACAGCTGTGTGGATCGGTTGAATTACCGAATCCAGGTCGGTTCTAACTATGCAGATAACTGTTTTTTCTAGCAGAGATCGCAGAATTTAATAATCCGCGCAGATTTATGATAAAATAAAGCACCATAAAATTGATTCCCATTCAGAGGCGGGATAAAACATGGACGATCCTTTCCTCCAGCACAAGGAAAATATAAAGAATAATTTCTAGATCACTTTCAAAGTTGCTTTAAAACTTCAAAATGTTTTGAAAACGGAATTTGAAAAAATATCCTATTATAATATGTCTAATTAAAGTATAATGGCTGAGTTCATGTCGGCAAAAATCCTTAATGAGTGCAACAAGGAGTGGTTCGAAAAACAAGGCGCCATATATGTGATGACACGCCAGTTATTCAAACTTTTTTGAAACTATATTTTGAGACGTTACTTGGTGTGAAGAATAGTAAGAAATATGTATATTAAATCCATTAACGGATTTCACTTAGCTAGACTTTGGGTTTGATACTCTGAGGCGATCGTTAAATGCAGTACTCTAATTTGATATAAATAATATATATTATATACAGATATAGTTGGTCTTGAATACTTTGCATGGTTTTCTGACACAATTTGAAATTTGACACCGAGAACATCATTCTAATATATAGGTTAGGTTAGTTTAGTCTGATTGAGAAATAGCCGTTTACTACTTTACACAATCTCTTCCACTACCTCATTGCCCTCGCTGCCTTTGTGGTCTGGCGCTCAGTTTAAGTGAAGTCACTTGTTCCTGGCGATAATATCTACTGTTGCCTGGCTTACTAAGACACTTTTGGCCGATATTGAAACGAGATATGCTGCTTGGCTGTCCGCGTATGTATTAACCATAGACTTACCTACCACGGCTTTCACAATAGCGGAAACTTCTATATGATATATACTGCAGTGGTCCTGTAGTTTAAAAACCTGCTTTATGCGTAAGTCTGGACAGGATATCCCCTCAGCAAGTCCGTATTCCATTTTTGAGCCAACCGCTTTTAACCCACTGAACTATGTCTGCAAGTTCCACATGTAGTTCCAGTAGTTGTCTCGCCGATTTTGGGTGAAATTTTCATTGAAGAGGCAACAGATTGCAGCGAGCCGCTGAGGTCTTTTCATTGGCTTTCTGTATGTAGATTTCCTTATGCCTCTCTATGGCACCGCAAACCAGATTTTTTCTTACAATTGATGTAAAGCACTAATGTACATATGAGAGAGGAAGCTTGGGTTGAGCATGTACCGAATAAAAAACATTGCGGGCCTGGCTGGTTTATTCACTAATAACTTCCATAGAAGCGGAGATAGCACTTCACGTCGCTGTTAAAAAATAAACAAATATGAAAAGACCAAGTTCAGTGTTGTTTTTGGAGTTTGGAAGACGATTTACAAAACGCTTACTTATTTAAGAAGAAGTGGTAGTAAACTCCACCATGAAGATTGCCCGACCGTGAAGAGTTTTATCACAGTGACTTTAAGCCTGGAAAATCTATAACTGACCAGATATTTAAAATGCGCCAAATCTCGGAAAAGACCCGTGAAAAGAGGATCGACAAACACCATCTCTTCGTCGATTTCAAAGCTGATTTCGACAGCACGAAAAGGAGCTGAATTTATGCCACGATGTCTGAACTTGGTATCCCCGTAAAACTAATTCTTACGTTGAGCAATACCAAAAGTTTCGTCAGGATCGGGCAGAATCTCTCCGAGCCGTTCGATACCAAATGTGTTTTCAGACAAGACGACTTCCTGTCGTGTGACTTTTTCAATCTGCTGTTGAAGAAAATAATTTGAGCTGCAGAGCTTTATCGAGCAGATACAATTTATATGTGCAGTTGCTGACGTATGCTGATGATATTGATATCATTGACCTCAACAACCGTACCGTTAGTTCTGCTTTCATCAGACTGTATAAGGAAGCGAAGCAAATGGGTCTGGTAGTGAACGAAAGCTAGATGAAATATCTCCTGTCATCAAACAAATAGTCGACGAACTCGCGACTTGGCTCCCACGTCACTGTTGACAGTCAGTTCTTCGAAGTCGTAGATATTTTCGTCTATCTTAGAATCAGCGTTAACCAGATTCTAAAAGTCACTCATTATCTCCGCCCTGCTATATGGTGCAGAGTCTTGGACGATGACAACAACTGATGAGTCGACGTTACGAGTTTCCGAGTGAAAGGTTCTGCGGAAGATTTATGGTCCTTTGCGCATTGGCAACGGCCAATACCGCATTCGACGGAACGATGAGCTGTATGAGATATACGGCGACATTGACATAGTTCTGCGAATTAAAGTACAGCAGCTACACTAGCTAGGTCATGTCGTCCAAATGGACGAAAACACTCCAGCTCTGAAAGTTTTCGATGCAGTACCCGTCGGCAAAAACAAAGGAAGATCTCCACTCCGTTGGAAAGACTAAGTGGAGAAGAAACTGGCTACACTTGGAACCTCCAATTGGCACCAAACAGCAAAAAGGAAGAAGGACACTCGGCTATAATCGGGTAAGCGATGCCTACGCCAATAAAGAAGAAGAAGGTAGTACACTAAAAGGAAAAGAAATGTAATTGTTACAAAAAATTTGATTACTTAATGCCAAAATTCACAAAACATTCGAGTCCATGTATTATATTTGTATAAATGAATGTCTCCGGGTGAATTTTTATTTTTCCATGAATTTGCGGTGATAAAAGCATTTGAATTTTGTTTACATTTTTATAAATTTGCAATATATTAAGCGTATCGCTTATAATTAAGCTTAATTAAGCAATTGTTTAATTTGTCAATTTCGATTGAAATCTTTGCAAGTAAAATATGCCGACGGCATTTTTACCTCACATTTCACGTTCTGCTTTTGTTTATATATTTTTTTATAATTTGCATTTCCGATTGAACAAAATACAACGGTATTTATTTGTATAATAATTTGTTATATATTTATAAGTACAATTATTGGACCTTCGTAGGTGACATTAACTCGCACTTCTAAAAGCTTCTACCTAACCTTAAAGCGTAAACTTTTTGCGATTGGATAATGCATTAATTCAATTAAAACTGAAAATAAAGCTGCAATTACGAACTATAAACTATTAATAGTTATAAAATAGTTCCTGATAATGTTGCAATTAATGCGCAATTAACACTAAAGTCCCCATAATTACAATAATAATGATAAAGCAATTTTTCGACAGCGAAGAATTGTTCGAAAATTCAAAGTTAACAAAAATCGATGCTAATCACCTACCCATTTGTCGAATGTTGATTATAAAAAAATAAAAAATATAAATAAAAATAAAATTAAATATAATGAGTGGATTAAGCTGAAAGCTGATTTTGCAGTGCACACATTAGTGACCGCGGGTGGGTGGTTCTGCTGCTCGGATAAAAAATTGATGTATTTGTGTAAAAACCAAACCTGTTTGCTACTTAATGTTATTGTTACTTAATTTTGAAATTCTGTGAGAGTTTATTTAATTGCATAATAAATTGACAAGTCGAGTTGCGGCAGAAATAAAAAAATAAAATGAAATGGATTAAAGAAGTACTTAATCCAAAAAAAAAAAAAAAAAAATGGAATGATTAAATCAATGGATGATAAAATTTTTGAAATATCGAAGTTAGGTTGGATTAGATTGTAGGGCCGATACTCGCATTTAAGCTAACACTTGGAGAGCGGTGAACGCTAGTGCTTTGTGATTCCTAAAACTCCTAGGTATGAATACCTACATAATTTTTTGGTATTATATCATTGCTGTGGATAAAAGTCCAAGCCAAATTTCATAAGGATATCTTGCCAAAATAAACCAAGTTTCCCATACAAGAACTTTGTTTTGATCAAGTCTCTTATAGATCGAAAAAGCATTTGAGCTTGTCACAAATTTGTCTCCCTATGAAGATATGACAATTTGCATCGGACAAGATATGTAACCTTACCTCATGTGATGCCATTGAATAGTCTCTCGTCAGAACACCTACAGGAGAGTACCAACTCGTTCCGAATCTGATGAAATTGAGGAAGGATGCCTTATCTCACAAGCTCATTGGCTTTCCAGTTTCCAGCGATTCCGCTACAAATAATGCGAACAAACACTTCTTGATTAGTCTTGAACACACAGTCATGGAGTCCAAGACCAGTATTACCGCTCAGCTGTCGGCCTGAATGTATACCTCTTTGAAGTGCGTAATCTGGTGCTTACTTGATGGCAACCACCTGCCTCGTTGAGTCGAGTCGGTCGAATAACTAGGCATATTGAAATTCTGTGTCCGTTTTGCCCTTCTCTAGAGGTTATTCGAAGATTAGGTTATGCTAATCCTATAAAGTCTTTGCCTTCTTCGAAATAGGTTTGCTGGGAAGTCTTCTTCCTTCCCATTGGTGTGTTCAAGTAGACCTTTGTTTTGTCCACGGTCACGGAACACTACAAAAGCCCCTTCAGAATGTACTTAAACATCGTCAAGAATGGTTGTCAAGTTCTCTCATATTTGCACTTGTAGTCCATGATAAGTAAACGCGACATCCAAAAGTTTTCCTAAGCCTAATATTTCATGCAGGACATAACTAATGACGTCTTCTGAGAAGCCAAAGACCTCGAGGCACCTGTGATTGGCTTATCCGACACTTTTTTGGTTTGACTCCTACTTCCCTTGACCACAATTCCAACAATTTTACGTCTTACATTAACAAGAAACAGCCTTTGACATCGCAGTCGCAAAATGACTGTAAATTAGTGTGATATACTCTTCTTCTTAACTCACTTACGCAGTTATAGTCGAGTTTACAATAGCGCACCAGTCGTTCTTCCTTGCCTTATTTGGCGCCCTTTGGAGTTTCCAATTGTAGCCAGGTCTTTCCAACGGAGTTGAGGTCTTTCTCTTCCTCTGCTTCACCTGGTGTGTACTGCGGCGAATACCCTCAGAGTTGGAGTGTTTTCATCTATTCGGATGACTTGGCCTAGCCAGCGTAGTCGCTATCTCTTAATTCGCTGAACTATGTCAATGTCGTCGTATATCTCATACAGCTCATCGTTCCATCGACTGCGAACGCCAGCAGCTGTACACTCTTATAGAAGATTCTACCTTCTATATTTAGCTCTGCAGCTCGAATTATTTTCTCCAGCAATAGATTGAAGTAGTCGCTCGATAGGGAGTCGCCTTGTCTGAAACCTCGTTTAGTAGTGAACGGTTCGGAGAGGTCCTTTCCAATCCTGACGAGCGTTTGGTACTGCTCAACGGTGTTTACGCGACCGTTTTGCGGGGATATAAAATTCAAACATAGCGGCATAAAGGCGACTCCTTTTTGCTCTGTCAAAAGCAGCTTTAAAATCGACGAAAATCATCGCATGTTCAGCATTAATTTTCTGGGCTTGAAGGCAGACTGATAAGGTCCAATCAGTTTGTTGACGGTAGGCTTTAATCTTTAACACAATACGCTCGATAAAACCTTATATTCGATGCTGAAGAGGTTTATCTCACGAGAGTTGGCGCAAATTTAGGGGTCTCTTTTTTGGATGGGGCAGAGCACATTTAAATTCCTATAGTCGAGAATGTTTCGTCCGACATTCTACAAAGAAGCTGATGCATCCTCCTTATCAGTTCTTCGCCGCCATGTTTGAATAGCCAGGCCATCGGCCCCCGCCGCTTTGTTTTTCTTCAGGCGGGCAATTGCTATTCGAACTTCTTCATGGTCGGGCAATGGAACGTCTACTTCATCGTCATCGATTAGGGAATCGGGTTTGACATTCCCCTGGTGTTATGCTTTCACTGCCATTCAGCAGGTTGAAGCAGTGTTCCCTCCAAAATTTTAGGATGCTCTGAGCATCAGTCAGTCAGACACCTTCATGCGGTGAGGATAAATACTTAACGAACCGCCCTCGCATTTGCTGAAACACGCCAAGATGATCGGTAAAATATTATATTTAGCAAAGGTGTGTTTAAATATGGCTCTCCATGCGCAAATTAATTGTCTAACGAAGCGTGTTTGTAATAGATTACTTATGTTACAGTGTCCCTGGTGTTGACAATGTGACTTAACCGATTTGTCACACTTCATTGAGCGCCGAACAGGTAAATATTTATTTTATATTCATACATAAGTATGGTATATATATATATATCATGGTATATTGTATAGTACATATGTATATAGCTCTCAATTGATTGTCTAATTATCTTGGGGACATAATTCGCCGCGTACACAAAGCCAAACATCGCATTAGTATTATAAGCAAATTAAAAAATGACAAATCAAAAAATTTTTAAAAATCAATTTACAACTCAACGAAAACAAAAACAAAAAACTACAAATGTATTGAAAATCAATAATGGTACATTAACGAAAATTGTCAAGGTACTTAGATTGCCATAAAAGCAATTTGATTTTCTAGCCAAATGAATTTCAGCCAGCCTGCCACAAAATGCCATTTAAAAAATTTACCGCAAACTCATTAGCGCCCTATAGTCTCTGTGCGTTTGTATGTAGGCACAAAAGCACAAAACATGTGTTGACAAGCTTGTGTTTGTTGCCTGTCATTTGCGTTTCTGGTTACATGTTATGGGTCTCTTATTGTGACTTAAGTATGTATTATTAAAAAAAACTTAAGACTTTAGATAATGCCGACTTTTGAGGCGAAATATAGGCTGGTCCGCGCTAATGTATGTACATGTGTGTGTGCTTTCAAGTTTATCAATTCAATATCCATATAAAAATGTTTTTAACAAATTACGTTGATAAAGCATTTAGATTACTTTACTTTGGCTAACCACAAGATTTTCCCATAATTCTCATAATGCGCAGAACCTACAAAGGCATTCATGTAAGTATGTATTTATGTATATGTGTAGTTCAACGGCAATGCGTTTACCGAGTTCTAGTAATTTTAAAAATTAAAAAGCCGTAATGTAAAAATCACTTTGCTTAAGCATTCCTTGTCTAAAAACAGGACTTCGAGTTGTCTTCACTCCAAATATTCATTAATATGTATATTTATTATAAATCAAGATGCTTTCAAAGATAGACACTATTAACTAAAATAATTTTATGTATATCTTCGATAAAGGTGCTTGTCTTAGAAGACCCAAGATCTGCGAAAAAAAAAACCCAAAAGAAACTTAATTGCCGATTTTCGAAACGATAGGCTAAAAAATAGTCTGGGTGAAGCAGTTGCTGAGAAAGTTTTCAAACAATAGCTACCACTCGGATAAACCATGAACAATCAGGCTTTTGCCATGAGAGAATAAGGTTGTAAAATTACATCTTTACTCTACTCAGATGATACTGCTTTAAATCGAGGAGATTGCGATTTTATTCAGAAAAATGAGGGCTCACAAAAGCCAATTTCAGGATCCTGCTGGCGCTATGGAGTTAATGTGATCCGTATTCGGATATATAGGTCTAAAGGCCTTGTTTCTACATCTGCAAATAACTACGAAATCTAGAAGCGGATACTACTAGTATATCCGATTCTATATTCTATGTCGCAAAACCAGCCGTTGGCACAATATACTATACCCATGTTGAACAAGGGTTTCTGGAGTCTTCAAAGGCCATTGTAGAACTAGTAGCTGAAACTTGCCACCGGAGTGATTTCATATACGTTTTAACCTTGTTAAGATATAATTTCACATTAGTAGTTTCTCCTGGTGCAACTCTGTGGATTAGTGCCAATATCTTTGTCTATCCGCACTTTCTTCCTTATTGAATAGCTCCTTTATGGTGAGAGATCTCCCACTCCCACTCCACACTTAAGACTTCAGCCGTTCATTTTATACATGATTAAAAAGGTACCTTAAGGTAGAGATTAATCGCCGTTGCTGATGAATGGAAAAATTTCTATTATTGGGTAGTCGAAAAAGTCTTTTCGTATTTCTAATCGAACTTCAACTTATTTGTTTTTATATTTATAATGAACTTTGCCATTTTTCCGCTAGAGACATTATTCCATCAGTGTAAAACTTGCCTGGTTTCTTAGCGAAAAAATGCGACAAGTAATTTTCACAGGCTTCTCTTGAAGTCAACTTTACCATACTTCATTAAGAGAGTTCTGCATTGACCGAAAAAAGTGGTAGTCCGATGGTGCAAGATCAGGGCTATGTGGTGAATGCATCAAAACATCCCATCCAAGCTCTCCCAGTTTTTGCCGAGTCATCAAAAGTGTGTGTGGTCTAGCGTTGTCCTGATGGAACACGAAGCCCATTCTGTTGCTCACTTCTGACCATTTTTTTCGATTGCTTGCTTCAATCTCATCAGTTGTTGACAGTAAATTTTAGAATCAATCGTTCAACCAGGCTGGGTTCATAGTGATGATCCCTTTCCAATTTCACCAAACCCTCAGCATAACCTTTCGCGGCGTCAATCCTGGCTTTGAGACCATTTGTTGAGTTTCACCACGCTTGGATCATGATTTTTTTCGCACATTATGGTCATATTTGATCCACTTTTCGTCTCCTGTTACCATTCGCTTCAGAAATGGTTCGATTTCATTTCGTTTCAGCAAAGAATGGCAGATGTTAATTCGGTCCATTAAATTTTTCACAGACAATTCATGCGGTACCCAAAGATCGAGCTTCTTTTTGTAGCCAACCTTTTTTAAATGCTTCAAAACCGTTTGATGTTAAATGCTAAGTTCCTTAGCGATGTCATGGCTGCTTATGTGACGGTCCTGGTCAATCTTTTCCATAATTTCATCTTTCACTTCGAAATTTCCAGAACGGAAGCGTGCCAACTATTGTTGTGCTACACGAATTGATACAGCATCGTCTACGTAAACTTCAGAAAATTCATTGGTGGCTGCGTGGCTTTTTTATAAAAAATTTTCAAAATATAGCGAATTTCTTCATTATTTTCACTCATTTTTGAGCGGCCGTAACTTTTTTTCAACTTCCCTGAATTGGTTTTGGTTAAATGAAGCTTAAAATCTCAACTTTCTAAGACAATGTGGTTGGTACCACTGGAGATATACGACTGCAAAGACATCTATTGACAAAATACGAAAAGACTTTTTCGACTATCCAATATTTCTGACATTAAAGATGTAAAAAATTCTGGCTAGGTTTCCAGCTTGCGGTTTCTAAATAAAAACTTGGCAAAAGTTTCGATTTCGAACCCGGTGTTTAGAGAAGTATGAAGTTGTATTCGTTATTTTATACAGTGTACTTTGTAATGGAAGTAATTTACTCAATATTCAGGCAAGCGGGGCAGTGAGGTATTTGTTATGACTTAAGAAAGCTTATTTATTATTGGAAAAAGTATGATGTAATAAATTAAAATTTTTTTAACAGCAACCGTGAAGTTTTTAAAGAAAGAAATTGAGAAAAAAATTGTTCATTCATTCAACAAAAGCTCTTTGGAAATTTCCTCTGTAGTCGGCAGATTTTTTGTTTCGTGAGATTTCTTTAACTTTTTCAATTAACACCATTTATTTTTAACGTTTTATTTATTGTATTTTTAGCAATTCATCAAACATTTTTAAAATTTATTTTAAGAAATTTTTAATTCTTTCCAAACAAATTTATTTATAATTTATGGAATTTTTTTGTCCTGGAAGAATGCACATTCATTACGTTTTGTAATTTTGGTAAAACTGAAGTGTCATTGTTGAGTGATTTTGATGTAATTCGTCAAATAATTTTAAAAATAAAACTCATTTATGTAAACACATTTCGGATAATAACCTCACGTGTTGTTCACACCGACATCGATTAATGGAACCCATTAACACAACTAATTAATTTCCGGCAATAATAAAGGCAAAGTGATCAGGGATGAACTTTTTTGCTTTGTTTCATTGATAATTTACCATAAGAAATATGAATGAATTTGAAAATGTGGGAATAAAACTTAGCTGCCTGTATTGTGTTGTCATTTATAATGGTCGAATTCGACTTGTTTCAGTGTCCTAATACTGAATATGAGGATCTCAATGCCTGTGTCTGACTTTTTACCGAGAGCAACGGTACATTTTTGAAATATCTTAGCTAACTTCAGAGACATTTTTCCTGATAACAGTGTGCTGTTGTGTTAAAAATCGGTAAAATTGGGATCCTAGGGAAATTGAACAAGTGCATTGGGGCCAAGGAAGATTACTTAGAGGTGAGGCGATAGATTTTGAAGAATAAATTAAGAATTTTACAATCATGAACAAAGTCTTACTATTTTTTGCCCATAGTAGTATGTATGTATACGAGTATTGTATCAGCTTTTTAGTGGCGAATGTTAAAAAGATGTTCGGGAGAATGTGCAAAAAGTAGCAAGAGCACATCACTGCTACGAAGTGAGCAGCCGAGACGATTGGGATAGGAGCCGAGGCAGCCAACCAAGTGGTTTCCGGCGTGCACTCACCTATTTGTTGATGTATATGCGTGCGTGTGTGTTAGCGCGCAGATGTTCGTCTGTACGAAGAGGCAGCGCCAGCGCAGCGCGCCGTCGTTCAACGACAATTTCGCGCCGAAAAAGACTTGGAGCTGATGCGATCACCAACAAACGCTCAGTGTTGCTCGTGTCGCCAAAGCGCCTTGTCACGCTACGTCGTGTTGTCTTTTAAGCGTCGCTTACGATTATTTCTGCATTACGTTCATTACATTTTGTAAGCACTTTACAGGGATTAAGTGTGTTTTATAACCTAATGAATATAATGAAATGAAAATTATATAAATTTATTAAGTGAAAGTGTGTGGAGAAAATTATAAAAGCGCTGCAAGCGTATATAAACGGATTGTGAACAGTGAGGGATTGAAAATAATTTAGAAAAAATAAATCCTTTGAAATAATTATAACAATAAATAAAAAAACAAAATTAAACAAAAAAAAAAAAACTGGAAAATATAATTAAAACAAATCATCATGAAAATTTTGGAATATCTTCGAAGTTTTGAAAAATTCGAATATTTTCGAAATTATATATAATGAAAAATAAACTAAAAACAAGAAAATTAAATTTGAAAAATTGTGTAAAATAACATTAATTTTTTTTAATTTCGAATATTTTCGAAACTATTTTTAATGAAGTTTAAAAATAACAATGCATCATCAAATATTTCGGATATCTTCGAAATACTTAAAAAAAACATTGTAAAATAACATTAATATTTTGTTTTCAAAAATTCGAATATTTTCGCAATTACTTATAATCAAAGTTTAACTAAAAACAGGAAACTTAATTTTAAAAGAAGATTTTCGAAATAAATTCAAATGAAGATTAAACGAAAAACAATAAATTCAAAAATCTGTTCTACCAACTACAATTAAAAAAAAAATGAAAACATTAAAATTGAAAATTTTCGTAAGAAAAAAACAATTTTTAGTCTAATAAAATTTTCAAAATAATAAATTTGAGATTTTTTTTGGGTTAAAAAATATTTTCGGAAACTCCTAAACGAAAATGGACTGCAGAACTTAAAAAAATATATACATTTATGTATGCATTTGAAATCTATAAATTTAGTTTTATAAATTTTGATTCCAAATTTTTTAAATTTAACGGAAATAATTCGAAATTTCTGCTTAAAAAAAATTACAAATAAATACCAAAATATTTGTTTCAAAAATCGGTAAATAGAACATATTTTTGTACTTATTTTTAATTTTTTTCAGGGAAATGTTTTTTCTAAATTTTTCAAAGTTCGAAAAAACTTTGAAATTTTCATTAGAAATTTTTGACTCCTTCAAAAAATTAAAAAAAAAACTCTAAAAATATTTGAACTGCATTTCAAGCTATAAAAAAATATTACCAAACGTAATATTAAACAAATAATTATTCTAAAATAACATAAACAACAACGACAGCATCTTATTTACAGTGTTTCCCAATATATTGTAACTCATCAGCAATTCATATTTCTCGTTGCACTTGAAATTCTAGTCTCCGTTATGCTTGTGTATGAATTAATTGTAGCTTGAAGGTTGTGGGCGTTGCAATTTAGCATATTAATGGGCAATTTGATGTCTTACAGGTACGCGTGTGTTAGCTATGATATGGTTGCCCATATCCGCAGCACACGGCAGACACACTTTATATAGTAAACACTTTTGCCGAGATATCTTTGTTAAAGATTCCTATAAAAACTACTTCTGTGACTTGTAGGAAGTTTAAAGAATAACTGAGGACATGCATATACATACTATAAATATTTATGAGAAGAAACCATTATATTTCATAATGTGTAGTTTTCTTGCGATACAATCAGATGGACTACAAGCAGACAGATTGACAGGTCAGACTAGACTGATTTATTTAACTTATGCGTCGAAATAAACATTATGGTCAGACAATTTTACTTCTAGTAATAAAAATAACTATGCACACACAACATAAGATATATTAATATGATTCATTATTATTGAATTAAATTGTTTACTTTATTTAACAGAGTTAAATATGACCGTATGTCTGATAACTTATTGCGATTTTGAAAATAATTTCATAAGTTTTCTTTCGTAGAAAATCTTGTCACTTGTTCCTGTAGACATCAAATTGGCAGAGTCGATTTTTCGAGCCTCTTTTGAAGCAATTTTACTGGCAAATTCTTTCGCTATGGAGAGAAACAGGTGGTAATCATTTGGTGACTGATCCGGAGTATAAGGTGGATGCTTCAGATCCTTTCATCCAAGCTCCCGAAATTTCTATCTAACTATCGATGTGTGTGGCCTGGTGTTGCCTTGATGGAACACAATTCCTTCGAAGGCAGACTTTTTCTGGATGATTATTTTTTTCAGACGGTCCAATTGTTAACAGTACAGATTCAAGTTTGTTCTTAGTGGCAGTTCACAGCACATTATTTCCTGCCAAACCCACTAAATAAATAGCAAAATCTTTCTTACCGTCAATTTGGGGCTTCTGATTTGGACACCGTTTGCGCCGGCTTTTCCGCGATTCTACCACAACAATTTTCACTTGACGTTAACAGACTTCATTTGGTTAACAAACTTGTTAAGAAATGTATCGATTTTGTTGGAATTCAGGAACTATTTACGGATAGAAGTTCTGTCAATGAGTTTTTTTTTCTTTAACTTTTCATAGACGTCTACAAATTGAGCTTCCTTTTGTATCCAGCGTGATTAAAACTAGTTTCTTTGTTAAGAAAAATTCCAAAGTTTTATTGAAGTTTACTTTCTTCCACAAAAATTATTTTTTCAAATACTTTCTAGTTTCTTCTTCGCAAAATGAAACATTTTTCCTACTAAAAATGGGTGCAAGATTTTTTTATTCTGCAGTCTCTTAACTTCTGGTCATTGTAATATCCTAAGCTTTTTCTAACAATTTTCTAATAAATATCTATATCTTTTAATGAATTTTTTTATAATTTTGTCAAAATAGTTCAGAATTTAAAACCATATAATTTACTTATTTTGTAGTTTAGTAAAACATGCTTCCTAAGTCCTATCCAATCTTATTTCTTTTCCTGAACTTTTCGAAAAATCCTGTTTTACTCTGATGTAAAAATACATTTATAGTCTGTTTTGAATAGGCTTCTATGAATTACAAGTAATGCGCCAAAACGTATGCAATATGTTCTATATAATTTGTATTTAGATCCTGAGCAACACATTTCGACGCGGAAAAATAAAGAAAGAATTTATTCATTCTCTATAAATGATTTAATATTTAATTTTTATTTTTATCATACATTCATCACATTTTTACACACAGTCTTGTTGAGGCTTTTATGATTTATAATAAATGCGCCAAAATGTAGGCAACATATTCTATATAATTTGTATTTAGATCCTTAGTAATACTGTAAAATACATCACAAAATTACAAAGAAGGCCTCTCCATAAATAATTTAATACTACAGCTTTTTTATATCATTTTACCGTGCATTTACAGTCAGTCTTGTCAAGGTCTTTTACAAAGAATGCGCCAAAATGTAAGCAAACTTTTTTTAAATTTTTCCACTAAGTGTGCCCCAATTCGTGTTAGAATACAAATGGTTCTCTATATATCAGTATCCGTTCTGTGAATTATGCTCGTGTATTTCCTATATTTAGATTGCTCTATTTTGGATTAATTCTGAAGTTCACTAGGGACTGAGCACCTGAAATATTGTTTTCCAACCTCAAGTACTTAAATTTTGATAAACTATTAATTATACCCTTAAAATAACTTTTGAAAGTGGTAGTTATGAGGCATAAATATTTGTTTATAATAATAGTTGAGTTCAGCCTTAATTTAGCACAATTCGCTATACCCTGTGACCTCACATTTAAATATCACACTTTAAGTTTATGACATTTGTCTCTCTTCTCAAGTTTCTCATTTATAAAAATCGTTTGTAAACATTATAAAATAGCTTCACTGTAATATAATTGTAAGTCACAGCACAATTATTGAGGCAAGGCAATGTAAAAAAAAAAACAACAAAAATAATTACTAAAACTTAGCAATAAAATATTTACTTTATGTTATGCTGTGCTATGCTGAGTACATATTTATGCACATAATAAAACACAAGTTCAGTCGCATTGATAAAAATCGATGTGGAGCGTTGCTAGCATTTTAATCGGTCGATGTACAGCTCTCCGACTGATACCTTCCTACAATCAATTAAAAAAAATAAAATAAAAAAAAATAAAAAAAAGAAAATAAAAAAAATCAGAAAAACGCCGACGACCGCTTTGCTTGCTGCCATCTGCCGGCCCTGTACTACATCTGCCTCCGACCTAAAACGCGCGCCACCTGCGCTTCTCGGCGATATTTTTTCGCCGCCGCCGCTTGCCAATAAACAGCCAAATTGGCGCGCTGACAGCCCGTGAGCGCCGCGCTGTGTCGTCGCCTTGTTGCATTCGGTGCAGTGGCATACTTTGATTTTGATGGTCAGCAAGTTGCGCTCTACTTTACGGTAATTTATGACATACATAATCGTATACAATCTTTTATTGCATACATATATTATTACAACTGCATTACAGTGCATTTATTTATATATACTTTTGTATACATGAGTGTGTGTGTAATCATTACATTGCTGCTGCTGATGCTCCTTTTTCGACTGCTGTTGGTGGCATCAATAAATTTCGCATAGTCATCAAATGTTTCGGACAACTACACAAGTAATTAAATTGCCAGTAAATCATTGTAATTAGTTTGTTCGGCCGTAAATGTTGAAATTTGATGCCGACGGGCTTGGAATCGAATTTGTTTGGGTTATTTTACAACTATATTGTTGTTTTATAACGGTAAATAACCGCTTGAGTGGATAAAATTCGTTCTAATTGCGATTGTTTCTTTGCATTTAGTTAATACAAATTGGCATTTACTGAAGAAGTCCCCTTGACATCTTAGCTTCAGCTACAGCCTAACAATTTATTGCTTTTTATACAGTATTTCTATCGACTATATCAAATTTCAAGTTCAAAAATGCAGCAGATTTATTTTGCAGAGTGCGTGTAGAACAAAAAATTAAAAGACTTAAGACACGAACTTTATTTCAGTAGTAACAGTTTTCTTCGATAGTGAATAGAAAAAAATATATTTTTTCAAAGAAAGCCATTTTAAATACAAAAGAAATATCTAAAAAAATAAAAATAATATTTTTATACAAAAATTTTAAATATAAAAAATTCTAAAAAAATATTTCTATTTAAAAAATTGTACTTTTATTTAAAAAATAGTTTTTTTTACATCTAAAATTGCTTTCTTTGAAAAAAAAAAATTTTTTTATAGTTAAAATTATTTTTTGTTTTTTTTAAATATGTTTTTTTGTATTTCTTTTTTTTAAATTTTTTTTATATCTAAAATTGCTGTTTTTGAAAAAAAATTAAAAAAAAAATATTTTTTATATTTAAAATTACTTTTTGTTTTTTTTTAATATTTTTTATATTTTTATTTAAAAAATATTTTATATATCTAAAATTTCTTTCTTTTATTTTATCAATATTTTTATATATTTTTTAGATTTTTTTAATTTTTTTTTTGTTGACAAATAATAATTGTGAAATTTTGCACACGAATTTTTTAAGAAACCAAATTACATCTTTATTTTCTAAGAAAATTTTATATATTAAATTTTAAGAAAAAAACTTGGCTATTTTAAATTTAATAGAATAAAAATGTTGATAAAAATAGATCAGATGGCAAGAATTATCCCTTGACGTAAATTCTTTAGAAGAAAAAAAAAAATTATATATACTGGTGGTAACACCATTTTAAATTTAATGAAAGTTTTGGAAATTTCACAATTTGTTTCTTCTAAGCACTTTATATCGTTTTTTTATATCAAACAAATTCGGCAAGTTTAAAATTAGGTGGCAATTCCAAAAAAAACTCTTTTATTTAGTTTTGTTTTTCAAAATAACTGAATCAATTGATCTGGCAACCATATTTATGATTGTTTTGTTTAACACATTTTATCAATAGATTTAGAAAAACATTTTATATTCAAAAACTTTTGTCGAAATACAAATAATGAAACATTTTATATAGAGTTAGGTGGCAACTCCACAAAATAATTTTGTAATAGATTTCGCTTAGATACCTTTTCTGATAATATTTTATGTTATTGAAAATATTGAATCAAATCTGTCTGGCAACCTTTTTTATGATTTTGTGTTGATGTACACACTTTATCAACTGCTTTGAAATAATAATTTATTTTCCAGATAAAATGCCTTATACATAAATTCACTTATTCAAAAGTTTCATATAAAGCTAGATGGCAACTCCGCAAAATAATTTTGTTAAGGCACTTGCGTAGGTAACTTTTCTGGTAATATTTTATAATATCTTATGTTTATTAAAATTATTTAATCAAATGCATCTGGCAGCTTTATTTTAATAATTTTCTTATTTATGTATATGCTTTATCAAATGTTTTAAATTAACATTTTAATTTTAAGATAATAATAATAAAAATTTTATTTACAGTCAGGTGGCAACTCCACACAATAATTTTGTAAAGGAGCTTGCTTAGAAAACTTTTTTGGTAATGTTTTATTTGGTATATTTATTGAAAATATTTAAACAAATGCATCTGGCAACTTGTTTTTATGGATTTTTTTTTTTTTGAACTATCCAAAAAAATCTATCATATTTTTAAATAAAAATTAAATTTTCACAAAAAAAAAAAATGTCATATAAATTCACTTAGTCAAAATTTTTATATAAAGTCAAGTGGCAACTCAAAAAAATAATTTGTAATGGATTTTGTTATATAGCTTTCCTGCTTATAAAAATATAAAATAATATTTCATGCTTATTTAAACTATTTAAATAAACGCATCTGGCAACCTGTTTTTTTGTAGATTTAAATACTTATCAATAGTTTAAAATAAATATTTTATTCTCAAAGACATGTGGCATATATTCAGCCAGTGAATTTGAAAATTTTTTATATAGACAGGTGGCAACTCCACGAAAGCATTTTGCAATAGCATTTGTTTAGAATTTACATTTACATTACATTATATTTTTATTACACAAAATTTTATACTATTTTTTAATTAATTTTAAAATTTTTTAATTAAATGCATCTGGTAACATTATTTATATATTCTAATGCATTAAAATCACAGGAAGAAGGAAAAATGTACATATATAATTAAAAATCTGAGAAAATGCTTATTTAAGCATATTTTCCTTTAATTTACTTTTGCTATGTTTGTATGAATATACAGTATACATAAAGACATACGTATATACATACATCATATATGGTATATGTTTGAAATAAGCGAATAAGTTATCTTATTGCCCAAGAAATTGACACATCAGCAAATGGACTTTAAGTGATTAATCAACCCCAAAACCAAATTCGTACAACCAATAAAATAAGAAACAAAAGCATTAACACTTCCATTCACGAAGTGCGAACATGAGTAAAACGAAGTTATATTTGCTCTTAAAAGTTAGTAAAGCATTGCAACAATGCGCACACGCATAATTAAAACGGTCAAAAGTCTCTAGAAAAACGCTCCCAAGTGCCACACACAGCCTAAGATGGCAAACTGGCGCTTTGCTACACATTTTTGTAACGGTTATTTGCAATACTTAAGCAAAAGAAGGAACTAAAAAAGAAATTGAAAAAAAAAAAAATTGGACTAGGTCGTTGAAATTTGGGTGGTGCCACAGTGTAGATTTAATTAGCTAAGCTTTGACAGTTAACATGCGCCAAATGCAGCTTGTCCACTCGCTGTTGAAATTAAATTTAGTAGTTTTCGATTATTTTGGGAGAAATTGAACTACATATATATTTATGGTAGTATGAACATGGCGTAAAATATTTTCGAATATATAATCGAATATCGAAATTCGAATTTATAATATAAACATATACACAGGTGAGCTATAAAAAGCAAAAATGAAGAATTGTGTTAAAGCTATCAAATTACAATAACACTTAAATTTTTGTTGTTGTATTTCTTGTTATTGTTTCATAATTTGTAGGTGCTTATCGATTGGCACTCACATTTCCGCTTTATAACTCCTTGACATAAATGAAAATAATACCTTAGTTGTTTGCGATATAAAATTACGAGTGAAGGAGGAAAAAAATAAAGCTGACAAATAAAAAAAAAATAATAATAATAATAAAAAAATGGTAGCAATAACAAATGGCAGCCCTGTGCACAAGTAATAGTTAAAGCTTCAACAATTTTAATTTTATTTTATTTATATTTATTTTTTTTCATATTTCCAATTTTATATTTTTTTTTATATTTTATTAATTTTTTTAACATTTTTTAACTCAAGTTAGTATTACTGCCATACTTTTCCTGTCACACTTTTGCCTGAGTGACAAGTGTGGCTTTGGGAAATTCGATGCTGTCGTGTTGCTGGTCGTGCACATTCGTGCCACATAACTGTACAATCACCTGTTGCCATTCGCCTTTAGGCCGCACAGTTACGTCAGTGTTATTGAAAACCATTTGCGACTAAAACATACAGACGTGCATTTATTTTTTTCTAGTTACAAACAAAAAGCAATAGAAAAAAATAAATAAAAACAAAAAAAAAAACTAAAAAAAAAAAATTAAAAAACTCCATAAAAATAATTCGCTAAGTGATTGTGTCATCTAAATTAACTGTATATAATAATCTATTTCTAAGTGTTATTGAAGGCCTTAATCAATTGTGGAAATAAGTGAATGTAACAATTTGTAAAAAAATAAAATAGTTGAACAAACAGAAATTTATGCAATAAATAATATATCGACTCAATTAAGTAATTTATTAAGAGCTCTGAAGCATCTGCGCTGCTGCTACACGTATTAGGTGTTCGAGTTTCTGGGTGGATTTGACGATTACATAAACTTAAAAATGGTAAGTTTAGGGGCTAAGATTTAATTCACATTAAATTTGGTAATAAATATTTAAAAATGTTATTTTATTAAATAACAATTTATTAATAAATTATTCCATTACACAAAGTTTTCGACCCAAATTTTGTATATGAAACCATTCATTGATAATATTAATAATATATTTGATCACTTAACGGTACAAATCATAGTATTCATAAAGAGCGATTTAATGCAGGCTAGAAGATCCTTTTCATCGACAATATTTTTTTAACATAATATATCGATAGTTGAAATTTAATCGAAAATAAATATAATAATTTTAGTTCTTTTTATCTTAGCGCCACATAGCAATCCTTTTGGTTATATCAATTTTTGGTTGACTAAGGGTATCTATCAAAAATTTTATTGAAACCAGTTCAGATGATTTTCTGAAAATTTTTAACAAAGAAAACTTTTTTATTAATGATTTATTGAATTAATAATCAGATTTAGGAAGATAAAATTTTTTGTGAGATATTCAGAACTAGATAATTATAACTATTTAGGATGTGAGATCGTTTATTAAATGGAATTAGCGATCCTATAAGGATTTAGTAACACCCTGTCATTTCAGAATTTTGAATCACTGTTGAACAAACCTTTTCCTTATATGTCCGGGCAAGTTTGGAGCGCCTTAGTACCCGCATTATGCAAGGGTGATAAAAGGATAGATCTTATCTGAATGAGAAAGGACAGACGGTTTGGTCTAATTTGATCAAATTTAACCGATCTGGAAAAAAAATACAAAAGCTAATACATTAATGCCAAAACTTGTTCCAATTTTCCATACACTTATTAAAAGCCTCGGTGAACTTAGGTATCTTCAAAGTCTTCATTTTGTTTTGGTTTCGGCGCATTTTTGTAGTACCATTCGGCAGATTGTTGCATAATTTCGGCATCATGTCTCTAAACCCAAGTCTCGTTACCAGTAATGATGCGTTTAATGAATGTAGCTTTCTCAGTTGCGTTGTCAAGCATCTCTTTTGTGACCTCTACGCAATGTCAGTTCTTTTGACACGAGTCTGGGACTGACACGCTTCATCTTTGTTAATATAAACCAATTATTGTGAAGATCTTCTGCTACCTCTCTGATGACTATAGTTTACTCTAATTGACTTATGGAGATCCAACTTCACACGCCCATAAAAAGGTTGTACCAATCTAGAAAACAAATGTTTATCGATTTGGTTTGTGATTGCTGTTTAAATAAACTAGTTTGGATAAATTTTTGACTAAAACAATTTTTTTTTTAATTGATTAATAATATTATCGATGAGTTCAAGCCTTTTGAATGGCCTCTACGTCTTCATAACGCTTTCCTTTCATGGTTAATGGTTAAAATGTGATTTTTGGTCAAATAATCGGTCACAAGCGTCGATCGATGAGACGGCGCATTATCGTGGAACAAACAATTTGTGCGGAACCAACTGTGCACACACCTTTCGTAAACGCAAATGTTTGGTCAAAATGCGATAAATAGATTTTTTGGAGATTTCATTCCATTTCCATAAATATCAATGATGATTTCGGTTAATTTTTGATAGATTCACGCACAGTTTCGATGGAATTTCCGGTGATCACGGATTTTGATTGGCGCACATGTTGATCGTCATTTATGTTCTCAAGACCTCTTTGGAAACGGTGAAAGCACTCATGTACTTTACTACGGGATGGGCAATCCTTGCCGTAAACTTGTTTCATCAATTGAACCGTTTCGGTAAAAGTTTTACCAATTTTAAAACAAAATTTAATGTTGGTTATTTGTTCGAAGCTCATTTTCGCACCGATAACACAAACATACTGACACTTAAAACACAATAACTTCACTACCAATCAATGAAATGTCATGAAATTCTCACTGGACAATCGATAAAGATAGCGGATTCTAACGCACTAGTCGACATATATGTATATGGCGCCACCAGAGGACGCTGGATTCAAAAATTCCTGTTTACTTTGGAACGCACCTTGTACTTCTATATAAGTTATTAGTACACGTTGTTAGAGTTTTGAAGGCAAGCATGCATTTTTTCTTCTTACACAGTTTTAAAAACTGCATTATAATTGTTGGCCTAATGACAGTTTACAACTTACTGGCATCACATGCGAACCGAATGTTTACTAGTAACGATTCTATATGCAGAAAGAGCAGAAAAGTAGACATGAAAGCGACGCTAAAACAGCTCCTTTGCTAATGTCAGGCCTTATCTAGAACTCTTTTTAGATATGAAAGAGGTTCGCAGTTAAAATAAGACATCAAAAATCTCTTAAAATATGTAAAAAGGATATGTATATGTATGTATCGAATTAGATAGAATCTCCAGCTGGCATTATTAAGAACCTGTAGGTCTATGGATGGCGTGACAGCCAGCCCAGCCAGTAGCATAACCTAACTAAACTTATAGGTCGTCGCAGTGGGCGGGTTTAAAGTATTTTTTTCTAAAAATTTCAGAATTAACAGTGTATTTTTATAACAATATATATATAATAAAAAGTTCTAATAAAATATCCCATTTTTTATATATGAAAAAATTGTTGAAAAAATACTGTTTTTTACCCGACGAAACCCATGTAACCCCTTAAAGACTTTTCCTTTCCTTTTAAATTTTTTTTCTGTTTAAGTGATCAATTTTTTCTGCTCCACCCAAACAATTATTTTCTGCTCATAATTTTAAAAAATTTAAAAAATATTGTAAACATTCCAATAAAAAAATTGGATGTCTACAACGAAAACCTCGAAATCGAAAAAATTCAAGCTGATGTATACGCTCTCAAAAAAAAAAAGAAGAAGAAAGGCTGTATAATATAACTATAACTTGTGTAAACCGCGTAAACAGTACAAAGAAAATAATAACATGAAAACAAATAAAATATTGCTCACACTCTCTCTCTCTCATTCCCTGGTCAATCGAAACCAGTAAATCGCTGTAATGAAGTGTTCTCATATTTTAACACAATAAATTCGCACATGCGCACGACAACCTCACTTATCATCATGCTCAGTTACGCGGGCAGCTTGCGTCTGTCACAATATATTAAATGATCTGTTTTAATTAAATTTCTTATTGTTGAAAACAGACCGGGTTTGACAAGTGTGGCATAAATTAAAAAAAAAAAAAAAAAAAAAACTGAAGACATTTTACGTTTTAAATAAAAAGCGTAAGAAATGAAAACTGAAGCGAAAATAACTGAAATTTGAATTGCTGATAATGTGAAGGAAGTTAAAGCATGGCACTATTTATACAAATACTTATCTTTATGAAGGACTTGAAGATATCCATATACTTATGAATATATATGAAAACATATAATGAATGATAAATGAATGACGCAAAATGGCAATTGTTGTCAACGCAATGACATATTTTTAAAGAAATATTTAACATAACTAATGGGAGCCAAATATAAAACTACCTCCAGGCACAAATACTATATGTATATCTAAATATGATTTTACTGCGCTTGCGCATTAATTGTGTAAAGTTGTAAACAAAAAATTTATTCAAAAACAATCATTAATAATTTTGGTGAGTTCATTTACTTGCATATTTTGCGGCAATTACGTGCGTGATAAAAGAGGAATCAATTTGTCGCTCACACTTTCGATTTGAGTGAACGAAATAGTATGCAAATATATGAGTTAATAATAATACCATAAACATGATTTTAGCAAATTTAGAATGCAAATGCATAAATTTACTCGAAATGTTAATCACCTCAAATATTTATTGACAGCGTAAATATCTTAAACGCCAGCTGGCCGAACGTCACTCAGTTTCTTGAATGAATAAAATGAATAAAATCTGTTCAAGTGGTTGTATTGAATAATGCTATGCTAATTTTAGAAATATCAAAACACGTTCGTGAAAAAATAAAATAACGGAGGAGATTAAAAGGACACAAAGTAAAATCCCGAAATTTCGGGATTAATTATAATTTTTATCCAAATAGTTATATTTTGAGAGCAAATTATTACATTCAACCCCGAAATAATCTTAGTCCCGAAATTTCGGGATCTTTACAATGTGTGTTATTGTTGTTAATTAAATTCCAAAATAATCTTAGTTCCGAAGTTTCCGGATTTTTATAATGAGTTTAAAATACGCAACCCATATTTAAAACTTTGAAATATCAGAGTTTCTAAGTATTTTTTATAAGATATAAGCTAAGATCACGAAATTTCGGTATTGAATATTGCTTTTATGCAAATAATTTTATTTAAAGAGAAAATTGTTCCATTAAATCCGAAATAATATTTTTATCGAAATTTTGGGAATTTCACAATAGGATTTAAATAAATTTTAAGGTTAAAAAAAACAAGAACTCGAAAGTATTTTTCGTAATAATGAAAGTTTGTGGCTATAAAGGCCAAAATTTCGGTATTAATTTTTTCTATACAAATAGTTATATTGGTAGTGAAACAATTATGTCTTCTTTTAAATCCCGAAATTATTTTAGTCCTGAGATTTCAGGATTTTCATAATAGGTGTCAGTCTTTTATTTAAATCTAACGACCAATCATGTAAATTTTGAGGAAATTTTCTGACCCTAAAATTTCGGGTCTCGCAAAATCACGGAGGTATTTATTTTTCTTGATTACTTTAATAGTGATGTTAAAAATCATAATTGTTTGCCATTAATCCCGAAAATTTTCTGGTCCCGAAAATTCGGGATTATGAAAATTGCTATAATTTTTTATCAAATGTTATCATTAAAGTGAAATTATTATTTATTCTCTTTAATCCCGGAATTACTAAAATCAAATTAGTAATTTCGGGATTAGTAGAAAGTTGAAATTAGTAATTTCGGTATTAGTAAAAAGTTGATATTATTATTTTTAACGTAATAAACTCTCAATTACATATATTATATTAATAGTTAAATGTCACGTAGAATCCCGAAAGGAGGTGTTAAGAATTCTAAAATTTGTGGATTACAGAATTTTTACAGTATTCTGTAAGCATGAATGAAGAGCCAACGCCAAGTTATTTAAATTTTTGTATTTTTTTTTCTTTTTTAAACATTAACATTAGTGTAACACATTCGTACGCCCTCTATATTAAATTACACGAATTAATACATACACTTAACTTAAAGCCACCAATAACACTATTTTATTACTGACTTAAAGCAAATATTTCTAATTCTAAGCTAAATTGCTACTATTGATAAAAATAATCAAGAAAATCCAACAATAGCCAAAGCTTAGGTTTTACGTGGACCGCAAGTTGAAAATAATTCGAATGCTTGCAACTTTGCCACCAATTACTGATGATTGCTTTTAGTTTGACCTATTGACTGCATTCAATGCAACGGCAAGCCTTATTATACCATAAACAATTCTTATCAAAGCCATGAAATATTGTAGTAGTTTCCCAAATTTAATAATGGGATGGGGTGGCAACGCCTCCGCATTTTTTGCTCTGTCTACTTAGCGAACTTAAATGAGGCCTCTGTGCCTGCATTGTTGTCGGTATTATATATTGCATTTGTTGTAAATTTTGTTTATTTGATTGCCAGCTTGCAATTAATATTATTACAGAGTTCCTGTCCGCGAGTTCATACAAAATTAAATGTTGTTTTTTGTCGTTGATTTGGGTTGAGTCGAAATTAATAGACAAATTAAATTTTTTAATTAATTAATGTGATGTTTTTAGCAAAAGTCATATTTTGAGTTGAAAGATTTTGAAATATTAATATTATATCTACTTTGGTGCAGATTTCCGCAATTAAAATTGAAGGTAATTAATTGCGCTTAGAAGAGCTATATGAAATGTTAATTAATTGAGAGGTAGGTGAAATGTTATGCTATTTAAATTTTCTTAATGGGATTTTGGAATTTCGATATCAATAATTACAGTGGTTGGTTTATGCTGCTGATTTTCATCAGATGCCTCGTCAGTGTTCTGGCTTAGTTGGTTAGAGAAGTTGTCATTTTAAAAGTTAATTACTCTCTGGAGATCAAGTATCCTTTCATATATTAACAAGAACTTATTGTCTTGAATGAATAAAATCTGTTTAAGTAGTCGTATTAGCTAATTCTATGTGTAAAACTAAATTTTAGAACTATCAAAAAACGTTTCGGAAGAAATAAAATAATGGGGATTAAATGTATTTTTCGTAGGCCACATAGTAAAATCCCGAAATTTCGGGACTAATTATTTTTTTATCCAATTAGTTATATTGTTAGCGAAAATTACTACATTCGATCCCGAAATAAATTTAATCCCGAAATTTCGGGATTATTACAATAAGTTTTAAATAAAAGCACCAATTTTATAAATGTAAAAGGATTGGAGTTCAACGTATTTATTGCGAGATACTATGTAAAGTCCCGAAAATTCGGGATTAATTATTTATTTATTTAAAGTGTTATATTAAAAGAGAAAATTGTTTCGTTAAATCCCAAAATAATTTTAGTCCCGAAATTTCGGGATTTTTACTATGGGTTTTAAATACAAAATCCAGATATTAAAACTATAAAATATCAGGATTTCTAAGTACTAATTGAGATTATGAAATTTTGGTATTGAATATATCTTTTATCCAAAAATATATGATAATGATGTAAGAATTAACTTGCGACAAACAGCAAGCTGAGTCAAAATCTTCACAATCTCGACAAATTTACTAAGGGCGGCATGAGCTAATTGGAAAATTGCATATTCTTGGAGGATATCTTGCAATAGTATTTCATGAAAATTTGACAGTTGCAATTGTGATATAAAAAGTGTTCTTCTGAAATACTCTAGCGTTGTTCTCAAGTAATTCTTAAGATCCCTATTATTATATTCCACTAGAGCCAACTAGAGAATTAATTTCAGCCACGCATGAAAGTCTAACTTAACCCAATCAAATCCAATATAAAGTTAGTTCTGAATTTCAAATAACTAAAAAAGCATGCACCAGATTTTTTTTGCTGCCGTAAATTCAAACATTTCATATGTATGTACATATACATATGTTTATGTATGCACAATAGTAGCAAAATCACCTATGTATGAAAATAAGTGATTAAAGAATCGCAAACAATCACCGCCGACATCGCGAACCGCCACGTGAAGGCAATAACCAATGAGGGGTCAACACAGTTCGACCGAGGGACTGAAAGCTTGGCAGTCAAATAAAAAAGCCAAAACAAAAAGGTAGAAAAACACCAGGCGGCAACATCAGCATTACACAGCGGCAGCAGTGAGCGCGGTGAAATCGCTTCTATTGTTGCCACCGCTGATTGAGTTTGTTGCAAATATAATATTGCTGGCGGCGGGTACGGCCCCTCGGCTGCTGCTGTTGCGAACTTTTGACGTTGATGGAGAACAAATCAGGTACGCGATTGGCGAAGGAAGCAACAAGAGGTAGAAAAAAATATTTATATGAAAGATATACAAAAATGTTAAGAAAATAATTTTAAAATTAAAAAACAACAAAAAAAAAATTAACAAAAAAATCAAAAAACAAAAAAATTAAAAAAATCACAAAAACATTAAATACAAAAAAATTAAATGAATAAAAAAAGTTATAAAAACACCAAAAAGCATTAGCAATAACTTCTGCGGCAATAAATTATCGGTAAAAGGCAAAGCTGCTGCGCAAAAAATTTTGGCATTTGTAGAAATTGTTAATTCATCATTTGTTTAAGTAATTGAAATGATTACAATCGAGTCAGTAATTTCAAGCAAAAAGCAGCCAAAAACATGCACAAAATTATAACAAATAATAATAATCGAAATGGAAGAAGTAAGCATTAACCAAGTTTAAGCAAATAAAAACGAGGCGAATGCACAGAAACTAAGCAAAAAGCAGACAATACCGAAATTTGACTGATTGCTGGTTTTGTGGTCTTCCTCGTGCAATTTTCAAGCATTTTCATGGTTCGGCAATATCAACAAATGAACGGTAAAATAAAAGCAGTTCTGTTTACCAAAAACTACCTTTGCCTTATGGCTTTTGGCTTGGCATTAGTAATGAGCTTTGGTTGTACAAATACTTTTTGATTGATGAGCTTTAATTGAATGATTCGCAGATCTTTGTTTACAATGTGGCTTGAGTAAACACATGTGAGAAAAAATCCGTTGCAAAACATTTATTTTTCTTGAGATTTTTCATATTTTTATTTGTTTAATTTAATGCGCTTAGCTATTAGTAGGAGTATGAGGAAGGCAGTACGTGAGTTCAGCATGTATATCTTTTTATTTATATATGTGGTATATGTGTATACACTTTATATTTTCTGAAACATTGATGGGAGGTCAGTGTTTAATGCTATTCACACCCAATAATTGCAGTATGCATGTGAGCATACTTGAATCCGGTCGAAGGAGGCTGCATTCTGAATACACAAAAGACTTAAGCAACGAACTCGATTTCGTACAAGTGGGCGAGTATGAAAGAAAATGATGTTTTATTAACAATAAGTTATTTTATACAGATGATGTGTTGCTATTTATATATTATAATATAAATGCATATGAATATAAATGCATGTATGTAGATATATATATATGTATATTCAGCTCGGTAAAGCTATAACTTGAAAATAACTTATCTCATTTGAATAATACGTTGATGTGTAATGCAAGGATGATTTGAAAGCGTTTACGGCTGCCATATGCTTGAAAAAATTCACTATGATAGTTTATTAGAGTTATCGTCCGTTGAAGATTGTATTGAAATAATATTCTAAAAATTAATAAAATTTTCCGAAAATTGTAATAAAATATAGACAAAAAAAAAAAAACATAAATACATTTTTTTTTAGGGTTGCCACATATTTTAATTAACTCATACAAATAAACGTGTATATTTTATTATAAATATATTCTTGCGGATTTCTTTTACAAAATGTGAACCATATACCTGTGAGGCAAAATGTTTCAACCAGTGTTTCTAAATAGATTTTAACCGGCCTTGCAACATCTTTTTTCAAAGATGTTGAAAGCATGTTTGGAATAATGAAATATTTCAAAAAATGAAATAAATCTATGAAAGTCTAAATTTATTGGTTTATTAAACACTTTCAATTATTTTATATTTTATGTTTAACTAAAAAAAATAATATGATGTTGCACGTTCAGTATATAGTTATGTTAGACAAAACAGTAATTGCCTAGTTTTCCAGTCAAAAAGTACGAAAATAACGTTTTAAATCTTCTCAATTAGCTAAAATATTGAAAAAATTTGAATGAATAAATTTCTGCTCATGTATTTCGAACAATTGAAAGTAAATATTGGCCATATTAAAAGTTTGAAATTTTTTTGTCTTGAAATTTATATAATTTTATAAATTTTTCGACATATGCCTAATTTATAGAATTACTCAATGAAAACCTAATTGCGCAATACATGTTCTTACCAATTTTGCTAAGTTGTTCTTTACCATATAGCACTTTCTATTATTTGTTAGAATTGTTTACTAAAATTAAGGAATGGGCATTGCTATGACTCTCTCTTTAATACATACTGTGCTATTGGACTTTATTTTATAAGCAAGAAATGTATAAATTTCATAATGATAACAATGTTGTAGCACAAATAGTTCGGTAGAAGCTTTTGGGAATATTTTAACTTTCAAAACTGAGCTCAAAGAAGTTATTAAGGGGTTATGTATAGTTAGAATGGAAAAAAAGCGAATGTTCCTTAATTTTTTTCTAAGAAAACTTTTGAATTTATTTATCCAAAAATTTGTACACATATTATGATATCTTTTAACTGTATGCTAAGACTTAGTATTATTAAATATATTTATTTGGAATATTTATTTCAGTGTTGTACTTCCAAGCACTCTGAAATGCCTATTCAAATGTGCGTATAGCTTCCAAAATATTCACTGGAACGATATGAAATTTTCTGTGTGTATTCCTAAATGTGTATATGTATGTACAGTGTCGGACAAAACTCATTGGACTAAATCGAGTCTCAGGCATATACTGTCATAACTTTTTACATAGATGCATTAGAAGAATAATTTTTTTTGCAAAATAAAGACCGCATATTCTATATTAAGGTACAATACAATTTTATTTTTCAACTGTTATGTAAAATTTGTAAATTATAACA
The DNA here is from genome assembly GCA_037783105.1 of Bactrocera zonata. Lineage (NCBI taxonomy): Eukaryota > Metazoa > Arthropoda > Insecta > Diptera > Tephritidae > Bactrocera > Bactrocera zonata. Next base: position 61,246 of record JBAWJQ010005196.1, on the reverse strand, counting down.
AAAATAAAATAAGTAAAAAATTCGCGCGACATAACTCATTGGACTTTAGCTGAATATGAAAATAAATTCGTTTTAAATTAATATTTTATTGGGTAGCTATTATTTTTAATGATTGCAGCACATCTTTTAGGCATAGATGAAATTAAATTATTAATATGTGTGTCATATATTCCATTCCAGGCTTGTTTCAGGGCATCAAATAGCTTGTTTTTATTACCGTGGACCTGTTCCCTATTAATCTGCCTGTAGACAATTTCCCATAAGTTTTCAATCGGGATTATATCAGGAGACTGGGCGGGCCATCTCATAACACAAACTTGTTCTTCCAAAAGCCAATCCTTTACAACTTTTGACGTGTGTTTGGGGTCATTATCATGTTGCAACTGCCAATCAGGCGGCATTTTTGAGATAGCGTGGGGTAACATTTGGGTTTGCAGTATATTTTTATATTGGAACTTATCCATGTTCCCTTCTATTTTGAAAATAGGTCCTACTCCCTGAGCAGAGAAGCATCCCCACACCATAATGTTACCCCCACCATGCTTTACGGTACCCTGCAAATATCGACGGTCTAAACGCTTTCCTGTTGGTCTTCGTACACGTGTCATTGCATCTGAGTTCTGCAAATTAAATTTGGACTCATCTGAAAACAATACCGACTTCCATTGCTCCACAGACCAATTGATGTGCAGTTTTGCAAATTCCAAACGTGCTATTCGATTTTTTTTGGAAATATATGGTTTTTTCGTTGTACTGTACGCACACTCAGAGTTCGTTGTAAGCTATCTACAACGTTTTTTGCAGACATCTTTGGATCTTTTTTAAATTCGCGCACTATTCTCAAGTCTTCCTTTACCGAAGTGTGTTTAGGACGTCTTCCAATATTAAGTTTTTTCACGGTTCCATCAGCTTTGTGCTTGCGTAAAATAGCAGAAATAGTTGATTTCCCAAGAGAATATTTTTTGCAAAGCTCCTTTTGCTGCACACCTTTTGTGAATTCGCTTAGAATTAATAATTTAAGTTCAGTTGAATGTGTTTTTCCAACCATTTTTAACTAAAACGATTTTTAGTAGCTTTATTCGTAAAAAGTTTAAATATTTCACAACACACCCGTTTTCATTAAAGCAAACAATTCGAATAAGTCTGATCTACGATTTGAAATTCTAAACACCTGCAAAACTCTTTTTCTGACAGATAACGGTAAATTAATTCATTGGAAATGCTTATTTCGGCAATTAAAGTGTAGTCCAATAAGTTATGTCGCGCGAGTTTTTTACTTTTTTCCCTTCTGGTTTAAGTTAAAAATTGTACATAAAAGTTGAAAAATTAAATTGAATTGTTTCTTAATGTAGAATATGCGATCTTTCTTTTGCAAAAAAAATTATTCTTCTAATGCATCCATGTAAAAAGGTATGACGGAATATGTGTGAGACTCGAGTTAGTCCAATGAGTTTTGTCCGACACTGTATATTAAAAAAAATAAAAAAATCGAATTCTAACTGTATATTACACCTTAAGGGATGTAAAAAAATGTTTATGGCGAATCATTTTAAATTTAAAATTTTCAGTTTTTTTATTTCTTAAATCACACTTAAGAGATGGTTAATAATGAAATAAAATACATACGATATATGTATATTCGAAGCATCGCCGTTTTGTTATTTTTAAGCTCTCAGCGGGCTTACTTTTAATATTGTACATATATGCTTACCTAATAACCCATTTGTTTTATGTATACAAACATCTTGATTTCGTTGGAAATGAAAACAGTCAGGCAACACATCATTGTATTTGGTTTCAGTTTAATTTTTCTTACATTTTTTTTTTTAATATTTTTACTAATAGTTTTTAAAAAATTTTAAACCTCTTTTACCTCATTTATTTTGTGGTAATGATTTAATCTTCTCTGAGTTATAAGTGTTACGAGTTGCTTTCAGCTTATTCGCAGCTTCATTACATATTTTTCTATCAAACTTTTCCCAACCCAAATTATTAAACTCTGTTTAAACACATTACAGAATTCGGCAAACTAATGGCATCCACAAATAACCATAAATATAAACATTGCAAAATTCCACCAATAGCTTGTAAACCAACAGCGATATCTGTAATAATAACAGCGTGTGTATTCCTCTAATTCTCATTCAGCACACACGCATTGCCATTTTCATGGAAGTTTTGTGTTTGGCTGTTATGCGGGCGTTGGCAACAGTTGTATGTTGCCACTGATGCAACAGCGCCAACTACAAATAGTGGCGTTCAAGTGCTTGGCATGTTCATTAGAGCCACACTATCGTGTGTTGCTCCAATTTGTTGTTGCTTTTACAAATGCGTTTTGCAAAGTATCGGCTGAATTTTGTTCAATGCAATGTAATTATTTTATTAATTTTTCAAATATGCCGCTTTTCGTTTAATGATTTAATTATCTACAACTCGGACTACGGATATATTTTTAACCTGCCATTTGGCGCTATTAATAGAAGAAACTATTTAAAATACATTTTCCTTCTGTGAAAACGATAGCTCAGTTTTTTGTTGAATATCTTTCTAGAATCCATCAATCTTTCGGAGAACTTTCAAATTACTTTAATTTAAGTTTTAAAGAAAATAGTAGTCCAGAAATTAGCCATAAGGTTAGGATTAGGTTAAGGGGAAAATCATAACAAGGATCCCATTTTGATAGCTAAGTACGCTGATCCGTTGTGGTACTGTGCCCAAAAAATAAGGTGACATTTGAATTTAAACTGCGCGCGTCGAAGGATTTGGAGAATTATTTTTTTTTTAGGTTGGTTTTACTGTCAGTCACATTTATGTCAAATTTCATGTCAAAATATTTATTAGTGTTTGAGATACGTGTCGTTTTGTGAGCTGCTAAAAGTGAGTTTTTCGTTTTTTGCGATGTTGAAATTTGTTGAGCAAAGAATTAGCATTAAATTTTGTTTACGGAATCAATTTTCTGCTGCGGTTACGTTGAGGATGGTGCATAAAGCCTTTGGGACTGAGGCTATGCCTAAAAAATTTTTTACAAGTGGTATAGTGAGTTTCAAGCCGGCCGTGAACGTGTCGAAGACGAAGAGCGTCCAGGGTGACCATCAACGTCAACCGACGAAGCTCACGTTCAACAAATCAAAGATTTGGTGTTGAAAAACAGTCGATTAGAGACCTTGCTGATGAAGTTGGTACGTTAAAAGGCTTAGCCAATACCACTTTAAAGAATGTTTTGGGCCTCAAGTGCGTCAAATCTCGACTGGTACCGAAAACATTGAATTTTTTGGAAAAAAGGCGTCGCGTTGAAGTGTTTGAAACGATGCTTTCCGGCTACCAGGGTGTCATGAAATGCATTATAACTGGCGATGAGACTTGGATCTATGCTTACGACCCCGAAACAACCGATCAATCGAGCGAATATCGTGCCAAAAGAGAGCCGAGACCAAAAAAATCGCGCCAAAGTCGCTCAAAAATCAAGGTCATGTTGACTGTTTTCTTCGATTATCGTGGTGTTGTGCATTATGAATTCCTTCCAACCGGTCAAACAGTCAACAAGGAATATTATTTGAACGTTATACGTCGTTTGCGTAACGCTATCCGCCTAAAAAGGCCGGAATTGTGGAAAGACAATTCTTGGTTTTTACACCACGATAATGCACCATCCCATACTGCCCTCGTAATTCGTGATCATTTCGCCAAAAACTCAACCCATATCGTTCCGCAACCACCGTATTCATCTGATCTGGCGTCGTGCGACTTTTGGCTGTTCACCACACCGTTTTTATACGATAGAGGACATTCAAGCCGCAACGAAGATGGAACTGAAGGTCATCCCGGAAAGTGACTACAACCAGTATTTCGAAGATTGGAAAATCCGTTGGCATAAGTGCATTGCATCGGGAGGGGATTACTTTGAAGGGGATGAAAATGATTTGGAAGAATAAATAAAGAATTTTCAAAATAAATACAATGTCACCTTATTTTTTGGGCACAGTATTATTTCCACTACAACCTTCTCCATTAAATTTTGACAATTAATGTGCGACAAAAATGTAAGCCAGTATCCAGTAAGAACTTCTATAATTGTGGAAACATGTACAGGGCAAGTTGTTTAGTAGATTTTTTGCGTTCTACTTTAGGCCAGGAGGATCTCACAGTCGCACAGGAAGTGATCGTAGGAAGAAGATGGCACGTGTCTTCAGCACAAATAGAACAAACGAGCCTACACTCGCTTTGCTAAGATTAATGGCCCACAAATTCACACTTAATGGGTCAATTTGCGTTGAAAGAAACATTGGCCGCCAAAATAATATGGCGCTGACCTCTGGCACAGCATGAAGAGGCAAAAGCAAACATTAAAAACAAAAACAAAACAATAATAGTAAGACAAAAAAAAAAAAACAAAAAACTAACAACAAAAATAGCGCAACTTAAAGCATTTGTATTAGGCAAAATTAATGACAATGACTTGTGGAACAAATGAGCAATGCCAGACAAAAGCCATCACTCACAGAATGAGTGTTAATTGTTGTTGTACGTTTTGTTTTTGTGTTTTGTGTTTTGTATTTTGAAGTTTTCTGTTTTTCATTCAACTGTATGTGTCATAGCGGTTGTTGGCACTGCTTTGCGGTTGCTGATGTGCTAATCCATCATTACTAGACGCTTCAGTTATAGCATTGCGCATGCGGATGAGCTTGCAGGCGAGTCGAGTTGTTTATGGAAATTTGCTTGAAATGCAGCAAGCGTCTAAGAATGCGGCAAAAACGCGCAACAACAACAACTAGGTACTGCAATCGATAGTCATTTGTGCTGAAGAGTTCGTTGCACGGCATAAATAGTAGAACAAGAAGAAGCAGCAGAGGAAGAAGACAATAATAATAAAACAGATTTCATTCAAGGTTTTTTTGTTTTTGTTCGGCCAGCAAACGACCTTATGCTACCGCTTCGTAGCGCATAAAATGCGCAGAATAAGAACACCATTGTGGCGGCGCTCTAGCGGCATTTTGCAGCCATAAAATGGTCGTTAGCAATAAAAAACGCAACGCTTGCGCAACGCTTTAGCCAATGGCAAATAAATTGTGGATAATTAATAAACACGGTACGTGTCATCGTCGTCGCCGCTGTCGCTGCGAGGTGGAGCGACCGTGCAAAATTGTGGCAGCGTGAAATTGTGCGCTGGAAAACGGAATACCAAGCGCTGGGTAGCGTAAAAACCCGTGCCGCGACTACCAGAAGAGTAATGTATACCTATGCTTGGTGCTGTGACAGAATTTATGAGCAATAAATTTGACTGCAGTTCTTAGTTAAAAGCAAACTACTAAGTGCAACGCTCAAGCATAAATAAATTGTGGTGAACAAGAAAAACCCAAAGAAAGCACATCCTATTAGAAATTTGCATTTGATGTCATTTATGACTTTAATAATAATTTGTAAGCATTATTTTTAATTTAAGCAATTTTGTGATTTCTCAAGAAGGAAATAAAAGCTCAGTGGTACTCGTAGTAGATATGGATTTAAAATGAAATAACATTTTTTTCATGAAAAAGAGAAGGAAATGATGCAAACATTTGTTTTTGTTTTTGAAATAAGTAATTTATAAAATTTTAATAACAAGAAAAAATATTAATTGCAGTGGCAGTGAAGCTACGAGTATAATATGCTTCTCAAATAAACAATCTTTCTATATAAGGACTTGATTTCGATCGATTGGCTTTTGTGGCAGCTATACGTTATAGTGGCCCGATTTAAGCTATGTATTTGGTGATTGTAGTGTTGTTGAGGACAATACTCGTATTCTATGCTAAATATCGTTAAGGGGTTTCGTCATATTAAAGATTTTTCCATATAAATTCTTAGTTTTGATCGATCAGTTTATATGGCAGCTATACGTTATAGTGGTCCGATCTAAAATATATTTACAGAGGTTGCATCGCTACAATATACTATCCCGAATTTCGTGAAGATATCTCTTCATGTTAAGGGGGTATTCTACTCTAGAAATCAAATTTTGGGCAGTTTTTTGAATTTTATTTAAAAAAACCAAAAATATTTTTACTATAAATTTTTTTATGGTGTTTTTATTGATATCTTAAGAATACAGAAAAAATTTTTACAAAAAAATATTAAAAATAAAAATAATTAGAGGGGGGGAGAGACAGGTGTTAAAAAAAAATGGCGCATCCTGGTGACAGTGATCCTGACTCTCATGGTAGTCTGAAAAAAAAAAAAATCAAAAGAAATTCTTAATCAGTGAGGATGCTGTTATAGTCCGGGAACACGAAAAAAATTTTTTTTTAAATGGCGACTGCCTGAAAATAAAAATCATTTTTTACCCTTTTTTTGAAATTCCTGAATTTTTTTAAAATATTAAAAACCAAAATTTTGACACGATGCTGGTAGGAATGATAAAAATTATATAAAAAAGATTCACACAAAATTTCAAGTAAATCGGTTGTTTAGAACTTGAGATAATGCCGGTACCGTGTGGAAAAAAGTTTCGAGAAAACCGCGTTTAAAGTTTAGGAGACAATTCTAGTTAACACGGACGCCACCTCACAAAATCGGCTGTATCTCCGAAAAGAAGTCGAGTTCTGAAAAATCCTTCCAAGGTCATATTTTTGAAAGTCTAAAAAAATCGAATTTTTCAAAATTCTAGAGTCGAAAAACCCCTTAAAAAAGTTTTCCATACAAGAACTTCATTTTGACCGATCAGTTTGTATGGCAGCTTTATGCTATAGGGCTCCGATATCGATAGTTCCGACAAATAAGCAGCTTATTAGAGCAAAAAGAATATGTGCGAAATTTCAGATCGATATCTCGAAAACTTAAGGAATAGTTAATGTATATACTGACGGAACTGGCTACAGTAAAACCGGTTTAAATGCCTCATGAAAAATCCCAATTTTTTGTGGTACTTAGGCGGGTTGGGTACTCAAAAAACACCGCTTAAGTTTGCTGTGAGTGCTAAGCTCAAAAATGTTGATTATTTTAGCGGGTTCTGTACTTCAGCGGCTTTGGTTTTGTGTATTAATTTAGCTCGCCTCGCTTATCATTCACATATATACCTGTATATCGTCGCCTAAAATGCAAAACAACGTAACATTAAAAAAATCGAAATTGAGTTTTTTATTGCTTACAATTCATTTCATCATATTACATATATGTAGCATAAAAAATTTTCAGCTGCCGCAGTCAGATATAATCAATACATAACCATTTTGTAAGCAAAACTCAATTTTTTGTTTAATGTGAGTGTATTCAATTTTATGGTTTTTCCTTCGCCTATAAAACTATGAAAAGTGATGTTACGTTATTTGCATTTTAGGTGACGATATACATATACATATATTATGAGGATTTCCGACGTTCCCTTCTTGGTGTTACGAACTTCGTAAAAACTTTATGCAATAGGATATCTATTCATAACCATTTGAATATTTAAAAAATTAAGAAATTGTGATTAAAATTAGTCACCATAAACATTCGTCATTACAGAAGTATCCTTCACTGCATATTTTCTTCAATATGCCATTTCCTTGTCTCTAGTAACATATAATGCATTGACATAAAAGTCTTTTCCAACTTTCATCTTAACGTCCAATGGGTCCAATAAGGCATAGCAAAGATCCATAAATTAAAAAGCAATAGATTTATTCATCTTTTACTATGCTTGAGGAAGTCGATGAGAATAATTCCAAAACCCAAATAATATTTAAATAACCTTGTTGGCCAATATTTACATTTTTGGGCGTTTTAGACGACTTTTACTGGGTTATAACAATTAATGAACTGCGGAATTGGTCTCGGGAGTTTTAATTTTTTTATACATCAACTTGGGTTTCCAATAATTAAGATATAGCAGGCATATACTAGATGAAAGGAAGAGGAGATATTTAGAGATATTTATTCCTATCACAGTAAGTGTCGATTATTGGAAACGTAAAATCTATCGCAATGTTGAGAGCTTTCCTATGATCGACTTCTGTATGACTTTTACATATATTTTTCTCTCGTTCTCTTTACCACTCTACTACTATAGAGGAATGGCATATTCTTAGAACGATTACTTGCTTTCGCACTTTGATATTTTTTTCTTGAAATGTGAAAATGTAAAGAAAGGGTAAAAGATAGAAAAAAATTTTTGGCTTAGGTATTTTAAAGGTACTCAATTTCGACGTTATCTACTTTTTCAAGAAAAAATACAGAAATTTGAAATTTAAGTCCCTTGTTTATATTTTTTGAAGATTATCTCCTCGAAATGTTGCCCGTGGTTATGCCTCAGATGGTCCGTCTGTTGAGTCGAATTTTCGATGGCTCGGTCGAGCATTTCGATTGGTACCTGTGTCATTCTCGTGTGATGATTTGTTCCAAGACCTGAATCAAAGCGGTATTGTCCGCATAGACTTTAGTCTTTACATATCCCCACAGGAAACATGATATTGGTGGCCAAACGACCAGCCTAAAATGTGAAATTAACTGCTCACCGATGTGTTCTCTCAACTAATCCGTTGATTGATGCGATGTGTGGGAAATAGCACCGTCTTGTTGAAACCAAATGTCGCCGTGTTAACGGGCTTCAATTTAAGGTATCAAATAGTTTTGACGGTTATGTTCTCACCGGTATAATTTTTTAAGAAAAATGCACTGATGATTCCACTGGCTTATAAACGACATCAAACCATTGTTTTTTCTGTAAGAAATGTCAGCTTTTGAATCTCTTCAGGTTGGCCATCGTCCCAAATGCGGCAATTTTTTCTTAGTATATACTATATATATTAGGGTGATTCAAAAAAATTTTTTTTTTCGTTTGGTACTCGGAAAAATAGGTTCCCAGACACCTCTAAGAAAGCCTCTCCAAGCATGAGTTCTTAACTGTAACGGGAAGGTCCTCCCACATACAGTTTTCTATTTTTTCTTATTATCAGATAGAAAAATTTATATCTCGCTTCCAACTACTTGAAAAAATATCTTGTGCTTTATTTGATTTTGTAGGAAATTGAATGCTCTACAAAAAAGGTCTCCACGATTATTTCGTAAACCCAACCGTTTAAAAGACATTAACGGTTGAAGTTAGATTACTTTTGAGAAATTTTTTTTCTTATGAATTTTTTAACTCAATGAAAAAAATCATTATGAATGATGAAACTCATAGCCTGACACGACTCACTCTTGATTTGTCAAAAAGGGCTATTGGTAAAAGTATCTCTACTTGGATTATCATTTATCTAATATTCTTAGGACGTTAAGTAGTCATAGAAATATGAATGAAATCGGAGGTAATTAGGTATAAATTGACTAGAATGTTTCGGTTGGATTATTGATAATAAAAGAATATGCGTTAAGACTCGGCATAGCCACAAGATCTCCGAAAACTAATATTGAAATTAAACATGTTATTCTAAGATGAAGGGTAGATAAGGTGGAAGGGAGTTCAAACTAGCAAAATTATAAAACAGAGCAGCCATAGTTATGACAGGAAGATGGAGGATCTAAAAGCTTAAAACTTATGCTCATAACCACTGCTGCAGAGAGAGAGATTTTATTGTAGCAGCGATAGTAAAGGAAAAACTTTTTGTATCATGTGGTAGCCGCATGCTGAAAAGAAAAAATACATCTGTAGATTTTTCAATAAAAAATATTCGATAAATGGTAGATATATATCTATTCTCCTAGTGCATGGACGCTGAAAATTCACTTTCCTTCTATCAAAGAGATTCTTACTTATATTTATCTCATCTCTGACATAGTAGCCCATTGTTAGATACTTTGAGATCCAGCAATTAGTATTTAAATATACTGATTTTTGTACTTTTAAGCTTCGAAAAGAATACAAACTCTTAGTCTCTTTATAGCTATTAAAGCTAATATATACAGATTACGCTAAAACCTGTAATCAAATAAATCCATCAGGTTTTATTATACTACTCCAGCATTTACTGTTATTTATTTCCGCATGTTACTACTTAACCAATATTTGTAAATCTAACCAAAGACAAAGATTTTCATGTTTGTCTATTTGCATATAAATTAAGAGTAAAGAGTAAAAAAGGTTAAAAAAAAAAAATGATTAACAAATCAACTTAAGTGTGTAATTTTCACATTTAACCAGTTATTAATGCGAAGGCGGCAGCAATGCTAAACAAGCATGCATAAATACATAAACGTGGAAGTTGGTTGGAACAAAAAAGCTTGAGCGTAACCGGCGGCGGCGGGGCTGGTCCCGCTGATGCCAACAAGTTTTCTGTGACAACATAATCGGCTTTGTGGTAATCAATTGTATGTTAAAGCACACACAGGAACACACACGCACACAAACATACAAACAATTGAAACAGCGTGCATAAAATGTTACAGACAGACATAATTACATGCATGCTTGTATGTGTGTGTGTATGTTGGCTGGCACGTTTATGTCAGAGCAAGCGAGCACGATCAGATTTCAAGTTCATGGTCACAGCGCTCATTCAATTGTTTATACATATATATGTGAACACTTGTAGGTTTATTTTTATGCCAGTAAGCTGTAATAAAATTGTGTGTGTGGGAGTGTACTGAGATTTGGAGTCAAGAACGCTGAAGCCTATAAAAACTGGTTGCGCCGCGGGGTTTGCGAAAAATATAAACAAAAGACGCAATTTCAGTAAAAAAAAACATTTGGTTAATTTGGAGTGGAGCCATAAAAAATGAAATCAGTTAGGGAATTATGTTTTAAAATGTCATTACGTGATTGGCGGCATACAAAATTAAGATTCTCTACAATATAATATTTTTTTGTTTTTATTATTTTTGAAAAAAATTTTCAATTCTTATCATGATATTAGACAAATTATTAATAATGGAAAATGCTCCTAAATGTAGGCAACAAAAATTTTCTGCAGCAAAATACCTTTATTTTAACCGGTCTAAATTACTTGAAGCATAATTTATTGTAATTCTCAGCAACAAAATTCCTTTTTAGAACTGCACTTTTTATTTTGAATGTGTATTTGGTAAATGAAAGCTACATTCTTATTTACACAAAACTTCATACAAAAATTTAATGTTTTTTTTGTTTTTGTTATTGGTTTATGAAATATCTGTTAAACGATTAATTATGGTTTCATTATATAAAAATGTTCGAAAATGGATAAGTGCGCCTAAATGTAGGCAACAAAAATTTTCCGCAGCAAAATACCTTTATTTTAACTGGCCATTTTAAGCAAAAAATTTCCTTTTCTGAAACTGTTTTTTTTTTAATATGGTAAATGCAATCTTACAGGAATTTCGTCCACAAATCTGGACGCTGAGTTTGGTTTTTCCCCTATACGCCGAAATGTAGGCTACAATTTACGAATAATTTTCTCTATGAATGATAAAAATATGTTATTATTTTGAGTTTATAAGTAACTAATGTAACTGGTTAACCTTTTTTAGAGTTTTAATCAGTTCTGACCATATTTGTGGAGCAGTAGCAGCAAGATAACATTTTCATATATGGCTAAGGCTTAACTAAATCATTCTAAACAATTGAAGATTTAAATGAGAACCAAAAGTGATGCGCTAAATAAATAGGTTCCTGGTAATTTGGAGGTTTGATATATATTATTATGATATATTTGATATTTGAGCTTAAAATTATCTATGCTTGAGAATTGAAAAAAAATGAATAAGCAAACAGTTTTGCTGTCATATGGTGGCATTTTATAGCCTATCAGAAAATTGTTGGAAAGCCTTCAGAAGACGCCTATTTGGTCAAATATTTTTCGTGCTTTCGCTTAATGTTCCAAAATATATAAAAAACTCCCAAATATGGACTAAAATTTTTTAAGTGCTTTTTCGTTAAAAATATAAGGATATGCTATTTGAGACGATGCCTGATTTACAATAATTATATTTCCTACCCTTCTGGGTCCTGATTGAATACTTGTGATTCCATAAAGTACAGTTTTTCTATAAAATTTACTAGTTTCGACGATAAGAATTTTCCTTTATAGAAAATATTATTCAAGATTGACGTAAAAGAATTGATTGTTTTTTAAAAAATCTGCTAATGATGTAAAAATGCAAATACATGTTTAATAATCCACAAGCCATTATAAATAAGCCAACAAACAAACGATTTCTACGCAGGCGCAAAAGGCACATATGCATTTTTCAAGCGGTTAGTGCTTGGTTAGCGTGCTACCGCATTTGTTGCGCTCGACGCAATGACAAACGTGTAGCAGCACTTGCCAGGGCAGCTGTCAACTCAAGTGCCCGCCAAGCTGTGGCAAATTAATTGAATGCTTTTGATTTCATTAAGCACTTTTTACACAAAATGTTTGCTTGAATAACTTGACAAACATATTTTTGCCTCGAGACTGACATCACCGACACGTTTCTGAACAACAATAGCAATAACAAAAAAAAAATCACAAAGTTTCGCTAGAATAAACATTGTCAAGAATGGCAGAGTGGAGTTTCACTTTTGCGACGTTTTAGTTAATGACAAGCACTTCAGTTCTACATACATTACCATAATCTAGCATGACACTTTTTGTTGTGTTTCTTCTTAATTTTTTTTTTTTTGTTTTTATAGTGGTTGCTTCAAATAAATCAACATGAACTTGTGCGTTTCTGTTTTTTTTTCTTTGTTTTTTTTTTTTTGGAAAATAGCACTAGTTCTGACACTTTAAGGCAAGAGTCTGCAGAGTTTTATGACTTCCGCTGTCACTTCTGTAGCGCTCAAGGCCCATCAAGGGTACATCATTTATGCTTTTAATTAAAACTGGTCTACAAATATACGCACACATTTATATTTACACCGTAGTTGACGTAGCTTTGCATAAATTATAGCAAAATACATATTATATAATCAGCATTCCAGCTATTCTTCTGTGGCTCTTTTGTAATCCATTTCAGCTTGTTATACTTTGCTTTAATTTATTGTCACTTTTGTTGTAATTTATAGTGAAGTTGTTGCTATGATAATGAAGTTTATGTTGTTCATGCTGCCCACCAGCTAAAAGAAGGAATAAATATTAAAAAAAGATAAAAAAAAAATCATCAGACAAAAGTCTTTCAGTTCTGCTATTCTGTACTATAAGTCGTCCATAAATCGGTTGCGCTTGAAAGAGTTCTGGTCTCGCTACAATGATCCGCAAGATGTTGTTGGTTTCCAGATAATGTGTAAGTTTTAGATATATTATACAATGATATGCATGAGAGTTTGTAGTGATTAAAAGGTGCTACTGTGTATTAAAATTCGCAATTATGGTTATGAGGGTGGTTCATAAAGTATGTAATTAACTGTCTTTTTAGTCTCGCCTTTACTATCGAACAAAGGAACAAAGTTAACTTCGGTTGCAACATGAACAAGTTTTCCTTGCACGAAGTTGATTTTGAGCGATCAGTTTTTCATATAAGAACTTGATTTTGATTCTTAAGTTTGTATGACAGCTATATGCTATAGTGCTCAGATATTGTAGTGTTGTCTTCGAAAAATATCCATACAAAATTTCTTGAAGATATTTCTTTAAATAAAAAAGTCTTCCATATAAGGACTTGATTTTGATCCTTCAGTTTGTATGACAGCTATATACAATAGTAGTCCGATCTGAAGACTATTTTCGAAGATTAAAGCGTTGTCTTTGAAAACAACTCACGCCAAATTACATAAAGAAATCTTCTGAAATAAAAAAGTTTGTCATATAAGAACTGGATTTTGATTGTTAAGTTTGTATGGTAGCTATATCTTATAGTGGTCTGATATCGGTGTTTCCGATAAATAAGTAGCTTCTTGAGAAGAAAAATAAATGTGTAAAATTTCAGATCGATATTCACTAGTTTTTTCGATACTAATATGTCTTCGATTCGCCGGACCGGACTGCCATCAATATACTGAAGCTCTCCACAATGGTAACATAATCTGATAATTGTATTCATTCATATGTAACATTTTCTATATGATTTATTCGATCACAAAAGAAGGTAAGGATTGGTATTTAGAAATTCTGCTTTAAAACTGTTCTACTACAATTTAGTATAACCCTAGTGCTAACTTAAATACTTGCCATTATTTATAGTCGTACTAAAGTAGTTGCACAATGTGTTTTAAATCAAGAAAATTTCAGCAATTTTTTATATTGTTAGAAATATGACGGGTTTATTTATGGAGCAACTTCCATAATGGGTTTTAGTTGTTTAATTAGGTGAACCCTCTAGTAGTCAAGTAGTTTTCACAATATGTTTGAAAACGGCTAAAAAGTTAATGTAGACAAAATGGTTTAGTAAGCTGTCAGAATATTGCTTGTTTGTAATAAAATTTTATAAACGTTGCTACCAAGTGTAAGCCGGACATTATCCCTCAAGTCAACTTTGTGAAATCTTAAGTAATGCTTGCATATTTTTAATCTTTACCCCTGAGCATATTTTTTATCACAACAACAATGATATGGCAATTGAGATATTTTGAAAGTGTTTGTGAGACGGAGGTAGGTTTCGACGTATACCGTTTGATCTAGTCTGACTCGGACTGAACAAAAATACTACATTTTCACTTACAAATTTTAATTATCGCCTTCAAAGTAAGCTACCGAGCCATTGCATATACAGCCAACGTTTAATCTAATTATTTATACACTTGTTATAAGACACGGTTTTGGCTCATTTCTTGGAGGGTCATTCAGATTCAGGTCTTTTGGTACAAGTCTAGCACCGTCACGCTTCATACCGTAAACTTTAATTAAAAGAGTCGATCCACATTAAGAATTGTTGAGAGCCTTTTCTATATCTCTGGTGCCAACACGACGATTCCTAAGCATTGTTTCTTTAATTTTTTCGATGTCGTTAAAATAGGACGACTCGAAAAAGGTCCCATAGTTAAAGTTTTTTTAATATACGACCCTTATATATGGATTTGTTGTCTCAGAATGTTACATTAAATCGTTGTTGTAGGAATGAGGTATGAAATGGTTTCCAATTTCAACAGTATTGAGCCTTTACTGAGTTGATTAGAAAATTGTTATTATTTTTATTCCAATTTTATTAAATCTTCAATTTTACAATGAGAGTATAAATACAAATACGAAGTCCAGTTAGAACTCTTACAACCCTTGAAAGGTGGTTCTTGTTGAAACCGAAGAGTTCCCTAGTCCTTTTGCAATTTACCCTGGATCGGAAGGACTTATGAGACTGCACAGCTACTGGAGACTGAATTACCTGTCCTTGAACTTCATCGGCCTCATGGGTTCCTACAATACCGCTGTGGCCAACACCCAAACGAGTCTGATAGAGGTAAATAGGTTAGATATCCTTTCACTAGTCTTGAGCGCACAGTCTGCGAAATCATGGTTAATATCGCTGCCTTACAATTAGACCACCAACCCTTCTCGCAAGCTTTGATCCATACGTAAAAAAGGTCATGGCTCCTCTCTTTTAGCGAATCCTTCCTTCCCATGCCTCCCTCGAAGCTATATGAGCAGAGAAGCGACAGCCAGGGCTGAGCACGGCGATTTGGTAATGCAAATATTTTGGAATGAGCTTAAAGTGTGCATTGATGCCGTGTGTCCAGACTCGCAACCCTCTAAGTATCAAGATCCACTGAGTCTAAGGGCGGCAGCTTTCGCGATCATACACGAGTGCTGTATGTAGCCATACTGTTTTTTTGCCAATGGCTTCCTTTCAGCTGTACAGGGCAACCGATGATTTGCTTGTTTTTTTCATGCTGTTGGGTTTCCATGAGAGCTTTCTGTCTCGAATGAGCCTTAGGTACTTAACTCAGCAGGCCAAAGACGTGTTCCTCCCATTGATGGTAGATACGCCTCCGGTGTTTTATACTTTGTTATGAATTAAACCAGCTCAAATTTGCTAGAATTTATGATGCCGTTTTCGGTAGTCCAGTTGCATACGATGCTATGGTACACCAGAGTTAGCTTGTACACGGTATTCAGAAATTTCTCCTCAACCATGAGAGCTACGTCATCCGCTTAGGTAATCACCCGGCAGTGGACTTCCTCAAGTTTTTCTAGAAGATTATTAGCAACTATGGTCCAGAAAAGTGACAGTGTCGGCTGGCCTGCCTATCTACCTTTGCAATAGAAATGCTGCGCCCTTGAAAGTCGATTTTTTGGAATGATACCCCTTAAGGGGTTCTATACAGTTAGAATTTTCAATAATTCTGGAAATTTTGATTTTTTCGGTCTTCCAACTGTATATAACCCTTTAAGTGCAGATCAATCAATCTCTCTAACGATTTCAGTAAGGAAGAGGAGAAGACTGATTTAAAGAGGAAAATGCGATTTTTTCAAACACACTTGTAGCTGAAACAAATGCTATTTACTGTTTCACCTAATTTCCGTTTACTTACATATTTCCTTTTAATGTATGTATATATGTATGTATGGCTTAGTAATAATATACTTTACACCTAAGTGCACATTCATTGTCAAATCAAAGCCATTGCCGCCCACAATGTTGGCTCTGTCATCAGTAATACCGCCCAAAAGCAGCTGGCGAAAATAATTTGTATGCAAATTCAGAAATAGTTTCATATGTAAATTATATATGTATGTATATGAATATATGTGTGTATAAGCATATGCAAGAGCGCTCATTGTAAAGCATAATTTATGCGCCAAAGTGCTTTTATAGTAATTTATACAAGTAATTTGTTAACGTAAATTGCACATTAACACTGAAAAATGTTATTTCACACACAAGAGTACATACACTCATGTATATATGTATTTAGATTTGAGCACATAGAGATTCTCGTACCATCATGCAAGTGATTATAGTGTCAATTTTATCTGTAGTTACACTCATACATACGCTCAAGGTTTTTTTTAGATATGTGTAAATAAATGAATATATTTATAAACATATATATGTATTTATGTGCATATATTTACAACCAAATGTAAGCACTTACAGGCACATACTCGTAAATATGCATGCCGGTGATGAATCGCCATTTCAAGTATGTGCAGTACTTGTACCTCGTGCGTATGTGTGTGTGTATTTATGTGCGCGTCAAGCGCAAAATGGCAGCCTTGGCCGCGAAGCCAGTGTTGCATGTTACCGCACAGTTAAATAAAAGTGAATGAGTAGTGGAAGAAAAGATGAAAAAAATAAGTTTATTTTGATGACTACTTGTGCTGTGCCGCGCAGCAGGTGTCGATAATGTTGAAAATGATTATGTTATTAAATATCTATAAATAATTTACTGCGCGTGGCGTCTTTAATCACAATGTTTAAGGCTAAAATTGAAATTTAGTGAAATTATTAATTTAAATCACGTAAATGTGTTGATTATATGAATTAAGTGATGGTTAGTAAAATTGCCACTACGACTTTGGATGCCTAAAAAATGTATTAATTCCTGGAGAGTGTTGTTTTTGCAAGTTACTACATTTATAAGTAGGGTTGCGATTGTTTTCATTACAAAATTTCTTGAATTAAAATTAAAATCGAAGAAGATCCGGTATAAACCAATGCAGAATTTGAAAATGCTAAATAGTGAAGGACATTTATAATTTCTTTATGATTTAGAAATCATTGGAAACCGAAAATAATACAAAAAAAATTAAAGTTGAAATAGTTTACAGGCGTACGCGGCGTGGTTGAGCTGTAGGGATTAAAAACGGTTTATCGCGATTTCCGGCAAAACTGCGTGTCTTGTAGAATAAAAATAAAAAAGTTATTCAGCAATGTTGTAGGTAAAGCAAGGATCTACAACTTCTTATAACTTCAACATTTTTGCAAAAAGTGAAATATTAAAATTTTCGGTTATTTTTTTTTATTTTCATTGTGTTAAAATTTTGTCGACTAGACGAAGTGCTCAAATTTTCGAGACTTTTTGCTTCAAGGTTATCAAGAAATGTGTCTGGGGTATTAATTGCTCACGTTATCTGATTCCGTGAAACTACATATCGTAGATTGGAGGCACTTTTTGCGCAAAGTTTTATTTCGATAACGTTATTGGTTTACGAGTATATACTGTAAAGTGAAAGAATCTGATGAAATTAAAAAATGTCATATATGAAAAGTGGGCGTTGGTGTGGTTCGATGTCGCTCATTATACCCTGAACAGGAGTATTAAGTTTGCCACGAAGTTTGTAACACCTAGAAGGAAGCGTCGGATACCCTATAAAGTATATATACAAATGATCAGTATGTTGAACTGAGTCGAGCTGTCTGTCCGTCTGTCTGTGTATATACGACCTAGTCCCTCAGTTTTTAAGATATCGTTTTGAAATTTTGCAAACTTCATTTTCTCTTCAAGAAGCTGCTCATTTGTCGGAACTGCCGATATCAGACCACTATAACATATAGCTGCCATACAAACTGAACGATCGGAATCAAGTTCTTGTATGGAAAACTTTCACATTTGTCAAGATATATTCACGAAATTTGGTATATATTATTTTCTAAAGCAACAATGTATTCTCCGAAAAAATTGTTTAGATTGGTTAACTATAACATATAGCTGCCATACAAACTGAATGATCGGAATCAAATGCTGGTATGGAAAACTTCCTCATTTGACGATATATCTTTACGAAATTTGGTATGAGTTATTGTTCATAGAAATAACGTAATTTAGGAAGAAATTATTCAGATCGGCTCACTATAGCATATAGCTATCATACAAACCGAATGATCGAAATCAATGGTTTGTATGGAAAACTTTCGCATTTGACGTGTTATATTCATGAAATTTGACATGGATTTCTGTTTAAGGTAATAATACTATCTTCGAAAAAATTGCTCAGATCGGATTAAAGTAAGAGACTTCACTCACTTCTTGAACATTTGCAAAACGCGCTACGATCTTTTTTTTTGCAGTTGCAGTTTTGTAACATAATTTGTGGCTTAGTTAGTGGCCTTTTCAAGTTTTCAATTAACAGCATTTGTGGCATGGTGGTTCAACTTCGTACATCTACAATGCCGATCAGGTATAGGAGCACGCTATATGTACACGAGTCAGTAAGAAATATTAATTTTTACTCAAGTTACAATTTGCACAGGCAGATGTGCTGGTCTCGGCTTATTCCATCGTTCTGATCATTTAAGCATACTACGGTCGCCAGTGGTCGAAATTCAACGAATAGAAAATACAATGTATTGACAATGGCAATAGCCATAATATTTAAATTTTATTGAAGAACTTGAACAAAAATTGAACAAAATCTAAAGAAATTTGTAGAAAGCAATTAAAGATAAATTAAAAAAATATCAAAAAAAAAAAAAAAAATAAAATAAAATAAAATTCATAATTCATTTTCGTGCAAAATCATATGTTCGACTTCTGGTTTTTGATTAATTCTTCAAACAATCGCATCAAATCGCCCAATTTAAATTTGTCTCCATATATTATAATTATATGGCCACGACAGCACCTGCGAAAGGTTGCGAAAATAATTAGTATAAAATATTGATGATTTGTTTGTATGAAATACCGATAAAGTCTTGAACTGATACTCAATTTTGAAATCTTTTCAATAAAGAAATTATCTTCGACCAATGAAAACACGTCACCGTGCTTGTAGTTGCTGTCGTCAAATTTGGGTCGACGCAGTTTTACCTGTGATCCCGAAAAAAATAACTGTGTTGTGCACTTCTAAGATGTACAGAGTGTACTGTTTTCTAACGGCATACTAGGCTTTATACGAATACGAATTTTCCAGTCACCATAGCACTTGGAAAGATCCTCCGTTGTGATGGCCATCAGAGCCTTCTTCGATTCAGCTTTTATATCCTCACATGAGTCAAAACGGTGTCCTCGCTGTGGTCATGTGTATTTGCTGAATAGCCAGAAGTTACACGAAGATAAATCAGGCGAATGTGGTATTTGCGACACGGTATTAGTGGAAATGTGCCGACATGATCACGAATAACCAATGCAATATGAGATTTTATGTTATTGCACTTCTTTGTTCAATAAATTCAGACATAAGTAGGAAAAATCGAAGAATTCACTTTTAGAGCGTCACCAAATGACACGTATCTCAAATACTAATGAATATTTTGACGTGAAATTTAGCATAGATGTCACTAACAGTACTACCAACTTACAGAAAAAAATTTACCGATTCGAAAAACACGCGAAGTTCACCTTTCAATTTGATCACAGTAGTAATTTTACTGGAATTAAAGTTTTGATTAAAAAACTAAAAATTTAACTATCTTGGGGAAAATTCACATACATAATATTTATAAAAAATTTGAAATAAATTTTTGAGTTTAAAAAAAGTTTTTAAATGCAATATTTTTCTTCCAAAAATTTTTGTATATTTTCTTAACGAAGAGAAGCGTAAACAGTTTATTTAAAAATACTTATAAACTTCATTATATTGTTGTTTATTAATTTAAATACAACTAAATAATTGAAATTTCGAATTCTCTTTCCACTAAAAATTTATGTGAGAAAATTTGAATGGCTTTTGTTTATTTCATTTTTAATAACCTCATAATGAAAATCTAGTTTTTTGACTTAAATAAATTTAGAAAATTTAATAATAAGTTTTAGCACAAAAATTTCTAGAAGAAAATTGTAATTTGGTTTTGTTAAAAAAAATTATGAAAAGCAAATTAAAAATAATTATTAAATAAAAAAAAATTATGAAAATTAATTTTTTTTTCCTTTTTTTTAATATATTTTTTATTCTTATTATTTTTAATACCTACTCATACATAATCAAATTATTAAAAATATAGCTTTAACTTCAAAAAGATTCCATGATATTCAATCTTCACATTATTTTTCAAGAAACTTCGTTGAGTAGCATTTAAATTGATTTGCAACAAATGAAAACATGTTTTAATTTTCTATAATAAATATTTACCACTTCGAAAAAGGGAAGTGAATTTCCTCTCGTTGACATTTAATTAATATTTCTACCGTTTACTTTATCTTGTAAGCAGCTAATTATGCCACAACTTCTCAAGAAAACTTGACGACATTCCTCCATTAGAATATGAAAAAATAAATGTTAAATAAAATGTTGAAAAAGCTGAGTTTATACAAATTTATGCATTGCAACGCGTGACTATAAAGAAAAAAGCGTTTACATATAAGCATATATTTTGCTGTAAACAGCGCGTACGTGCCAAAAGCAAGTCGACTTCCAATGACCGCGAAGCATTCCCCAGCACATTTATCGAATTGACACTTTTTTCAAGCTCCCGCTGTTCAACTTAATTAATTTTTCGCTATTTGACGGAGTATCAAGAAGAAAAATTGTAATATTTGTATGTGTGTGTGTGAAAAAAATTGACTGCAGGTATGCAGTACATGACGCTCAATGAATTAGAAATGTTGCCAATTAAAAGTGCCTTTTAGAGCGCAGCGTTAATTGATTGGAAGAAGCAAAAAAAAAAAAAAACAAAAAATAAAAATAAAAAAAACGAAAACTGCTTTCGATGCAAACTTGGAATGTGCAAAGATAGCACTGCAGAGAATGCGATAACACACATACACACTCAAAAGCATAGAAATTCATTTGAAGCCAGAGAAGTGTCAGCTATGAGCGATGCTTCGCGTCAAAGGCGGTTCTCAAATACACACACGCACACCAATCAATGCTCAACATGCTGAACTTGACATCAAATGCCGCATGTGTGACTATCAACTGTCAGCTGTCACAGCTGTTGAGCAGCAATTATTTAGCGCAATTTACGAAAATTACAAACATTTTCTATTTCAGACTTTTCTCTACGATTACGCAACACAACTGCCACAACCGCCACAATTGTCACAAATGACAAATACGCACACTTGTTGTTGTTGCAGAATGATGCATCAGTGATGCCATAATTGTTTGTGCGCTCATTTAAGCACATTGTGCACTTAGGCGCATTAGCACTTACTCATATCAGCTTATGCTAATAAGCCGCGCTTGACTTAAGCTCCTGTCTTCTGGTCGTAATTCATTTGTTTATACAATTTAATTCGAGAGTTGACAATCCATAAATATGTTATATGTTGTTTTTGTTGTAACGTAAATTAAGTGTAAAATAATTGCAACAGCAGGGCGTCAACACTTCGCTACGCCTTTGAGCCAGCGCTAATTTATACAAAGTGCCTCACGGCTGGTTGCAATCCAAACGCCATTCAACTGTGTCGCTGGGTATATTTACACTTTTGCTGGTGTGTGTCAGTTGTGTGCTCAGAATATTGACTAAATTTGTGGTGTTCAAAAATATTTTAAGTAATGTACAGACGTTGCTAATAAACTGTTGACTTAAGTTTTTAGTGGAATCGGAAGTTTTTTAATTTTTATGTTTTATATACGAGTATCATCACCTAAAGTTCAAAATAAGGTAAGAACTCTTCAGTTCTTGCGTCAATTTAGGCCAAAATCTTTTCGTAACATTCGCCACAACGACGTCACAGAGATATTCAACACTTGAGAACGACGTGTGAGAGACTGATTTGGGTCTTCCTCAATTGATACGCTAGCGGCAGCAATATTCTCGACACTACGAACACTTCTTTGTCTCACTATTACGCCAACATTTTGTACAGTGGCTGTGAATTCAAATTTTTCCACCAGACGCTCAATTGTTGATCTGACAGGACGATTATGACGACCATAAATTAGATGTAGCGCTCTTAAAGTTGAGGCCACTGACTCCAAATTTCGGTAGTAAATTTTAATAATTTGGAACAATTAGTTTTTATTATAATTTTTATGTAGTGCCAACTTTACTTAAGGGGGTATTCTAGTCTAGAAGCATGAATTTCAGGTAAATTTTAAAGTGTCGTAAAAAAGGCAATTAATATTTTTATTATCCATTTTTTTATTATTTATTTATTAATTTTTGAAGAGTACAGAATAAAATTAAAAACTAAAAAAAATAAGAAATTTCAAAAATTATGAGCTGACGAAGTGGGGGGTCTCTAAAAATTTCCACTTGACCATGCCCATGATTTCAACCCTGAAACCAAAAAAAAAGATTATTATTCTAGAATAATGTCGCAATGGTCGGAACTACGGAAAAGTGGGAAACATTTTTTTCACAAAATGGCGACTGCCTGAAAAAAAAATTTTTTTTTGATCACTTTTTCTGACTATTTCCAATTTTTTAAAAATAATAAAAATAAAAATTTTGGGATGGGGCTAGTTCCAACCATAGACAAGCCTATAAAGAAGACTCTGTAAAAATTTTAAGTAAATCGGTTAAGTAGAGCCTGAGAAATCGTGGGCATCGTTCCAAAAAAGTCAGTTTTGAGAAAAACGCTTTTAAAGTTTCCCTAATGTCTTAGTTCCGGTCTAACCAATTTGGATGCTGGGTCAGAAAAATTCCTATATCTCCGAAAATAATTCGAATTTTGAAAAATCCTCTTGCACACACATTCTTGAATAGTTAAACTTTGAAAATATAAAAAACAATTATATTTTTTTTTAAATTTCTAGACTAGAATACCCCCTTTAAAATTTCATTGTTTGATGTAGTATTTACTCTCGCTTATTAAAACAAACAGGGGAGCTAAATAAAATCTTTTCCGGTGATTACTTCATTTACAGTTGATGACAGCAATATAAGTGGTCGGCTTCGCGCGATTGGAACCGACTGAGCGATAAAAACTGTTCGTGAAAGCTTTCGTAGACAAAAAATTAAGGCAAGGGAAATGGGCATATTAACTTAGTCAATTTCTGGGTTTATTTGAGATGATTTGCACAATAAAGCCTACTGTTGGTTGATGACTATTAATCTTCTGACCACGCACTTGAAGCAAATTCAGTTCAACATCGGCTTCCTCAGTGGCACACACAGTCATGAGCCTACTGTAAAGGCGAAAGTGAAGAGATGTATCACTTCTATGAAATATGGATTAAACAAAGTCAAAAGTTTACCAGGAGAATATTACAGAAATCGTGACTGTTTTGATGGTGTAAATTGGATCTTTCAACAATATTCTGCTCCAGCACACAAGGCGAAATCCACGCAGCAGTGGCTTAAAAGCAATATTCTGGGATTCAAAAATTCGGATTTGTATACTTTGGACTACAGTTTGTGGTCTGAGTTGCAGAACATGACCAAAATAAAATGTTTGGTGAGCCTCGAAAAGTCTTTGGTTCGAGCATTTCCAAAACAAAATTGTGCACATCGTTCAGTTAGACTGTTGTGTATAGTTTTTTGGGAAACTAGACGAAAAACTTCTGGGCTTGTTTATCAGCTATCGGTAAAATCTGAGCTATGAATTTGCTCAGGTGTTTTGAGCGCACAGTGAGTGAGTGCAGAGCTGACAAACTGATCGATTTTTTTGCTGGAATAACATTTGATAATTAATTTCGCATACTTAAATAATCAAATTTAAGGTTTTAATATTGAGCTGTAGTACAAATTTTTGAACTTTACAATTTTCATATTTTTTGGATATCAAAGTGTCGGCTATTTCAGTATTTTATTCAATTTTTAAATATTTATTTAAGTTATAATTATTATTTACATGTATATGAATAATATTAATTATTTTTCTGTATTAACTAATTACGATAAAAAATATATAATTATATAGATTTTCTATACTTTTAGCAACCACTTCACACTCATTTCTAATTAAATCACGAATTGTACATCTTATCTTGCAGTTCACACAATCCACATACGCGCTGGTCACGTGCCTCATTTCAATTTGCTCGGCGATACGTGTCGATTTCAATACGAACAAGGGTCCCATTGTGCCGCCAACACCACGTACAACGGTACGTCCGCTGCCGCCGTTCCGTGGGCCAGCGCCCGTCTGGGAGGATCAAAGCAATGATATACCGAACCCGAATCCATACACGTAAGTGTTATTACAAAAGACTTAAAACACGAACTCGTTTAAATGATTAATGTTTATTAGCGCCATAAAGTGACAATATTAATTGTGTCGACCTGATGAAATATGGTTTTAGATATATATTTTTAGCTTTATGTGAGTGCTTTGAAATAAAAAAATAATAATGGCAATGCTGGTGAAAGAATGAACCAGACATTTTTTTACCAAGCAGTATGAAAGTGTTAAGTTATTTTAAAATATATTTTTAAGCACATTATAATACTTTCTATCTCAAACTTAAACTAAACCAGAATTTTTAGTTAATAAATATTTTAAAAAGTTTTCCACGTCAACTGCTCGAGACGCTTGTTTGTTGTGATGTCCAGTTCAAAAAGACCTTCGACAAAACGTCTTGAGCCTGCCACAAGTTTATTAGGAATGTGTGGTGCACTAAGGTCCTCTCAAACCATTGGAAGGTGTATGGATGTGAAAGTTGCTGGGTTTCTAAATGAACACGTGTCTGACCACTCGAAAATCCTCACTCACTTTGATTTCATAGTGGATCACTTGCATCATGGAGTCGTCAAACCGCACTCTAGCGGCTCCTTCTTTGCCCATATACGGGGGAGGGAGTTGTGGGTGGGAAGAAGCAGTTGGAGGAGAGGGGCAATGAGCCATTAAGGTACCAGTAGATTTATTGCTTCGGAGTTCAGCCTCTTTCAGAGAAGTAACCATCCACTCAGATAGCAGGACGACGATACTGGCTTTGAAATCATTAACAGTACGTCCAGGGTTGGTCTAGGAGTGCCTATCCCCGCTATCAATAGCATCGAGTGTCTTTGTGATAAGATTGATATGGCGCCAGGCCACAGCGAAATTGAAAGAAATTGTAAAACTGATGAGCCAGCATGGAAAGGTACCATAGAACCGCTATCGGTAGAATCGGTGCTACCTCTTGTGTTCTACTACTAGATAGCTGGGTTCCGCGGAACCTTGGCCGGCGCTGGTCGTAAGCCTTTTGGCCTAAGACCAATCGCAAAAGATCTAGTGATCTTTTAGCCTCTCTCTAAATGTGGCGCTTTTAACAGGCTATTGCTCCAATGGGGGGTCAACGGCTGTAAGGCTGGGAACCCTACCAAACGCCGTCTGCAGCAGCTGTATGGAAGAAGATGAGGTGGAAACAACTTAACACTTCCTTCTTGACTGTTCCGCGTTTGGGAGATTAAGACTTGGAGCGCATACCTTCAGACATCCCACCGAACTGGCAAGAGTGGAAATTAAACGCCTGTGCAAATTTGTATTGGCTACTAAGCGTTTTCCTAATTTATAAGTTCAAACACAGGAGTTCTTCTTTTGTATGGCTTCATTAAGGAGTATGATCGCAGTCCACGTGCGATCTCTCTAGATTAGCCATCTAACCTAATCCATATCAATTTCAGTAAATTCTCTGGAATAGCTGAAAGTTTGGCAACAGAGATGCTTCAATCTTAGTTTGGCAGAAGCTGAAAAGAGGAAGGGACAGTGTTTAGATGCTTACACCTTCCTTTTTGTCATACAAGATTGTCAATTTGAGTTCTCCAAAATGTTTAGCCTTGATAAGAGTAACTAGTTCAGTAGACCTCTCATGCTCGACTCGAGGCCCATAGATCCAACGCCAGAACGCAGGAAGATACAAAAGTATTATTTCGCATCCTGACGGAATTTGGATAGGTATTCTCTTGCTTAGAAACTCCTCGGCTTTATAGTTTTCAACGATTCCGCTGTGAGCATGCTTCCAAGGAAATCTAATATGAAAGTAGCTTAGTGTTACTGCTAGTGAGGTCGTACCCTGGCCTGTATAGCAGCTGTACAATCGGAATAAATGCAAACTTCCTAAAGGAAGCAGCACTTCGTTGAAGTATATCTTAAGTGCTACCACTTCTGAATAAAAGAGAATAAGTAGTCTGGTTGATTGAAGTAAAAGTTGATTGAGAGCTTTAGACAAAAAATTTCCACTCCAATGTTCTCTTTTAGCTTCGACCTATCCGTAAAAAGGCTCACTGCATCTCTAATGCAGATTTTGCAGCCTAGCCACATGCCACTAGCAGTATATTCCTCGACGCAGTGGTCTGAGTTATCAAGTCATACATCTTTAATGCAACTGATTTCTTAGAGTCTATTAGTATATACCTTGTGCCATTGTGGGTCGCCCGTTGAACAAGCTCTAGCTATAGCTTTACTAAACGATGTTCACTTCAATAAAAAACCAAAGGACATCTTTTGGCGAGAGAAAAAGTATACACTTTTTTTTGAAAAGAGATGACAATACTAAATTTTTTGAAATACTTTTATTATTTAAATAATATTATCTTTAGTTAACTTAAAATTATTTTAATTTATATATTTTAGTACATAAACAAATGTGGCAGCTCTTTTTTATGATACCGCTTACTTACAGTTCGAACTTTTAGTAAATTATCAATATACTCGTATGATTTATATTATTGCAACTAATTTAAGACGTTACAGCTTATTATTAATATTATATAATATAACTGGCATAACTGTATTTTAACTTTCGGCAGTCTTCCACTCAGTAAATTCATTTTAAATTCATACAAAATTCTCTAAGCCATTTACCACTGACTATTGTAAGCAAATAAATACACCTCCACCTTTGGTAAAGTAAATAAATGTTGAGAAAGAGAGCATTACTTAGAAATACCGTTATTTTCCAATATCTGTACTATCATAAAATTTTATGGTTTAATTTTGCAGCGCATAATTTCTAACTGTAAACGGTTTTGCTATCTTTCAGCTACATTTTACCGCCACCGTCGCGACCACGTACAACCGGCAATAATGCTGGCAACGCTGGTCAAAGGCCACTGCACTACTATGGCAACCTCTTGTTGCCCTCCAACGAGAATGCCTTCACCCAGGAGGGCAGTACGAATGTGGGCGGCGGCAGCTTGGCAGCGAAATATATACCGAATGTCGGTATACGGTATACAGCGGTGGTGGCGCCTACGTACAACAGCAATAACAACAATCTCAACTACAATAACAACGATCAAGCCAATCGCAATAACGGTGGCGGCAATTACTTCGACGTGAACAATAAATTGCATGGCAAATACTATAATGCCAAAACGAAAAAGTACAAGGCATACGAGAAGGTCAAATACGTGCCACAAAACTATGTAAGAATCTATTATTATAAATAAAGTAACAATTTACGACATTGTAATATTAAATATTGATTTTTTTGGTTATGTTTTTTTTTTGTGTTTTAGTAGTAATAGTGTTATTTCTAAGTAGTAAAAAGTGAGGAGTTTGAGAAGGGAGAAACATTTTTCTATAATTTTTGTTGAACGTTCTGAAAATTTTTTAATAGAATACGATTTTTGCTAAAATAAGTTATTTTAGATTAGTTTAATTAACACAAACTTAAATTTTGAAAAATTTAGTTTCAAATGTTGTTTATATAACTATAACACACTCTTTGTTTGTCAACAAAATCACCACACACACACATACATTCTAACACTCACTCCTACCATTGTTCATTTAAGGGGTTTTATCCACTTGTAAGTCAGGAAAAGGTGTTTTTACAAGATTTTTTTTTGTTTGAAATGGCAATTTTTTTTACCAAACATATAAATCAAGAAAAAATTTTCATTTCGGTTGCATCGTAACTATAATACCCTTCACAGGTGCATTTATTATAACAAAATTGGTCCTAAAATATCTTTATTTTTATTTTGTCCGATCAGTTAGTATGGCAGCTATATGCCATAGCACTCCGATCTGAACAATTTTTTTTGAGATTTCATTATTGCCTTAGAAAATAATTCGTGCCAAGTTTCGTGGAAATATCTTGCCAAATAAAAAAGTTTTCCATGTAAGGACTTGATTTTCAACAGTCAGTTTATATGGCAGCTATATGCTATAGTAGTTCGATCTGAACAATTTCTTCAGAGATTACATTGTTGTCTTAGAAAATAATATATACCAAATTTCGTGAATATATCTTGTCAAATGTGAAAGTTGTCCATACAAGAACTTGATTCAGATCGTTCAGTTTGTATGGCAGCTATATGCTATAGTCAACCGATCTGAACAATTTCTTCGAAGAATGTAGCCTTGGCTTGGGCAATAATTCGTAAAAAAATTCGTGAAGATATTTAATCAAATAAAACAGGTTTCCATACAAGGACTTGATTTTCAACCGTCAGTTTATATGGCAGATATATGCTATAGTAGTTCGATCTGAACAATTTCTTCGAGGAATATATTGTTTGCTTAGTCAATAATTTGTAACAAATTTAGTGAAGATATTTTGTTAAATAAAAAAGTTTTCCGTACAAGAACTGGATTTTGATCGGTTCGTTTATATGGCAGCTATATGCTATAGTAGTCCGATCTTAACAATTTCTTTGGAGATTCTATAGTTGCCTGGAATAATAATCAGTGCTGAATTTCGAGAAGATATCTAGTCAAATAAAGGAGTTGTTCATACAAGGTCGTGTATTTGATCCTTCAGTTTATATGGCAGCTATATGGTATAGTAGTCTGATATCAGCGATTTAAGAAAATAAGCACTTTCTTTAGTTTATTTAAAGATTTGGGAGCTGATTAGATTAATTTAAAACGTTTTTGCAAATACACTGATCAACTTGAAATTTTGTGAAATATTCTCGAATGCATATACATTCAATTCTTGAAAATTTAATATTTTGAAATTTACTAGTGAATTTACTCCCCAAACAAATTTTAGACACCTACTTTTATAATTATATATCCAGCATCGCTTCATCTACTCACACCACTCATTACCTTTTCATTACAGTATCCACTCTCTGCATTGGCACTACCCATCGAAAAACCTTACACAAACGCATTCAATCAAGAACAGTTGATACGCACACAACAGTTGCCACAAATTGCGGCACCAAACGCCTTTCGGCCAGCCGAAAAAGCCGCTACCGAAGCGCATTTACCCAGCGCAGCATCAATACGACAAAATACCGTTAGCGCAGCCGCAGCAACACCTATAGCTGCCAACACAGCTGCCACACAAGCCAAGTGGGCGCACGAGAAAGATCAGCCGCTGTTAAAAGGCAAGTCCCTCCTCGATTCCAGCAAAGCACAAGCGCAGCTATCAATTACATCAACAACAACAACCACGAAAATAAACACAACGGGAGGTCAACAGGCGAACGCCATCTCGAGTGCGAAGAGCAGGTGAACGTGCAATATAGCAACGTTACAGTAACACAAATACAAATTAATTTGAAGAAAAAAATTTTTCAAATGCATTTACACCAACAAAAAGCAAAAATTTACTTCAAATTTACAAATCATCAGTTACTTTGAAATATAAATTTACTGTTATGTACATAATTGACATTTTCATAATTTTTGTTGCATTTTGTAAACTCTGCCAACTGCCTGTCATTGAATGAAGATTAACTAATTCTTAGCTGTTACCACATGATCCCTTTTGGGGTTCACCATTTTTTTTTGGAATTTTTGCCTTGCCATAAGAAAGCTACCACGAAAATTCATAATTATTGTAATATTTCTTAACTCAAACTGTATTGTTTGAAGCACACAATACACCGTTATATGAAATTACATAAATATAATATAATTTAGAAAAAAAAAACTAGAAAACAAACACTGTGTACCAATTGTAATCGTACTAGTACGTAATATGAATGCTAAAAATTAACGAATGCTTTTTTTTATGAAAAGTAATTGTAAATAAATAATAATGTATAAATAAGAAAACGAGCAATAAAACTGAATAAATATATACTTTTACAAAATTAACTGGTTTTAATTCACAAAAATAAAAAAAGGTAAATGATTTAATAAGATACACGAGAGTTTCTGAATCCATAATCTGAAAGAATGGAGTTTCAACCAGCCATGTGGCATCCGCGTGATCTCAAACGTGAGACTCACCCCAAAAACCTAATATAAGCACAAAAAAATCCGAATGTTGCGCAAATATTAACTATTTTTTTGAATCTTTAAAGTTAAAAAAAAATAAATTAAGTCTAGTTCCGATAATTTGTGGTAGCAAGATTTATTTTCATTGAAAAAATAGATAGTTCTATACTTCTAAGTCACCTTACTTAGGTTAATATTGTAGTTTAAGGTTTGAGAGTATTTGTGGAAAACACCTAAAAAGTTTTTTTTAATCCCAATAAGAGTGGTCAAAAACTCGTAAATTATGTTAGGTTAGTTGGTTGATCCTTCAATATGACGAGAGCTGCTGTGTACTGTCTTTCTCGAAGCTAAATAAAAACTCCTATTGTCGGAAAGCCGCTTAAACCTATCACAAATCTGCTTACATGCTTTATTTTTATTTCTAAAAGTATGAGAACCGAGATATTTTAGCCTTGATCTGGAAAAGTCAGGACATTCGAGAATGAGGTATGGAGATAATACCACCTCAACTTCATTCAAAAACCAAGCAACAACTGGAATAGCTTGTCTTTCCGCTCAAATCCCGATCGGACAGTATCCAGTTAGAACTTCTACAACTCTATTGGAAAGTAAATTTTGCGGAGAAAAAGAACACGCAAGATTTCTTACGATTATAGGCCAGAAGGACCTTGCTTGTAGTTCACTAACGTTTGCTGAGCACGCCTGGGCCAACTATTCAGTATTGAAGCCAACGGAGCTCCTACCATTCGCATTCTGCAGCTAAAAGGGTGATCAGCCTTATATTTTCCTACAATATCGCTGTGGACAGGCACCCAAAATAGTCAAATCATTTAATAACTTTATGCAAGAGATAATTAGTATAGACATCGCTTCACGAGTCTTGGGCGCACAGACAAGGAGCTCAAAACTAATGTCGCTGCCTTACTATCGCAGTGAATAGTCACCTCTTTAGAGCCGACTGTCGTCCAGTGCAGTAAATCGATTGCTACTTCTATGGCAGTTACTTCCGCTGATACACGTTACAGCGGTCAGAAGGTCTAAAACTGGAAAGACACTCATCAGTCATCATTGTACACTTCATCAATCCTTCCGGTAAGTTTTGATTGAGTGTATTATTTAAGATTAAAATTATTTTAATATACCAAAAAATAATTAATTGAAATTTTTAAAAAATGTTTATTTTTTATTGCTTTAACAAATTTTACACCTCTAGTATATTGTCCTAAATTTTCAATTTGGTCTAAGTAATAGTTTCGGAGATACAGCCTTCAGAACTTGTGTGCTCGAGGCTAGCTAGGTTAAGTGCGCCGTCTTCAAACGCGAAACGATGTTCATGAAATTTTAGACATGTGTTTAAAATAGATTTCTTAAAGAGTTGGACAAAATATATTTTTTTCGATTAATACTATTTGAAAAGCAAAAATGTCGGTAAATTTTCATTTTTTTGTAAAAATGTCTGCTAAAACCCCAATTTTCAAATTTTTTCCTTCGTCCAAATTCTGAGTTAAGGTTTCAACTTAAAAACATATTTCGTTTTCACTTTAGATGATCCTGTAAGGAGTTATCCTGCCAACGCGGGCGCATCTTTCCGAAGGGTCGCCGGAAATGAGGTTGCCATGGCCGAGTTCAAAATATTTTTTACCAAAAATATCTTAAATTCTTTGTTATTAACAAAATATTCGCACCAATGAAAAATTCTAATAAAGTATTTAATTTTTTATATGAGAAAAAAGTTTTGAAAAGGACAGTGTTTTACCCAAGGAAGCCCATGTATGCCAACTACTAATATGCACTAAAGGCGTTTAAGCAGGTATATGCTTTAGTTCCTGCGGAAAATGTCTTGATAGAACATAAATGAACTTTCTGAGCGCTCTTTGGAGGAATTGCATAAGTTTCATAAACCAAATCTGGCATATGTAGCCAGATACTCAGTCTAAATCAGGTTGGAATGAATCAAGATATGACCGTGAGGAAAGATCGTCTTGGTCCTGAAACTCCAACTTTTATTTAATCTCAACAATTATGTATTCTAATGTAATGACAAATGAACTTTCGTGTCTTTGGTCTTCTTCTTCTCTGGTTTTTTTCAGCTGGAATTAATTTTTTTTTTAGGATTCAGATCTCTATTTCTCTTAGGTTATTCTTGATGTTAAAACTTAAACTAAGACTTTTAAATTTCACATCTTTAATATATGTGTGTATGTATATTCCCTCTTTCCCCTTATTTTTTTAATGTATTATCTTTATAGTTTTTCAGTAAAAACAAGTAAGTTATAGCTTAAATAATCTTTGAGTGGTGATTACATTCATGCCTGACTATAAGTGTGAAATAAAATGTATGCAGTTAATGTTAAAGTAGCTTCAAAGCAGCGAAGGTAATAAACAAAAGAATTCGCGTGTCACAGAGTGCTTAAAACCAAAAGTTTTTTAATTAGTTGTTAAGTTGTACATTACCGAGTGTTTAACGAGTTTCAATGCCTCGGGACATTGAACTTAACTTCTGCAACTTCTGAGCATAAGTTTCACTTTTTGCAAAAATCTTCTTCTGTCATAAATGGCTTTAAATTACCACAAGTATACTAAAATAGTTAAAAGTATGTTCACTTTAAGTATTTAAGATATTAAAAATATGTCAGAGACTTCTTGAATATTTTTTATGTTTACAAACCCTCAATTTCTGCTGCTTTTAGTTATGCAAAAGAAAAAATATTTAAATATCAACTATACACACTTACTATTTATATTTTTTATTATGTGCAAAAAATGCTTTAAAAGCCACTATTTGTTGATGGCTAGATGAAAGGCTTTAGAAATAAGGCTCTTGGTTTACTTAGTCACTAATTAAGGCGGTGAGTTAATGAAAAGTTGCCATAAATGGTTTAGTTTGCTCTTTAACCTTTCATAATTATAGTTGCGTAGACTTGTTAACGGTTTTCTTTGGTTGACGTTTTACGCTATCATTTGAGATAATATGCAGTATGAGGAAAAAATATATAATATAACACTTCTATATATATCCGGTTTGGCACAACTGGCTGATTACATACATTTTTAGTTTTGAGGTGATATTGATAAAAAGGCATTTTATGTTTGATTTTCAAAAAATTGCAAAACTAATATATTATTTAAATATATCAACGAGAGACACGTTAAGGTAGGCAATACCAATTTTTCGGTTATTTCTTTTAATCAACATTTTTTTTGAATTTGGGCAAAAGAAATTAAAACGATTGAAGCCTTGAGTATTAACAACCGAGGATAAAATGACAGTTTGGTAATAAGAATAAGATAATTAATTGTATGAGTAATAAAAGCAATATTACATTAAGGGGTCAGTAGGGTAATCTGGCTTGTTTTTTGACATTTTTTTCATATAAATTTTTATTCTACAGTAGATTAACGTCTTTTTTTTAATTTTTCTCAATTTTTGTTTACATAAATTTTGTCATAACATTGTCAATAAATTATAAAAAATATAAGTACAATAGCCAGGCATTTTGCGAACATTAAAACAAAAACTAAACAAAGTGGGTTTCTACATTAATTCTAAGGGTACCAGGGAACAGAAAATGCAAAAAAAATAAAAAATTTAAAAAAGTATACCCTACTGACCCCTTAATTTCTATACGGACTATAAAAATATCACTAATATTTTCATAAAGATTTCTAGATCATTCTCATGAGTTAGTGATAGAGTCTTTCTTAATAGTTTTCCAAAAAAAATTTAACGGTGTTAAATATTATGGTATTAACAATATGCTTACAATAGAAAAATTACAATCCAGAATCGAGGAAGCCATTTGTTTGAAGTCATTAATAAAAGGTTATTGACAAACGAAGTTCATTCAAAAATTTTAACATTTACAGCAATGTTTAGTATATATTACGATACTTACGCACTATCATGTAGAAACTCGTGTCAAGCTGTCATGTTATGTTTGTTCTGTATTATTTGGCAGCCGTAGCTGAGAGTGTACACTTGATTTGGCGCATTTTTCTTTGAGATATTCAATTGAAATCATACAAAATACTGTTTGTTGTGCAAGAACTGATGCCGTTCAACCTTTCCAAGCGACATCACTCCATTTGTTGTTGGTGCTCTTGAAAAGTTCAGCGAATAGGCTCATGACTTCTTTTTTTTTTTTTTTTTTTTTTTATGGATACGCCAAAGGTGGGTGTAAATCTTCAAAAGATATTGTTGGCCCGTACCAACAATTATGCCCGATTCGCATACAGCGCATACGTGCTAAAGCACCCCCTTGCCCACAGACCTGTGTTTCCCTGCGGAACTACCTATAGGCTTTCCTTCGCAGGGCAGGTATTGTTTAAGTATATAACATCTCTTTTATATATAACTTCTTATTTTTCATACGTTTGCAGCTTCTCGGGACTGCACTCTCGGTCTTACCGTGATTTCCTCTTCACGCAGCCTTTGCATAATATATGCTATTATCCCACATACCATATCCCATGCTAGGTGGGATGTTAGCATAAATTTTACCACATCCCTTGAGCGTATGGGTAAGAGCTTTCCTACTTTATCTGAAAGTATTTTCCTTTCCTTTTGGAAGCGGACACATTCCACCAGTATGTGATCTGCCGTTTCAATTTCATTTTCACAGTGCATGCAGAATGGAGATTCCACATGCTTATATTTGTACAGATAGCTTCTGAAGCAGCCGTGGCCAGATAGAAATTGTGTGAGGTAGTAGTTCACCTCCCCATGATCTCGCGTAATCCATTCTCTAATATTGGGTATCAGAGAGTGGGTCCACCTTCCTTTCGTTGAGGTATTCCATCTCTCCTGCCATTTTTGGAGGCAGTTATCGTTGATTTTTCCCATTTCTTGCTTATATTGGCTAGGTGACATGCTAGCCCTCATGGCACGAACTGATGAGCAACGCTCTGCTGCTATGTCTATGGGGAGTCTTCCAGATATGACATGGATTGCATCATCCGACACTGTTCTAAATGCACAGCAAGTTCTCAATGACGCCAGTCTGTGGACCGAAGCAACTCCTCTCATATATGAGCTGTGTTTAATAGCAGATATCCAAATTGGCGCCGCGTAAAGAATGATGGAGCTACTGATACTTGTCAGCAGCTTTCTAACTAGTTGTCTGGGGCCTCGCATATTGGGCATTATTCTCGCTATTGCCGACACGGACCTCGCCGCTTTGGTGTGTGTGGCTATTAAGTGCTGCTTAAACGAAAGTCTTTGATCTAGGATTACTCCAAGATATTTTAAATGTGGACTTGACTTTATTGTATGCCCATCAATACATATCTCGATTGTTTCCACCTTTTTTCGACTACTCATCAGAACAACCTCCGTTTTGTGAGCTGCTAGTTGTAAGCCAGCGTTTTCGAGCCATCTTTTAATATTGCTGATACTTTCGTTGCACTTATTCCTCGCCTCGTCCAGGGTTTTCGCTACTACTGCGACCGCAATATCGTCCGCATAACCTACTACATTCACCGCATCTGGCATCGCGACTCTCAGAACCCCATTGTACATAACGTTCCAGAGTACAGGGCCGAGAACTGACCCTTGCGGAACACCGCCTGTTACTTTGTATGTTTCAGGTCCACATTCTGTTTCGTATACTAGTACTCTGTTGTCAAAGTAGCTGGCTACAATTCGTATAAGGTAGTCCGGAACCTTTAGTTCTGTCAGGGCTCTAAAGATTAGAGTCCAGTTCGCTGAGTTGAAGGCATTTTTGATATCCAGGGTAATGACAACAAAGTATTTTTTGTCACCCCAGCGCCATCTACTCCCTTCCAATGCTTTTCCCGCAATATTGGTAACCGCATTTATCGCATCCACTGTGCTTCGTCCTTTTCTGAAACCGAATTGCATTGGATTCAACCCAGCGTCTCCTTCCTATATTTCTCGAGTCGCTTGCAGATAATTGTCTCGAAAACTTTTCCAGCCGTATCAAGCGTACATAAGGGCCGATACGACGAGGGTTCTTCTGGGGGTTTATCACCTTTGGGGAGAAGAACGAGGCGTTGACGCTTCCAACATTTGGGGAAGATCCCTTCCTTCAAGCAGCTTGTGTATGCGTTTTGGAACAATGTTGGCTTTCTTTGGATTATACGCTTAGTTACGAAATTGGGTATTCCGTCCAGGCCGGGCGCTTTGCCTATCTTAATTTTTTTCACCGCATGTAGTATTTCTTCGTGGGACACTTCAACGATTTCGTCCGGGTAAATTTGAAGAATTGGCACTTGCATGGGTTCGCATCTTGGGAATAAACTACGAACTATCTTACGTAGGATTGCGGGAGATATAGGCGGGCTTCTTGATTTACCTATTTTCTTCATCACGATTCGGTAGGCTTTTCCCCAAGGGTCGTTATCTACCTCTGAGATAAGCTGGTTGAAGGCGTTTCTTTTGCTTTTGGCTATGGCCTTATGGAGTTCTTTCCTTTTTTTCCGGAAGTTTATTAGGAGTTCCGCGAAATCCTCTCTTCCTCTAGCGCGTTGTTGTCTACGTCGGAACTTGAGACATTCAGCTCTCAGTTGAGCTATTTCTTCGGACCACCAGTATAGTGGGGCTTTGTTTCCTCCGTCTTTTCTTCTTGACATCGTGGCATCAGCTACCGTTACTAGTGATTTAATTATGTGTTGTATCTGGTTCCGAGCGTTCCCTTGTAAATCCTCTTTTACCTGGCTAATGGCGTATTCGAGCATTTCTGTATCACAGACTTTAGTTCTCCAGCGTCTTATCACGCTTTTAGGTGCGAAAGAGCCAGAGTTTTGCTTATTTTGTATATTAATATCAAAAATTATGGCTTGGTGATCACTGTGTGTATACACGTCCGAAACTCTCCATGAGGTTTGGGTTGCAATCGACGAGCTTACGAATGTGAGGTCAATATACGATGACGCTCTTCCTTTGATAAAAGTTGGTTTGTATCCGTTGTTAAGGAGTACAAGGTCGAGATTTGCGAGTGATGATAGTAGGGCTGTGCCCCTCGCTCATGACTGTCACAATGAGTATGTAAACAAGCAAAATTGCCGCATTAGGGACAAAGAGCAACCTGAAGAGATTCAAGGTCCATATTTCTTCAAAAATGATGCCGGTGAGGACGTAACCATCAATGGCGACCATTACCGCGCCATGATAACCGACTATTTGATGCCTGAAAATGAAGCTCGTGCTATCGGCGACATATTGTTTAGAAAAAAAGAAACATGGGAACGTATTCAGAAAAGAAAGGATAACGCCTTCATCAAGACATTTTGATCTTTGAACAACATTATCATGAAATGGGAGACTATATTTTTGGTTGATTGAGAGAAAGTGTTTACAAATATAAAACAAAAAGTAAAAGCGTGCACTTTTACATTATTTTCTACTTTTTTGTAACTTACAGTCTGTCAAGTAAGAGCGTGGTCGCGTGGCAAAAGTTTTGGTTATATTCTACGAAACTATAGGAGCCCTTCTTCATACTCATGATCTGAAATAGCGCAATAAAATGAAGAAGCCTCGCCTTGGGCGCATGAGAATTTTGATAGAGTTTTTGAAAATGTCATTTTTACTGATGAATGTTCTATATGGGCACGATATGCCCTCACGCGAGCCTGGTCAACTTCCACCAATAGGCTTGTTCAACGAACTGTAAAACATTGAGGCTGTTTCTCAAAGCAGAGATTCGGCACTTTGTATCTCTTTACTGACAACCTAAATGCCGAGAATGATAAAAATCTACAAAAAGGCCTTACTGCTATCTGCCAAACGATGGTTCATCAGAAAAAATGAAGATTGAATTCTGCAGGAAGACAACAACCCTAAACACCGCAGCAAGCTCTGTACTCAGTGGAAAACTCAATCTGGCATCGTTACATTGGATTGGTAGTAGCAGTCGCCCGATGCAAACCCTATTGAAAATATGTGGGCATATATTTAACAGAAGCTTCGTGGCATCCCTCGGAGATGCTAGGCATTATCGACGCCGGTGGTGACTGGACATATTATTGACCAAATTACATCATTGTTTGTAATGTGTACAATATATATATAAATATGAAAGTTTCATAAAATAATTTTTTTTATAAATTAACACGACCACGCTCTTACTTGATAGACTGTATATTGATAATACGATTTAAAAAGAGAATGTTTGTCCTCACTAGAAATGGCATCAAGCTACTTCCATCATCAGGCACACAGCCTAGTCACAGCAGAATCACTGGTAACTGCGAAGCCGTTGAGATCTCCATTGGCGTCGTGTTTTCTGGTACTGAACCAATAAAATTCGGGTGCGCTTAGAAGGAACTGGTCCATTTTCTGTGCGACTCAGAGATCCATCTGGCCCATGGTAGAACGCAAAAGATCTACTAAACTATTTTAGGAGCTCTTATGGGACACTGTAAAATAAGCATGAATGCGATAAGGCTTAAAATCTTGTCGGACGCTAGTCGCCAAAGTTGTATGGGGGAGGATTATTTGGAAACATCCAGGCACTTTCTCTTACATTATCCATTCTTTGCAAGATTGAAGCTGAAACATCTCGATATTCTTACCTCCGGCGAACCAAAGGACATAGCCGAAACTAATATTAGTCGTACTATCAAATTAGTGGCTTTGACTAAATCTCAATCTCTGTTGATCTACGAGTATAGAGTCCTATGATCCGATTTTCTTTTTAGGAGTATATAGGTAATGAACCGTTGTTCTAAGCTGTGCAAGTGGATCGATCTTCTTGGTTCGATCTTTTAACCTAACCTAAATGGGTTTTAACATTTAATTTATAAATATATGTAGCTTTATTTAAGTATTTTCTATAACCAAAGAGGTAAGTTTAAGTTCGAAGATTAATTTGAGGTTAACATTTCTAACCTCGACTTGCCATATTGTTTATTTCAATCCCATGAAATCATGAATCATATGAAAATTGGAATTTCCCAGCCTATAGTAAAAGGCCTACTCTAAATTTTTTAAGGTTTTCTGACTTAAAATAAATAACTTGAATAATGTACATATGCAGATTTTTTAGTAAAACAAAAATCTCCATTCCATATATAAAATCTTATATTCATTTGTTTGATGAGCTCGTTCCTCAAAGTTAAGATTTTATCATTTCCTATTTAAATTTGATTGCATTTTGGTTCAGATATCAGTTCATAGATCTTGAACTCATTATGGCAGAAACTTGCAAAGGCTTAAATCTTTTTGGCTTTCTGATAGATTTCCCACAATTTTTCGGGTCCTGTTTCCAACTTCAAAATTTAAAATTCTTAAAAAGTTAATAATTGGGACTGGTAAAGCGTTTTTATTAGTATGTTATAAAAATATTAATTATTTAGAGTTTTAGAACATATTCGCTCCTCTCAGGCATATTGCATTACCGCATACTCCCCTCAATTGATAAAAGCCACTGGTTGGGCATGTTGTATGGGTTCCTTCGGTTGTTTTTGTTCTAATCGAATCAGTTGACGTGTGCTGCTCGCTGCAGTACGCGTGCGTACAGTGGCACGAAAGCCGCCATTACCGTCCACCATATAGTAGACACTACGCACATTGCCGTTGGGCTCCAGCAAACCATACTCGCCAGTGACACTCGTGCCGTGGCGCTCTTCGCGGTGATGCAAATGCACCATGGACTCCGGATGATCGATGTAGTAGTGATACGCGTATTTTACCTAAAAAGACAAGCAATAAACTGAAGTATTACCAATACATGCATCAATACAAGTAATTAGCTGAAATGTAATTATGTGGGAACTCGTTTCATTTGAGGTCTGCTGTGTGTCAAGTTGCCAGCGTCTTCGATAATTTGGTGTGAAGTCTTCAATTTTACCCCACATTTGCCACCTTGGCCGCAAACTCATTTGCATGTGGAGATAAATCTCTTTCCATTTTCTTCACGCGCAATTTCGATGGCTTGCTGCGCAGCAAATCGCCGTCACATTAGCTCAGCTCTTTTCGGTTTTAATTACGCCAACAATTTATTATTTAATTTAACTGCTTTCATGGATGCGCTTATTGGCCATCGCGTGGGACTTACCTCATCGTTGTTGTGCTGATTTTTGTAATCTGCAGAAAACTCTGTAAAAAGCGTTGAGCCCTGCTGGGGTTGAGCGCTTGAATGTGGCAACAAATTCGCAGACAATTGAAGATATATGAGGATGGCAAGGAAATCGAACATTTTCATGGTCTGCAAATTAGGAAATTGTGCAAATTTGCATGATTGTATATTTTTATGTTTGTAAAGTGTGAGAAAAAGTTTTGGAAAATGAATTGAAAATAAATTGTTGCATGATTTGAATAAAAGAAGTATTAATTGAATGAAATTAATAATTAAAGGTAAAAAGAATAAAAATAACCAAATATTTTTGTTTTCAATGCATAGTGTTTTTTAACTGTACTTGCAATTATAATTTTACTAATAATTTAATTGTTGTAAAATATTTTGTTATCAATCTACATATTATTCAACGTGACTTTTACCGAAATGCAATCAATTATATTTATACTATACATGGGCCATTCCATCAACTGGCGACATGGTTTTGTATCCGTGGTTCTCCGATTTTGACCAAACTTTACAATATCATAATATACACCAAAATAAGAATATCTGTTAACTTTATAGTGGTCAAAGTTGCTCCATTATTTTTTGGCGCGCAATTCAAATTGAGATCAAGCAAAAAAATGACTATTCCTTTTATTTTTTAACGACCTCAAAATTGAGTGAAAAAAATTTTTAAGTTATCCAATTTTATGTAAAAAAATCTCAGCTTTCTGATAAAAATATTTTCAAAATCCAAAAAAATTTTCAAAATCCAAAAAAATAATTTTTTTACATAAGAATCAGTGTTCAAAAATATGGGACTCTGCTCCCGTGAACGGCAAAAAAATGCAAAGTTGTCGCTATACGAATTTGGTTTTTACAGTGGTTTCAGATATACAACTTTACAACTTTACTTGTATATTGGGTGGCCGAAAAAGTCTTTTCGTATTTTTAATCAATTTTCAACTATTTTTTTATTTGTACTAAAAAATAAATAAACAAATATGTACCATTTTGGTCGAGAACTTTTTGCAATTTTTCCGCTAGAGACATTATTCCATCAGTGTAAAACTTTCATTAGTGTAAATCGAAATTTCGAAATATACGACTGCTACGATATCTATTAACAAAATACGAAAAGACTTTTTCGACCACCCAATATCTTAATTTAGTCTTTAGTGATGGCATCTTTATAGGTTTTTCGTTACTGGCGTTTTGTGGGTGTAGCCGATTACATCCATCTACGAAGTTTTCGTAAGGAAGGCACATACTAAGTTTCATCAAGATATCTCAATTTTTAGTCAAGTTTTAGCTTGCAGCTTGTTCTCTGAAGAAATAAATTTTATGCAAATCGATTGAAAATAAACATTGAAACGATCTCAAGAGGTGTAATGCAATAAAAATGATGACGCATCCGTTGAACTTTGAACTTATGTCTCATTGTTTGTACTCCAAATTCTAAACTACTTGGAAAAATACTTAGAAATAAAAGAGTTATACCTTTTTATCGGTCAGTATGCATGGCAGCTATAGTTGTCTATCAGTAATTTGAAAATTAGGAGGTTATAGCGCTGCTTTAGAAAATAATCTGTGCCAAAATTCCTGAAGATATCTTGCTAAAAGTTGTCCATACAAGGACTTGAATTTAATCGGTGGGCTTATATGGCAGTTGCGTGTTAAATTTCAGATCGTTATCTCAAAAGCTGAGGGACTAGTTCACTTATGTACAAACGAACCCTATTTATATATTAAGTCTACAACTTTGCATCCGCCATTTTTTTTTTTTTGAAATTTTAAGGCTTTATTGTACCCTAATTATTTATTTTTTGATAGACGGCTGAGAATTGTTTTCTAGACAATGATTTTGTGTTTTTCAACAGTAACTTATCCTTTCATTTCAATATTATTATTAGCAGCTGGATACTACAATTACATATATTATATACATATTTTGCTCAAATATGCCAACTTCTCTGTGGTAAAATAAGATTACAACTCCAAACAATTAATTGAAATCATTAAATAAATATCTCGTTCGATCAGCATATTGGGCTGATCGCCGCGTCAAAGTTCTGGAAGGATCCCACTCAGACAACTGTAAACAGTGGTCGTTTCTGATGCCAAAAACTGCTAGGTATTGACAAAAAGCCTGGTGCATATATTAATTTCAACCATTTTGAAGCAAAAAGTCTACCAAGATGCTTCTACCTCGGTCTGGTGAAAAGTTTTCGTATTTAAGTCGAAATGGCGCTTTTTAAGTAATGTTAAACTAGTTTTCCACAATAAATTTTTGCACTGATCAATCATCTGCACCTTAAAT
The DNA here is from genome assembly GCA_037783105.1 of Bactrocera zonata. NCBI lineage: Eukaryota > Metazoa > Arthropoda > Insecta > Diptera > Tephritidae > Bactrocera > Bactrocera zonata. Next base: position 18,246 of record JBAWJQ010005196.1, on the reverse strand, counting down.
TGCTTCATAGTAAAATGAAAGAGTGTAATTGGAAAAATCCATAAAATGCTCAAAACTTTACTTTTCCTATTACGTGAGCTAGTTTATCTGAATAACTGCAAGTGCATGTAACTTCATGCAATGATCGCTAGCACATTTACATATACATGGGAATACATCTATAACAAACAGTTAAGGATTTATATACCGTTATATTGAAATAATCAGGCGTGACTGTGTGATTAAACTGTGCGGTGAATGGGCGTTAGGGCCAAGCAGATAGCTATTAACACCCGGCGACAATAACAAAGCAAAAACAACATAAACAACAAAACTAACAATCACTTAAGCCAACCATAAACCGGCTGCAATTATGACGGCACACAAAAGTTGGCGATAAAGCCCAACTATCTCCTCGTCGGTTCAGCGAAAACAACCATTCTTCACCGCAGCAAATGGCCAAGCATCTTTGGGTATAAGTAGTCGGTAACCGTGTGTTGCATGTGTATCTACACATAGATCCTTCCTCATTACATGTTTTCATTGCAAATCACCACAAAAGGTGAGGTCAAACGCTTTGAACTCTAAAATCATTCAATCAGCAGCGTTTGCAGAAAGCACTTGCAGAAATGCATACAAATATATATACAATTACATATACATATGTATATATAAATAAACATGTGTATATATTTACAAAGTATGAGTTTTCGTTTATTTTACTTGCTTGAGGTACCTCCACCGAGCTCTTAAGCATTTGAAGAATACATTTTCTGTGTATTACTTGTTTATATAACAATTTAACAGCTTTTAGCGGAATTGCAATTGTTGCCTCCGAGCTTATATTGTGTCTTACTGATAGTGGCGATTATATTGCTGATGCGATAGGACACCGATAAGCACAGAAATTACTTGTAATTCGGCTATAAAAAAGTTGTTTTGTCCCTGATTAAGTACATAAATCTTTAGAATTCATACCTTTTGCGATAGGCGAATTAAGGCTGATGCATATTGCTAATTATTCAATTATTTGTGTTATATTCAATAATTCACTCACCAACCCACCAACCAGATTCTGAAAACACTATAAAGCTTCGAGGATGAAAGTTGCAATAACTCTATTCAATTGGTTTGGCTTAAAAGTTTCCAGAAAGGTATCAGTAAAGCCGCAGCACCGTCAAATGATTACAGTATTAGTAAATACCCGGATACCTTGTGGCACCTTGCACAGAGGCTTCTCATCCCGCTTGCTTTGGGTCACCTTGATCAATGAATTATTACTCTCTTCGACAGGGAAAACTTCATGGGCACCTGCTACGCAGATGACGTCGCTGTTGTCTGCACAGGATTAAATATTAATCACCTATTCCGGCTAATGGCAAGCGTCCTTGAGATCTGCGCCAACTTACTTCGAAACTGGAACTTCTGCAGAAAAGACTTTGCCTAAAAATGGAGTTTACGACCGCCCATGGTCCATTGGCTCTATGCAAGTGTCATCCGCCTCATACCAACGTATGGGCCAATGGTTCAATGATAGACAGTTCCAATGGCGAAATCTACATATTTACTGACGGATCAAAGAGTGAAACAGAAACAGGCAGCTTAAAACTTTATGACTACAAGTCTTTCAGATCGAAATTGTGGACATAACAGAAGGTGCCAAGTGGGCTTTTGGTCTGAGCAGCAAGTCTGTGAACATTTTATAAAAATCAGGTTGTATGGAACATTTTGTATTTGGGAAGGGTATTTCAGATTGTTTTTATGAAAATTTTAAAGCCACAAAAAAATCAAGGAAAATATATTACTGCTAATGTAAATTATATTGGCGTGGGATCAGAGGGCTCTTGGAATGTCCAAGAAAAAATAATATCCAACAAAACCCCTACAATAAAGTAGGACTTGTGCTGTTATTGAAATCTAACAACATTTTAAGAAAGGATAAATGTGAAAGAATGGACTGAAATTAATGATAAATAATACTCTTCGGTAAACTTCGCCACTTTTTATTTATTTTCCCTCGAGAATAAGGTGCATTTCAATGATATATGACAAGTGAAAGAATTATACAGTCAACAGGAATTTTTTTTCATAGATCAGGTAATTTTTTTATCATTAGTGATTGGGAATTCTAAAATATCTATTGAGAATTTGTTAGCTCACATTAAGCTTGAGGACGGCAACAATTGAAGTGATAATCGGTCTTGGAAATAACTGGTGATCCAAATAGTACTTTTTTCAATACTTTTTTTTGACAGCAGAGAGTGTATACGAAAACCGTAGAAAGTCCATTCGGCGCCGTTCACAGAAGCTTGAACTGACGTATGGAACGCCTTGGCGCTTTTTGCAAGAGCCTAAGTCGCTGAGTCATGATTTTGCTCTATGGGCTCTTGAAAAGCACCAAGAAGATCCTATACAATTAAGTCAAATTTTTTTCAGCGATGAAGCTCATTTCTGGCTTAATGAATATGTAAACAAGCAAAATTGGTTCGGTACGAAGAGCTGCCTGAAGAGATTCAAGGGCAGTGGTTTGTCAGTTAGTGGAATCATCGGTCCATATTTCTACAAAAATGACGCTGGTAAGAACGTGACCGTCAATGGTGACCGTTATTGCGCTGTGATAACCAACTGTTTTATGCCTGAAATTGAAGCTCGCATCATCATCAGCTTTTTCCTGTAGGGATATGTACAGTCTGAAGTGTACGGGTATGCAGACAATTCCGCTTCAATTCAGGGCTTGGACCAAAACATCACGCGTGTCATTCGGCAGTTACTCGTTTGAGCGAACGGAAGGACCTTCTAAAACGTAGCCTTGGCCAACATTTGAAAAATATAATTTTCAAAAATAAATGTCAAAAAATGTTTTTTCGAACGATAATAAAAATTGCCCATTAAATTTGATGTTTCTGTGTTTTTCTGTAAAAAGTAGTTAACCTCGAAATGGATAAACTTTTATGTGGTAGTTACATATATAAAAAGAAGTGTACAGAATTAGCTAGAAACGACATCTTATAACTGAGGTTCTACCATTACTTTTGAAGTTGAAAAACCACGAAATACCTTGAAAAGTTTTCCATTGCAAATGGTTTTGCATGCCTGAGGTAAATCGATGAGGACTTTATTGCAGTTTTGCAGTGGATTTCGAAAGCAAATTATCAATTACTTGTTGTCTGACTATAAATTAAAAAAAAAAATGGTTGATTTTTGAATGGGTAACCAAAATCGAATATAAATTAAATCTAGTTTCTTGTTGACCTGTCCGCCCAAACCGATTCGCACATACACAATTTATTGCACTTAAATGTAGCGCGAATTTCATTGAGATCAGTACAAATGATTTTAATTATTAGCTCGTGTTAGGTGTCAGCGAAATTTCTGGTTTGGAGAAATGAGTTTAGTCTCAGAAAATTACACAATAACCCAGTGAACTGGCTTCCTCCTTCACAAACAACAATATTTTAACATTTAATTGGACTATGTTGGTAAGTACGCATGCATGCGCGTGTGTAGGTATTTTTGTAAACAAATTATATGATAAATTAAGTATATCATTTAAAAGCTAATGGGAATGGGTGAAAAAGATAAAAGTAGATAAAAGTTGAAAAAATGATGAGATTAAGTAGAAATTAGATGAAAGCGGAGATATTATTGCTTTTCGGTGCAAAAGTGAAAATTAGTCTGCATTTTAGTGTTAACCGTTAAGTGGGCAAAAGTAGAAAACAACATAAAAAGACTTAATTTAACTAAAAGTGGCGTAAAAGCACGTTCATTTCAATTCATTTCAAGTAGGAATAGTAAAAAATAATATAAAAAAGTAAGAAAAAGCCTCAATTAACATTAACGGTAAACATTAAGTTGTAATACATTAAGCATTTGCAACATGTGGCAGCATGCGCCACAGCTAGTATTACGAGCTTTTGATGTAAAAAGTTGTGACGAAATAGTAAGCATTTAAATTTTAATTTCATTTCAAATGAAAATTTATAAAAAAACATAAAAGAAATGCAACAAATTAAAAATATGCCACAAAACGAAGTGACTCATGTAAGCAAATACAAAAGTGCTTATGCAGAAGGGTGGTATGGTAAGTACTTGGCCTCATCGCATGATCGGTTCACAAGAAATAGTTACCCCCGTGACTTGCACTACCGACTACTATTGGTACTGGTACACACCAGAGATCAAGAAACGGTCGAAACTGTTGACTTCTGTCGACAAAACCGATCCGAAATAGGCGAAGACAGTACTCGCGGTGGTTAATGGATCTACAGACATTGACTATATGAAAGATGGTACATAACAAAGATCAAGGAACAGTCGAAACTGTTGACTTCTGCCGGTAAACCTAATCTGAAGCAGACGAAGACAGTCCTCGCGGTGGTCAATGGATCTACATCAACTGTCTGAAAGATGGTACACATAGAAGATCAGGAAGCAGTCCAAACTGTTGACTTCTATCCCCAAACCTGTTTCGAAGCAGACGAAAACAGTACTCGCGGTAGTCAACGGATCTACTATACATCGACTAACTGAAAAATGGTATACACCAGAGACCAAAGATTAGTCGAAACTGTTGACTTCTGTCGGGAAACCTGATCCAAAAGAGACGTAGACTGTCCTCGCTTTGGTCAACTGATCTGCATCGACTACTTGAAAGTTGGAAGAACCGTTACAGTCCTCTACTGCACCTCTATACATAGCAGTACTGACATTTTCCAAAATGTGTGTACTACTTTCTTATACGTTTGTATTTATCGAGCCACCATTGTATATATTTTCTATGAGTGTCACTGTGTTTGTGGGCTAAGCGATAAGCTACAACTCCTTTTATGTCCATATAAAGTACGCTTAACTCTGTGGAGAAGTTGCGATGCGGTAATAAATACCTCGTTGGCCGGAATGTAGACAGTGTTTGCACAGCACATTTGCGCTTGCAGTGAGTTTGTAAGCGGCACGTCGCCGCTTGTGCCAAATGGATATGAACGTAATTTCATAAAACAAACAAACAACTGGACAAGCAGACATTTGTATGTGGCTCTACGCAACATATGAGCGCCGTCAAAAAGCAAGAAATTTGTGGATGACGGAAAATGTGTGGCTAAAGCCAGGCCGGCAGCATGTGTTCCATATTATTTCGGTTTGTACTTTTTTACGCGCGGCTTGTAGACAGTTGAATGGTCTGTTTGAGTGTAGATTATGGGTGAACGTCCGTGGCATGTGAGATATGATAATTTGTAATAAACAAAAAATTAACAAGTGTCAGGTGTTGGATAGCCAAGGAGAGGCTGTTAAGTATGACAACTGGTATTATGTCTTAGACGTGGATACAATGAGTCCTCTAGAAATATATGAATAGTTTTGAATTTACAAATAGATTTGTAAGAGGCCAATTTCGTTGTTGTTAGATAAGGTGAAGTGGTGGTGTTTAAGCTTTTATTAATTATAATATTTGTGCGAATTCGTTGAATTTCATATGGAAATAATACTGAGAAGTGTTACGAAATTTTTAATATTCTATTAATAGCAGTTTAATAATTTAAAAATTAAAATTTTTATGAAAAATGGGTCCACTATTAACGCACTGAACAATGTCGTTGATACTGCGAAATGAGTAGTAAGTGACAAGCGTTGGAAAGGCGGAAAAAATATTGCGCGCTGGTTACTCTGGATGTGAAAAATGCCTCCAACTGAGCAAAGTGTGCGAATATAATTAAGGCTCTGTATGACATATGTACGTGCTCATCAATGCTTTATGAGAATTATTATGAGTTGTTTTGAAAACAGGCGACTATTATTCGTTAATGACGAAGGTTCCAAGAGCCACTCTATTTCGAAAGGGGAGGATGGCAAGTATCGGTTTTAGGCCCCCTTCTTTGGAACCTAATGTATGATGGGGTGCTAAGGAGACACCAACCAAAAGCCGTTAAATTAATAGCGTACACAGACGACCTTATTGTTGTAGCGGTGGCTAAACACCTAAATGAGTTTCGAAGCAAATGCGAGAGCATAAATGGTTTCCACCAATGGTTTCCTCAATGAGTTGGCTGAGCAAAAGACAGAAGCCCTGCTCATAAATACTAGAAAAGTGGAGGAAGGTATATTTCGCACCATAGGGGAGTGTGAGATCCAATCACAGCCACAACTAAAGTAACTGGAAACAACAAAGGTAACGAGATCAGTTGTATTATTTGCGGATTCAATATGAATTCAGACGCCAGGCATTAAAGCACATGCCAGTTATCAGTGCTTTCCAGACAATATCAAGCGATGCTGCGGAAGTAATAGCCAGTATGATGCCCATAGATATCCAGGGTGACGAATACGAACGGGTATACAAGTTATCAGAGCCGTCCATAGAACCCAAAAGAGAGGAGAGATATTCAAAAGCTTAACAGCAGCAGCGGTGACAAACCTCGCTCAAAGAACGGTGGGCCCACAGACTGATCCGGACATTCATTCGTAGATAGACAGATAACATGGGGACCTGGATTCGCACTTAACCCGATTACTAAGTGGACATGGGTGCTTTAGAAGCTATCTATACAGATTCCAACACCGTCCGAATTGTGGGAAGTGTTCAGATTCCTATGAAGACTCTGAGCAAGCATTCTTTATTGCTCTCGCGTTTTAAGGAAAAACATAAAACTATACCGTAAAACTACCACGGTGGAAAATTTGACGACACTTATGTGCCAGTCCACTGAGAACTGGAAAGCTGTCAGCCAAGCGGCAGCCTCATTCATGACAAAACTGAGACATACTCTATATAGGCGTCCGTTAGTCCGGGACATGGAGGTCACATGAATGTCTTATCACTTCCATTAAGTAGTATTTAATCAGGTGGTTTCGTGGGATAGTCTGGAGGTAAGGGGATTGAAGTTCCGCACTCCGGCTTTTGATGCTTCCCCTTAATTAAAAAAAGCCTTCTGATAATTATTACAGTCTTCCTATATGATAACCATCAATTTAGGTACGAGCTCAATGTTAAATGAGAATATATAAAATCTTAATTTGAATATTTATCTGTTTGAGAGAGCATTATCCGATTATGAACCCAATTTCGAGAATTGATGCAAGAGTTTAAAGTCGAAGAGTTGAAATCGTAAGTTTCTTCAAAGAAAACTTTTTTTTCATTTCAAATATTATATACTGGCCCTAACTTCATAATATGCCTCATAAAGCTTTATCGAAAAAAGTTATACACTATTGAAATGAGAGGAAAATATGAAAGGTGCCAATATTTTTGTTTTCTAGAAATTTATTAATGTAATTAAGCTCAATTTCTAAATTCAAACGTAAATATGGTTTGAGGGGCTACTAACTTGCGTAGCGCTCAACCTCCCGAAAGAAGAAAAGTAGTTTGGTACAATACCTAGAAGAAAGTCGATTTTGTCATAGGTATAGTGTTATGATGTCATACTACTGCGCCTAAAAAAGGTGACATTGTATTTATTTTGAAAATTCTTTATTTATTCTTCCAAATGAATTTCATCCCCTTCAAAGTAATCTCCTCCCGATACAAGGCACTTATGCCAACGGATTTTCCAATCTTCGAAACACTGGCTGTAGTCATTTTCCGAGATGGCCTTCAGTTCCGTCTTCGCTGCGGCTTGAATCTCCTCTATCGTATAAAAACGGTGTCCCCGGAGTGGTCTTTTGAGCTTGGTGAACAGCCAGAAGTCGCACTGCGCCAGATCAGGTGAATACGGTGGTTGCGGAACGATATGGGTTGAGTTTTTGGCGAAATGATCACGAATTACGAGGGCAGTATGGGATGGTGCATTATCGTGGTGTAAAACCCAAGAATTGTCTTTCCACAATTCCGGCCTTTTTAGGCGGATAGCGTTACGCAAACGACGCATAACGTTCAAATAATATTCCTTGTTGACTGTTTGACCGGTTGGAAGGAATTTATAATGCACAACACCACGATAATAGAAGAAAACAGTCAAAAGACCTTGATTTTTGAGCGACTTTGGCGCGATTTTTTTGGTCTCGGCTCTCTTTTGGCACGATATTCGCTCGATTGATCGGTTGTTTCGGAGTCGTAAGCATAGATCCAAGTCTCATCGCCAGTTATAATGCATTTCATGACACCCTGGTAGTCGCAAAGCATCGTTTCACACACTTCAACGCGACGCCTTTTTTCCAAAAAATTCAATGTTTTCGGTACCAGTCGAGATTTGACGCGATTGAGGCCCAAAACATCCTTCAAAATGGTATTGGCTGAGCCTTTCGATATGCCTACTTCATCAGCAAGGTCTCTAATTGTTAATCGATGGTTTTTCAACACCAAATCTTTGACTTGTTGAACGTGAGCTTCGTCGGTTGAGGTTGATGGTCCCCTGGACGCTCTTCGTCTTCGACACGTTCACGGCCGGCTTGGAACTCACTATACCATCCGTAAACAAAATTGAATGCAAATTCTTTGCTCAACAAATTTCGACATCGCAAAAAACGAAAAACTCACTTTTAGCAGCTCACAAAACGACACGTATCCAAAAGACTAATGAATATTTTGTCATGAAATTTGACGTAAATGTGACTGACAGTACTACCAACCTAAAAAAAAATAATTCTCCAAATCCTTCAACGCGCGCAGTTTAAATTCAAATGTCAGCTTACCTTTTTGGACACAGTAGTATATTATTTATTATATAAGTCAAAAATAAACTCGTATAAGGTCTCATAATGAACTGGTATAAATAAGTACAATGCTAAAAAAGCGAGAGTTTGTATCACTTTAATATTTGTATAGACTTAAACTGGAAATTTTTCTTATTGCTTGTTATTGCTTTCACATTTCAAGTTTAAAGTTTTTGGTAAGAGTGTGGCAAATCGAAAAGGCCAGTGCAATGATATAATAGCTATTATATATTACTGAGTTGACAAATCAAATAAAAAATGGTCTAAAATTAACTGGTATAAGGTCTCATAAAACTGGTCTAAATAAGCAAAAAGATAAAATGTCGTATGTTCGCATTTGTATTGACTTAAACTGGAAATTTTCATTACTGCTTTCACATTTCAAGTTTAAAGTTTTTGACAAGAGAACCCCAAGAACAAGAGAGTGGCAAATCGAAAAGGCCAGTGCAATGATTTATCTGAAAGTTAGCCAAAGCAACTGTACTATACTCTAATTTGAAAGCTAATTACTGTTAACGTAAAAACTATGTTGTTTGCAAATTTAATGTAAAAATACGATAGTTTAGTAATTTTCAATAAAACAAAAACAACTTCAATGTTCAACGTGGCTACACAGCACGGCAACAACAACACCGACTGCCGTCTGGGCAACAATATTGACTTTTAACTGGCCATTAAAAGGTTGCACATTGCATTTAATAAGCAAACAAATGACCTGCATGTATGAAATGTAGGTGTGTGTGTGTGTTTATATGTATATCGTATATTTTATAATAAAATGAAAAGTGCTGGCATACAAGTTTTCAATGAGACAAGGAAAACTCTCAGTTGAAGTTCAGGGTAGTCCGAGCGCAATGTTGTTGACTATTTAATGTTGCTGCAATGCCATTCACAGTTATTGGCGTGATTTATTTACCCACATAACGGTGCACATGTATACCATATATGTATGCAGTGGGGCGCTGAGTGCATAGCGTGCCACAATGCGGGACTGCGGAGTTTTCGGCACGATTAATGGGCAAATATTTGCATTTTCGCAAGCAAAGACACACATACACTTTTAGAGATATACATATACACACATATATATATATTTATACACTGATATACATGCAATATAATAACAGTTTGCATTTATTTGCATGCCGTGAAGTGGCGCGAAGTGCTTGGCTATAATTTGCTTGTGAAAATTCGTGAAATTGAAAGGTGAAATCAATAGATCTAGGAGAGCAGGAAATAGCATAAATGGAGCAATGCTAGCGAGTTAGTGAGTTCACTCGAATTTGTAGCACAATATGCACTCGAACCCAACTGAAGTTCGAAGCGAAGGATGCTGTGGAATCAAGGTACTGCCTCACTTATATGAACTTATCTCATAAGTGTATGAGCGTGTGTGTTTGGTCAGTTTTGAGGTGATTAGCGTTGAGGAAGTTGCGCACAAATTTTTGTTACCTTAATGACAAGGTATGTGCGCAGTGCTAGCTATTTATGGGATTTATGATATCGAAAAACCAAACAAACAGTGCTGGGGAAACTCATAACTCTGTGGTTATGTAATGTTTAAATTATTATTATTTTTTTTTTTTGAAAATATTCATAAATATTTAAAAACAAAAAAAAAATGCAGGAAGTCTTTATTATGAAAATTTTTCGGTTGGTATTAGAAGATAATTGAAGGTGTGAACCTTATGTTTCTAAAACTTAGGTATAAAAAGATACCTACTGCTTTATTATATAACCTATTAACCAGCACCAGACAAAATGTGTATGATGTGGCAACTACGAACTTGGTGGACCTTCCGTAAATCACTAAAATAGTAATTTTTTGCATTATATTCGAGAGTTGCTAATTTCAAACAAAGTTAACCTGATAATTTGTAATATATAAAAAAAAGTTCTGTAAATATATTTAAAAATATATGTACTTATATAGTCCTTAAGGGATTATATTCACTATTCAAATATGTATGTATATTTGAAATTTTGCTCTAAAAATTCGAAACTGAGTATATATGTAAACAAATGTAAACTGAGTGTGATCTCAAAGCCTTAAAAGTGGTTTTCTCGAAACGTTGCTTACAGAGTTGGTGCAGATAATTTCTCCAAGAACGCTGTATCCATCAATTTGAAATTTTCACGTGAATTTCTTAGCTATATTTGTCAGCTTATGATCGAAGGAAAAATATATATTTTTGATAACAATTTCGATTTTTTCTAATTTTCCTCTCTTTTTTTCACAAAATCAAACTTTTCTTTTTGAAATTTGTCTTTTGTCAAAAATCAAAATTTTGACTAATTCTTCATTTCATTCATTTCATTTGTAATAAAAGTGTTTTTTGATTTTTATATTTGAGATAATATTAAACAGAGAAATCTTCCTCACCGCTAGACATTTTTTTTTCGGATGTCCTGAAGATCGCTTATGGCATCAAGGGCATCCAAGTTATTTTAAAATGAATTATTGATTATAAAAATGCATTAAATCCGGAAAAGGAACATTAATTTTATTTGTTTAGTAAATAAAATATCTGTTCAAAAAAAAAAAAAAAAAAAAACAAGAAAAAATGGGTTTTCTTTACTTTCAAGCGGTTGTGACACCTTAAAAAAGAATAATAAATCTTAGAGATGCTTAATTTTTTAGACATAATTTTTTCATAGAAATTTTTATTCTACAATAGAACTTTTTTCAAATATCATGAGGTATATCGCGGAGTGTATTTTTTCCCCATGTTTTTTACATAAATTTTGACATAACATTGACAATAAATTATAAAAAAAATTATGAATCTAGTAGGGACGATAGCCAGGCGTTTTGTGAACATTTAAAAAAAAATTAAGCAAATCTGTTGAGTAGTCCGATCGGAATCATGTCCACCAGTTTAGAAAAGTGTATTTTGAGAAAAACGCGTTCAAAGTTTGAGGTGTGCACTCCAAGCGCTTAGAACGTCGAGCTGCATTATTATTTTTGGGCGTTTTTCGAAACCTTCCAATGATAAAGTGGGTTTCTACATTAATTCTAAGGGTATAGGGAACAGAAAATGCAAAAAAAATTTTTTTTTTTGAGAAAAGATTACCCTACTGACCCCTGAACCAAAAATATCCTTTAAAATGTTGGTTTACAACTGCAAAAGTAAGTTCCTAGGTTTTGGATGGCAAAACAAATTTTTTAAAAATATTTAACTTTAGTACAAGTCTATAGGTATATTTTATGTAGTTTTTTTTCTCTTAATATCTTATTGGTATTTATCGCTAAAAAAAGATGTTATTTCAAATCCATAGCGCTTTAATTTCCATCTCTAATCTCAAATGGTCTTAAAACTGAAGAAGAGTGTATTTTCTTCCAATTTGTTAACTTTAAAATTTAAAATAATTGGCAACTTTGTTTACATCAGGTACTTTAGGCTTACAAATTTTTAAATAAAATTATTAAAAAACTTTTATTTTTTGTGCCTCATAATTTAGGACGGTATAAATCTTAATCTAACTACGATTTAATTTTAATTCAATAAATTTGCAAATCTTGGCCATGAATTCATTACACATTTTGTGTATCAACTTGTTGCTTTTCTTATGTTTTCCTAAACAAATACTTACTAAGTAAATAAGTATTAAGGTATTTAACTGCTGAGTTTCCCAAACTTTGCTCAACAGAAAAAAATAAATATTCATTATGAGAATGAAAACTTAGTAAACTGTTGAAATTATGCTATGGGGTTTTGTATGAAATTATTAATTGAATTAAGTTTGTTCTACTTATATTGGTTATCCTAATTTTGTGGATGTTGACAACTCTTCCATTTTTTTATGGTAAAGCACATGTATTTTGCTCTAGTTTAGTTCGGAAGTAAGGAAAGGAACATTTTATACTCTTGCAACTTTCCCAGATCAAAGCCATGGAAATACCTTCAGGCATAAGGTTTCTTTGTTATATGAGGTCTAAATCCAGCTTTCACTCGATTCCATTCACCTCTGAATTTTATTAAGATAACTAGATATTATATATACGGCGAAGACTAAGTAAATTGTTATTCTGATTCAACTCATTTTTGACATACAGGCATGCCATTATCAGTAAAGGATTCTCTCTGAATTGTAGTAATATATCTCACAGATGGATCGATATGTTTGTTAAAAATTTCGCGATAGGAACTGTGATCCACCTAATGGGTATTTGGGGACTTAAAAACTTTTGGTCCGCTTTGAATAATTTTGAGTCATAAGGCATTATATGTCAAAGGCACTATTCCTGCGAACTTTTACCTGGATACACTGATTGGTTTAAAATTATGTTCTATGGGAAGTTGGCGAGGTTGTAGTCCGACTGCGTCCATTCTTTTACATATGGCTCACGGCTTCGGGTCTTTGACCAAGTATCCTCTGGGTAGCCTGAAAACATCCGTTTGAAGGCGAGCTGAAGTGAAAAGGCGAAACTTCGCTAGGTTTGAGAATCGCCACGTAAAAAAACGCCCCAATGAACAGTCCAAAACAGCCTCGGATGAGAAACCCTCTTGATGACGACCTTGGTAAACGCACTAAGGATAACGATTTAAGGGCATGCAACTGGAATGTTCGATCCCTTAATTGGGAAGGTGCCGCTGCCCAGCTGGTTGATGTCCTCGTGAAAATAAAGTCTGACATCACCGCTGTCCAAGATATGCTATGGACGGGACAAGGACTGAGACGAATAGGCCCTTGTGGCATTTACTAGAGTGGTGGAAGAGAGACTCCGACGCCAAGTATTGTCATTCACCCCGAGGATGAACGTCTAGCCAACATCTGCATCAAAACGAAGTTCTTCAATATCTCGCTGATATGTACATATGTGCAGTTAAACTTACTTAACTCGAATCACCATAGTTCACAAAAAACTTCGAGTTAAATATAATAATAAATTGTTCTAGGACAGGGTTTCCAAAAACTTTTTTAACAATTTCGTTATACTAACTCTTAATATGATTCAATGTATTCATTGGATGGGGATGTCCAAACTATTTTTTAAATATTTTTTAACAAAAATTCTACTTCTGAATATGCTTTTTTGGTACCCAATATCCTATAACATATCTGTACTCACAGTAGCTGATGCCAGTTATCATTTGACACTCTCCATTGAATTTAAAGAAAAAATAAAATAATCTAATATTTTTTCAAACAATATTTTCTATGAAATATTTTTTTCCATATTTTCTGCTCCTTCTGAAAACATAAAACAAATGGCGCGCATTTAATTAACGGCACTTGACGTTTATGCCACAACTGATCAGCATTTCGAATGCAAATGCAAAGGCAAATGAATAAATAAATAAATTGAAATTAGCTCACGACTTTTAGCCCCGAAATTTCACAATTTGCATTCACTTTTGGGAAATGTAGCACTTACACTTTGATTGCCGGCGCCGCGGTGCTTTGGTGTGTGTGTGTGCAGGTGGACGAATAAAGCTAACTGTAGTTGTGGGTGTTTGGATTGCCGAACTCTACTTCATTAAAGGGTCACCAATCAGGAGGCGGCTGGTGCCGCGAAGGCAATCGATGATGTTGCAGCTTCTGTCAGCAGTATGTGTGTGTGTGCACAGTTTATTGCACACTTAGATGTAAGGCACCGACGACAATGGCGCGGCAAGTGAAGGTGCATCTGTTTATCACTTCACCGTTACGAAATTGGCGCAATCTTTGTTGTCTCGTTTCCTTTTTTCCTCGCTTGTTTACATTCACTTCCCGTCGTTAACAACACAAGTGGCATGCATTTGCTGTTGTTGTTGTTTTTTGTCAAATCATGTACTCGTAAATCGACACTTTATTTGAATGATCTTTTTTCCGTTGCTAACGGCAATGTTCTAAGTTCGTTTTTGGTGTTTTGAAATTTTTCGCGCACCACCGTTTTAAACTGCTCAACAGTTTGACATCGTTTGAAGTGCTCGAAACCCAAGCACACTTCTCATAGTTGCACAAAGTAGTGCCAGATGCTGCAGAGCAAAGAAAAAAAGAAGTATATTTGTGTTAAGCGTGATGACAGCTGCAGCAGGTGGCGGTTCTCGGTTGACAGCTTAGTTTGCTGTGCCGAATGTCACTTTTTAAGTCCATCAGTGGGTGAATATGTCAGCTTTGCATTAATCGCTTGATATATTTTACAAATAAATGCAGATGTTTACATATATACTTATGCATATCATATTTGTTAATGCCTAAAAGCGGTTGAGGTGGTGGTCTGTAAGCAGAAGTCTGCGAAAATGAGCTTTCTTCGAAATTAGTGACACTGGTAATATAGTAATTTAGCTCTCTCTATCCAATTAATTAGAAAATACATGTAAAAGTGAAGTAGGAAAGTGGCTTAAGTTTCGATTAATTACAATCCTGGTGACCTAAAATTTTCAATTGGTGAGAATTTCAATGATGAAAATTATCGGATTTTCAAAAGCATGCTCATAAACTTCAGCATGTTAAAGAAATTACGAAACGATAGGCAGGCTCATCAGATTTAAAATAATATTTACAACGTTATCTATCCAAAACTACTGACTCATAGAATACCCGAATGTCCTTTTGTTCAAAGGGGCTTAGAAAATAAGTCCCTAGAAAATGAAATTTCAAGATTGAGGGAGTGACTTACTATCTTACTTGACTCAAGATAGTTTGATTTAACATTTTATTTACTAGTTATTGGCTATAACTTCGCCCACGACTGTAAATTTGAGTTTTCCGTTAAAATAAAAATATTACTGGGTCTATAAGATTTCCTTTTATTTTTCAGGATTAGAGAGAAAAAACACAAATAGAAATTATCAAAAATCGCTTTATTGATTTTATATTCTAAATTAAGATTTTTCGTATGAACCAATTTTCAAAGCACTTTTGCCACTCAGATTGTGATATCCCCAAAACATGCGTTTGAACGCATCAACCGCTTCTTTAGGTGTCAAAAAACGTTGACCTCTTAGTTTTATTTTCATACGATTAAAAAGGAGTCGTCCGACTTCGGTGGCTGATTTTTCAGATTTCTTGAAAAACAACTGGCAATCATTGTGAACCATTCAGAATTTACTCGTCTGCTTTGTTCATTGGTATGGTTACGATATGTCTAGTTTCTCTTCCAAAAAAGACGCAACAATTTTCTTGGAAGTGTTTCGTGCGCAAAAAAACGTACAGTTGACTGCAATTTATTTTCGGGTCCATGGTTGTCGCAATCTTAAGATAGGTCACATGATTATCTTACATTACCAGCTTGCGCACAGTTCCAATAGTTTTCAGAACAGCAAATAATCTCTTGATCTTGATTGGATTCATCTTATTATCGTTAAACACTGATTATTATGAGGTTAAATCGAAAAAGTTCGAAAATTTAATTATACCACATCACAGGAGAATGTTAGTAAGTATAATATATAATATATAAAATAATATAGAAATATAGAATACAGAAAGTTAAACCTTACGATAATGTTGTGAGTTGCCAGATTGTAACATTAGGGTAGCTAAATCCCGAAAGAAAAAAGGTAACTTACGTATGAGACATTGAGATTTACACCCAAGCACCCAAGACAGGCTTAATAGGAAACGTTGACAATAATGGTGAAAATTTATATTTCGAGAACTGCTCGACCGATTTCAACCAAATTCGGTAGATAATATTATCCTCACTTTCTTACAGCAGATACGAAAGTGGGCAAAATCAGACAAAAACTACACCAACTTCCTACATAACATAATTTTAAAATTTATCCGATTATTTCTCTTTTCAGTATAGAAATGAAGAACCAGTGAAAGTATCGGGACAAAACTTTGACCAAATAGTGCACTTAAGTAGGTCACCTGATGATCAAAAATTATCTAAATTGGACCAAAACTATTCAAGCTTCCAGACACCGAATATGTGAACCACAGTTCTCAATTTTTATCGAATATATCGGCCAGTCTGTGAGATTTACAGAAATTCAGAGAAAATTTCTTTCTGATAACAATATGCCTGTATGTGAAAAATGCGTTGAATCAGGTCAGTAATTTCCTTAGCTCCCATATTATAGTATTTAATATAAAGATTTTGGAGCTTTTGGCTGACTTTAATGAAACTCAAAGAGCATCAGTGTCTGTTAATAAGATGTATTAATGCCAAAAATAGATAAAATCGGGTCAATACTGACCCAATATCTCTCATATACCTAATGCAACATTTTCAATTTTTTTTTTCTAAATAGTAAAAAATAACGCAGACCGAAAAAAAACTATTTCATTTATTATATTATATATATATATATATTGTAGTTCCAATAATAAAAATAGTTTAGTTAATTTTTTTTGCTGTATCAAAGATCCACCCTAATGCATAAGTTCTTTTCGCACTTAGCGCATGCTTTTTCTTGCAGAGTGACGATGGTATCTTCATTAGCTTGAAATAAATTTCATATCACGCGCCTGCGGATTTAAATTGTTTACATTAAGGCACACACACACACACATAGATATTGCAGACAGACATGCATTTGTATTTTGAGTACATTTGGTTCATGGCAGAGCTAAAAATAATCGCCATCTTAATCGCAAAAATTAAATTCATAAGCTCATTTTCAATGCGAAAAGTGGCGTTGAATGCAGACATTTGATCTTTGTTTTGCCGCTGGCAGTCTGGCCTTGTGCGCGTACAACTGTCGCTTTGGCTATAATTGAAAATGAAATGCGCCAATATGAGTGTGAACAAGCAAAAATTAATGGTGTCGTTATTGTTGTTTGGGTTGATCAAATGTGTGGATAGTTTGGATAAACAATTAATGAAATGAAATTATAAGGATATGAGAGATCTCAAAAAAAAAAAATTTATAATATATTTTTTAATTTGAAATATTGTCGAATAAATCAGAAACTTGCAGTAATCATCGAAGAGAAAGAAAATTCTGCTTTCAATATTAAACTATTATGTCTTTCTTTCTCATAAACTTAGATTGCTAGAAGTGAACATAAAAATCATTATTAAGTTATTTGGTGCCTTGAAAATGCGTGTCAAAATTTTTTTTCTTTTGATCCTCTTCAAGGCTTGAATTATTAGATGGATATATACGATCGTAATACACAATGCCTCAAATGATAGCAGAAGAGTTTGACAGAGGAAAGGTAGTCTCATTCCAACAAATGAAGGATTTAAGTGATAAAATACCTTTAGTTCTTCTTCAAATGGACGAGACATTACCAAATGCTAAATTTCATAAGAAAGTATAAAGTTGCCCTTGCAGCAAGGCTGAATGTAATGATTCCATAATCCGCCTATCACTGAGGGATATTACAAACTCTCCATACCTAGAAAGTTTTCCAAGCATCTTCAAAGAAAGAGTCCTTGCTATAAGCTGGTATGGTATGGTATAAATTTCCAGCGCAATTATTGTAACGAAAGTATCGCCATACTCAGCGATAGGCAAGCGGCACCTAAAGCGATTTCTGCGTACAAGATCAAAACGCTATTGTTGCAGGAATGCATAGAAAGGCTGAACAGCTTATCCGGTCATAACAGAGTGAACCTTATCTGTGTGCCAAGTCACTACGGTATAGCCGGGAATAAACTGGCTGACGAGCTTCCATGCTCTGCAGCTTCCACTAAAATGTTTAGACCGAAACCTTGTATGGTGGTTGGTCCTCATACCT